>LNAC01000224.1:954438-1263296 GCA_002007465.1 Ailurus styani
TATCCTAGTATGGACATTATAAAAATTATTTAGTACATTGCAGATACTTAAAAATACTAAATAAATGGGTAACCATAAAAATGAAAGAATAAATGAAGTTTTAGAGTAAATAAAACATGACCTTATTTAGAGTATGTTATTTTTAATTGTAAAAGGAAAGTTTTTAAAGTGACATTAAAAAAAAAATACCATGGTGGTATCAAGTGTGTTTATATAGTGAGGGAATACTACGGATTTGTGAACTACAGAGTTCTAGCTGCTGGAAATATTGTATGAAAGTGGTGTCTTGTGAAGCCCTCTCTCTAGGCAGTACCTCTATAAAGAACAGTAAGAACTAGCACTCACTGGTCGTGCACTATGGCTTTGCCAGGCACTTAAAAGCATTATCTTGACAAATTTCCATAACAACCCTTTAAAATATGTGTAATAACCCTATTTTCCTGATGAGACTAAGGGTGACCCACAGAAAGTGATTTGACCAAAGTCACACAGATACTAAAGGACACATTTAAACTAAAACTAATTCCAATCCCAACAGGCATGACCCAACCTCCAAGGGTTTCATAATACCTCATTACTATCCATATACATTTTCAGAAAACAACAACAACAAAAAAACAAAACAAAAAATAAAAACCAAGAAACTTAACTCATAATGTACTCTGCTCTTTTAATTTCTCCACCCCGCCCCCCATTTCTTTCTAAAAATAGAGATGTGAATCCTTTTTGTTCTAGAATTCATTACTGAGTCTTGACCCAACAGGACACAGGCAGTTGTTTGGAGTTGTCCTGGCTTAGCCTAGAATGCCCTCTTCACCTTTTCCCTAAATATTATTCCTTCTTCAACAGCTCTGCTTGACTTTCTCTCCAAAAAGCTTTTCATAAGCATGACCATAATTTTTTCCCCTGACTCATGTTATAGTTTAGCCTGAAAGCCAGCAGGCACATGGTTCTGAATTAATTTATTAATTGATATATACTTCTTGAGTAACTATTATGTGCCTGATACTTCTCCTTATGCTTGGAGGACATCAGTGAACAAACAAATAGGAAAAAAAAAAAAAACAACCCTCAACTCCTATGACGCTTACATTCCAGAGAGCATTATAAGCATAAGCTTTTATATTTATTTATTTTTCCTCAGTCTCTACTTGCTTTGTGTAGTGTTTGACACAAGGAGCTTACTCCTCTAGATTCCAAGTTCCTTCAAGGAAGAGAAAATACTATTTTTATGATATAATGTTTTGAATTTTAACACAGTGCTGACCATTTGGTAAATATTCAGTTGAGTAACTGAACTTTTGTTAACTGAAAGTTACCCAAATATTGATGGACAAGGCTAATTCTACACATGCATTTACTCACATAATAATCATTTGCAGTAATCATTTTTGTTAAAGATTTAGTCATGTATCTGAGAGAGAGAGAGAGAGAGAGTGTGTGCATGCGTGTCAGCAGGGGGAAGGGAAGAGGGAGAGAAGAATCTCAAGCAGACTCTCTGTTGAGCGCAGAGCCCATCATGGGACTGAATCCATGACCCTGAGATCATGACCTGAGCTGAAACTAAGAGTCTGTTGCTCAACTGGCTGAGCCACCCTGACTGAGCTGAGAGGAGCCCAAGCAGTAACCATTTTTTATAATAAAACACATTAAATATTTGTGGCTTTACCATGTGCTCTGCACACCAGACATATTTTTATTTAATTCTCACAACAGTTCAGTGAAATAAATAGTAATTCCCAGTTTATATACCAGGCTTTTGGAGGCTCATTTATGTGTCTCAGGTTACTCTTTTTAATGGCAAAACTGGGATTAAAACCCAGCTGGTTCTAAATTCAGAAGGCATGCTGTTTACCAAAATAGTATAATTACTGCCCAGTGAGGAAGTCATCAACTTGGCTAGGACAGGAACCAAAGCCAGTTGTAAACATCTCAAACACTTATCTGCCACCTAGCTGGGTATCACGAAATGGTTCATTTGAACTGGTAACTTCATGGAAGATAAAGGAGCTTTAATGCCCCTCATTCTGGATGCTAGATAAATACTAAATTAACTAAACAGATAGATACATGTAGGCATATAACTATAAAAAACATTCAGTGAAACAACTCCTCATATAACCCTTTTCTGTATCTCTTTAAAATCCAGTCAACAGTCCAAACATCCAGACTCCCAGGACAGTGCTGTAAATCCCATGGTCATGGTGTAAAGAAAGTGCTGCAATACAGAGAGAGTACAGTTTTCAATTACCAGTCCAGCAACCCAGTCCTGTGCACTCTCACTTTTCATGATGTGTCTGCATGTTGGAAATTTGAAAGTTTTGAGTCTTCAGCTAGAAGGAAGTTTGACACTTGTGTAGAGAGACAAGCAGTGTGGTGTTTTGGAGATATGTAAGCTCAGAACAAGTCGGATGTACCTCAGTTCAAATCTAATCTCAGCCACTCTTAGAGGCATGACTTTGGCAAAGTGGCATGCCCTCTCTGACTCATGACACTGTTCAGTAAAATGGAAGTAACAATTGTGATCTTAATAAGATCAAGCTTCATTGGTGAAAAGTCCTTGCTTGGCCCATAATGGATGTTCAACAAATGGTGGCCAATGGTATGTCACACTTACCTCTTTCTGGAAACATACCTGTCCTTCTGATTGAAAAACTTGGTTTCATCCTTCACAGCCCAATGGCAATATCTACTTCCCTTTGAATGCCAGAGCTGGTGACTTGGAGAGAATTAGATGCTTTGCCTCTGTTTGCCAGGATCACTTTTCACCTGCCTTGTAATAGCATGTCCACACAGTTACTCACATATGCTCACCTCTCCCTCATCCTCACTAGACTGCCAGCTCTCGAGGGCAACAACTGTCTGACTTACACTTCCATCTACAACTCAGGAGGCCCTAATAAAATTTCTTTGGAAATGTTTGAATGGATAAGGAACGCTGGCCCCTCAAGGTGGAAAACAGGTTCAGGAGTTGCTGGTGGGTGGCAGTAGAAAACTGATCTCTTATCTTTCAGTCTTCTGCTATGCTCGTTGTCAGGAAACACCACCTCAAGTGAGTACCCAGAAAACAAATGAGAGTTAGGAAAGAAGATAAAAATAAACAAAATACCGTGTTCCATTTTCTTGGGGATTATTTTACTCCTGGCTTTTAGGTGCAAATCTTTGGAGGGTAATAAATGTTTTAAAGCAGCTGGTGGCCAAATGTCAGGTTATTGCTTCAAGGCTGTCACTGAATGCCTGGAGTTCTTACTCCATCAATAACCGCCACATGCCACATGCCATGTGCTGATGCCCCACTGGGACAGAGACGTCCTTGCTAAAACAAGGCAACAGCCTTGAAGAGTCTGGTGACTCAGGGTTATAAGGCACAAGAAGTAACTCTCAATAGAGTAGACAAGTTGAGGACAAACTGATTCACAAAGAACTTCCTTAAATCAGGACTGGGATTTCATTGAATCTATAGATCAAGGTAGAATAATAAGGTTTTAAAATACATTTCTGTAAGAATAACTCTCACTCGATTTTTTTTTTTTGGAGATGAGCTATATGGACACATGAATATTCTTTGACAATTAGATAAGAGAGAGGTAAAAATGCCTTCAAAACGGAAGGTGTTCTTTGCAGTGCAAACCATTTGAAATAAAACTACATACCAGAAAGCTACACATGATAAATTGATAAGAGGTCAGCAGGCTGGGGAGAAAACAAGGCTGTAGGCATTCCATGTAAGAGAAATAAACTGATGAGCATTTATACCATTAATAATTGCCTGTTCCCCTGTGGCTTCATGACTTCTGCCCAGTCTCAACTCATGACATTAACTCACACTGCCCGAGTTCATGAAGGAGGCTAGCTTAAGGATAAAAGAAAGCCTTTGGGTGAGAAGCAGTAGCAATGCCCACTTGGCTTCAGGACAAATGCACTTGCTAGAGATTTGATTCCTAACCTTGGTGTCTATCTCACATTTACGTCGTTTCTGTTCAATGAAAGATACTCAACAAGAGACATCATGAAAGATTCAAGAGATCCTAACACAAGTTTCCTGAGACCCTTTAGGTGATACTTGGCCAAGGAAATGTGGCTTTGCCACAGAACATATTTCAAAAAGGTAAATGGTCTTTCTGCTCTTGCAGGCCTCTAGAAAAACATCTGCCTGACAGCTGTGGAGAGTCATGCTTCTGGTCTACACCATGGTTTTATATATGCCTTCGATAGGTACATACTTAAGACGTACATATCCATGTCCCATCATAGTGTCACTTTATGTAAAGTGAACAATGTATGTTATAGAGTTTAAGAGGATGAGCTCCAAAGCAAATACAAATAGAAATATGGAATTAAATGCCAAGAAAAATAGCTAAGAAGAACACAGACTGCTTGTTTTGGCAGCAGAACTAGATGACGGACAGGAGGTGAAGATTACTGACACTTTTATGAAAGCTTTTCTGAACTGTTTGACTTTTAAAACAATACGGGGCATTGCTTTAACAAAGAACATGTCTAAAATCCTAATGCATTTTCCCTGCCCCCCAACAGCATGCCCTGCACACCTCCTGATGTACACGCCGTTCACTTTGAAAATCACTGGTCTAAATTACTTTGCTATTTCTCCTTTTAAGTGAAGTATATTGAATTACGTTTTAGGTTGGATATAGTACTTGCAAAATAAAAAAATAAGACGTAAACATTTGATTAAAATGTATGTCTAATTGGACGCCTACTTGCAGGCACTGAGCAAGATGTTGGAGGCTCAGAAGTCAAGTCAACCGTAAGTGGGGCTGAAAATGGAAAGCTCTGACTCCGGGTTCTGACTGCGCGATTAGAGTATTCTAGAACGTTAGATAAACTGCTTCATCTTCAGCTATTTCTAAATCTGTAGGAAGAAAAGGCACAATTGAGGTGACAGATCCTCAGAATAGCTTTTGAGGATCATACAGGCATCGTTTCAGTTATAGGAGAAGCTTTGGGGTTAAGTGTTCTAGGGTCTTCCCTGAATGTGAGGAAAAGGGACATCATGGAGGATGAGTGCGGGTAAACAGATGAAGGGCAGGTAAAGATAAGAAGCAATGACTACAGTGAAAGCACTAATGTAAGGCTAGAAGCAGAACAATCCTTGATAAGAAAAAGGGGGAAGTAAAAATGAAGCATAAAACTGAATCCCAGTGGTGAAAGGCTACGGTGCAACTCCTCAGGTCAGAGGCAAATAATTGTGGGCAAGCGTGATTCAGGGATAGTGATAGTTGTCCCATTTTCACCCAAATGCCTCATATCTTGTAATTATTTGACAGTTGACAATTTTGTATATAAAATGTAGTATTCGTATACTGTTTTCAGCATCCAACTAGCAGTTAATATTATCCGAGTTGATATTGTAGTTCTCATCTTTGGCTCTGATCATCAGGAGGAATCATGGTTTCATTGTTGCTGTGTGTTGAGAGTTGCATGCTTGCTCTAGGGCTTGGCTTCCAGAGAAGATAACCAGACAAGTCACCAATCCCTCTACATGCTTGATATCCTAAGGAAATACCTCTGCTACATGGAAAGCAGGTCAGTGTGGGGTTGGAAGAGGACTGTTCAGTGTAAGAGGAGCAGGCTCTAAAATTATAGAACTCCAGGATCCAATTTCCAAATATTCTCTGAAAAAAGGACTTTAAGCCTATATAGTAAAAAAAAAAAATGTACTATTAGTATTTGTCCTGGGGGTCATGAAGGTAGCAGATAGTAACTTCAAAATAGAACTGGGCTGGGCCCCTCCTCCACTCTGAATCTTTTTTGCTATGTCATTAAACATTCCATATCACTGTGTTTATCCAATTGCACAACCAATCAATAGCACATCAAGCTTTCTACCCACTTTAATATTTCTTACATCGACTTTTATTGAACAGTGATAAAACCTCAAGATAAACAATTTTGGGGGCTTGTTTTATGTGGATATGAGAATCTAAAAGAGAATCAAAAGTTAACTTGAAGGCTGAGAAAGAAAAATGGAGCTCAAGATTATTAATGCAACTCAGTTCCACAGGTAATTCTGAATACCTATTCTGCACTTGACATTTTCATCGTTGCTTGAAGGAATGCAAAGACAGGAACATTCAATTTAATATAATCCAGCAAATGTTTACTTAATGACTACCTACTTTGTACCAGGTACTCTTTTGGATATACGAGATGTAGAGGTGAGTAGGAAATAATCTTTGTGTTCAAAAGCTTACAATTTATTTGCAATGAATGTACATATGTGGAGGCTGTTATGATACAGTTGAAAAAGACCCATAATCAGATTAAATATACTAAGTGGCATTAAAGAAGAAAAACCAAATATTTAGCAATTTTAAAGTAAGGCAGCTGGATCCAATGAGGTGATTATTAGGCTGAACAGAGGATGAAGACAAAGATAGGAAGGGGTACAGATCTTTCACATCAAATACACAGATTGTTGGAGAGTATGAAAGGTTAAGGAAAGAAATTAGAGACAGACAAGTAGGATGATTTTTCCTGTTTAAGCAGAGGTGACTGGTACCCTGCTGATACTTCCCTGACCGATACTCCTATAATCCTATCATGCTCGCTAAAAACGAATACCTGTGATTCTACTCCTGAGAGATTTTTGTTCTGACCAGTGCAGATACTTTGTTTATAGGTAAGACAGTCCAGAAGCACCAGAGAGCTGGAATCCTGGAAAAAGCTCTTGGCCAGTGGTGGACAGTGACAAGTCTCCCAGTGGCAGAACTTTGAGCAGTACACCTCATCATCAATACGGTGGAAGAGACAAATGGTCTGGATCAAGATACCCTATAGACAGACTCATGCCCACTGGCCTCACTAGTTATTCAGGATCTAGGAAGGAGCAAGATTAGAAGACCAAAGACAACGTAATCCAGGAAAGAAGCCTATGATTCGATCTACAGGAGTGTGTTAGCCTTTATTTCTCATATAATGCCCACCAAGAAACATCCAGTGTAGAGATGATATTAA
This sequence comes from Ailurus styani, assembly GCA_002007465.1. Lineage (NCBI taxonomy): Eukaryota > Metazoa > Chordata > Mammalia > Carnivora > Ailuridae > Ailurus > Ailurus styani. Next base: position 961,417 of record LNAC01000224.1, read on the forward strand.
ACAACTACTTGAACAAGATGACCAGGCTGGTGGAGTTCAGCCATTCCCTCCCTTTAGTATTTTCACCTCATTATTTTCCCTACTGGGTTGGGGAACATGGTAACCATGATGATACAGATGGATGGAAGGCATGGTCCAACATCACAGCTCCTTTCAACCAAGTCTGAAGTGGCTAGTGACACTGCTGAATGTCCAAACTATTAGTGACATAAACTGACACTGAGCTCCAGATGTTGTACCATTCTCTAAGATATTCACCACCAGTAAGTTAATGATCAGAATTATTGTTATAGGATCTCACATAACATGCTTCAGACATAGTAACAATATTTAAATAATCATGAAATCTACTGGTTATACCATATACCATACCATCCAGAAGTTTCCAGCTTGATAAGATGTTGGAATACCCTTGAAGGCACAGTTTAAGTGGCATCTTGGTGATTATGCCCCGTAGAATCGGGGCAAATAATGGGGCTTTCTCTCTGATAGTTAGCATTCATGGGTTAAGAAACCAAAGGCAAGAACTAGGTGTGCCATTTCTCATCATTATTCTAAGTGACCCACTCAGAAATTCGTGTTTCTTCTCCCCACAGTTTTAGGCACCCCAAGATTAGAGCTTCTGGTTCCACTATAAGGAGACAGACAAAATCGGGGAACCATTAAATCTAAAGCCATGACTACCATCTCTTTACTCTGGATTCTTCAAGCTAATAGGCAAGGAAATCAGTTAATATACTGGCAGGGTTAATTGACCTTGTGTGATAGTTAATTTCAGATGTCAAGTTGACTTAAGTACTTGGTTAAACATTATTCTGGGTATGTCTGCAAGGACATTTTTGGATGAGATTTCTATTTGAATCTGTAGACTGAGTAAAGGAGAATGCCCTTTTGTAGTGTGGGTAATCTTATCTAATTAGCTGAAGACCTGAATATAACAAAAAGGCTAACTTTTCCACACATAAAAGGGAACTCCTCCTGTGGAGCTGGTCTTTTCCTGCATTTGGATTTGAACCGAAGAACTGGTTCTTCCAGGGCTTGGAGTCAGCCAGCTTTTCGACCAGAACTTAACACGTGAGTGCTCCTGGTTCTCGGGCCTTCACACTTGGCCACTGGCTCCACACCACTGGCTCTCAGGGGTCTCTAGCTGGCCCACTACAGATCTCCTATTGGTTCCGTTTTTCTGGAGAACCCTGACTCATACACCAATTACCACGAGGTGCATGACAAAATGTGCCTGGATCTCAAGGATTTGCAGCACCCTCTCTCACCACTGGTCAGCGTTAAACCTAATTGGAAACAAGCTAACATAAAGTAAGTTCTGGATCAGGGTATTGGCAATCTTCTGTTATTTTAAGGCTTTGTTTTTGCTTTATTTAGAAATTATGATTGGCCAGTCTCTTAAAAAGTCAGTTACAGAACAGAGTAGAAAAAATGTGCAGCATCAGTGTGACTTTCAGGCAGTAATTTCTAGCAGATGTTATCCGTGCTCTGTCCACATCCCTTCAATATTTACCTATACTTGCCTATGCTGTTTACTGCATCTCCCCACCGCCAAGGCACTTATCTTGGCTGAGAAAGCATGCTTTGCCCCCACCTCCATGTATTTTTGGTAAAAGAGTCTATTCTGGTGGCTCCTGATGAACTTCTCAACCACAGGGCTGAGCTTATTACACAGGGTTATGCTTTATTCCTTAAGTGGACAGACTAATCAAGAAAGGGGCAACACCCAAACTAAAGCAGATTTTTCCCAACTATGTGATACAGAAGCCCTAGCAGAGGGAGAAAGGGAAAAGGCAGTACTGAACCTGAGAGTAGGCTTCAGTAACTTGAAACTCGTGTTATGCAGAAAATAATAACAGATAGATCCTAATTCATTTTATTTTGTTTCCAACAGTTGAAACCAGAAAAAAAAATCATGGTTAATACTGAAAGTAAGACCTGGTAGATTAATGACTGAGAGTGGACGGCCTTTCAGGCTAGATGGAGGAGTCTATGCCTTAACTGTTTTCATCGACAAAGCAATAGTACAAAAGGTTCAAGAAACTTATAAGATTTTGCTTGTATTTTTCCTTACCTTCTGTCTCAACTTTAATTGTTACTGTGATGTAGATAACTAAAGTTACATCATATCCTACACTTCATCTCACATGGTCATCGTTCTTTCCAAAACTTTCTTGGTTTCATTCTATGGTTCATGTTTCTTGTATCTTTACTTGCTCNGCAAAGCAATAGTACAAAAGGTTCAAGAAACTTATAAGATTTTGCTTGTATTTTTCCTTATCTTCTGTCTCAACTTTGTTACTGTGATGTAGATAACTAAAGTTACATCATATCCTATACTTCATCTCACATGGTCATCATTCTTTCCAAAACTTTCTTGGTTTCATTCTATGGTTCATGTTTCTTGTATCTTTACTTGCTCTCCCTAATGTAGGCACTCATTTTAATGTAATGATATGTTTCCTGACACAAACTAACTTATTCTTGAACACGTGTGAAAATATTATTTTATCTCCATATGCCTACTTTACTTAAATGATTCCACGAGGGGTATTTTGTATTATAAATCTCAGTCTGCTTTCTTTTTTTTTTGTTAAATCCACACAATGTTTGAAAGATATACCTAATTGCCTTATGTAAATCTACTTCAAATTGTCTTGATATTGAGGCATATTCCATTATCTAGTCTCCTATCAATGCTTCCAAGTGCTTATCATCAGAACAAATACCAGAAAGCACAACCTTGCACATGCAATCTTGTGAATCTGTGTGTTTCTTAAGTAAATAACCCTAAGTATAACAGCTGAATTATAAATTACACACGTTTATTTCACTTAACTATTATGAGTTGATTTATAAAGTGGTTAGAATGACTTTACATTTCTAATAGCAATGCATGAAGGTTCCTGTGACTCTAAATTTTGGTCAATATTTGATACCGTTTTTTAAAAAAATTTTTATTCTAGAGAATTTAAGTGGTACATCTTCATTGTAATTTGTATTTTTCTGATGGCTGAGATTAAAAATCTCTTCATGTACTATCTGGACATTCCTGAATCTCATTTTGTGAAATTTTTTTAAAATTGTATTTAAATTCTAGTTAGTTAACATGTAGTACAATATTGGTTTCAGCAGCGGAATTCAGTGATTCATCATTTACACACAACACCCAGTGCTCATCACAAGTGCCCTCCTTAATACCCATCCCCTACCTAGCCCATGCTCCTCCTCACCTCCCTCCATCAACCATCAGTTTGTTCTCTATAGTTAAGAGTCTCTTATGGTTTGCTTTTCTCTCCTTTTTTTCTTTTCTCCCTTCCCATATGTTTATCTGTTTTGTTTCTTAAATTCCACATAGGAGAGAAATCATATGGTATCTGTCTTTCTCTGACTTATTCAGCCTAGCACAATACTCTCTAGCTCCATCCATGTCCTTGCAGATGGCAATATTTCATCGTTTTTGATGGCTCAGTAATATTTCATTTCTTTATCCATACATCAGTCAATGGATATTTGAGCTCTTTTTGTGAATTTCTTGAACACTGCGTGTGGTTTTTTTCTTTTTTCTTTTTTTCTTTTTTTTTTTTTTCCTATTGAGCCCTTTGTCTAAGTCACTGGAGTAGTTTTATTCTAGATGGTACAATTTTAGGCAAGTTTAACTGTTGCAAATATTTTCATTGACTGTACCTGTTTAATATCTTTGTGGTGTCCTCTGTTGAAGGGGCTTTCTTAATTTTAATAAAGAAAAATCTATCAATTTTAATGGTTTCTTTTTTCATTTTTAAGGTCTTATTTAAGGTGTGATTTCCTACCAAAGTCAAGAGAATATCAACCTAGATTTTTTTCATCAATTTCATAGCTTTATCTTTCACAATTAGGCCTTATTTCATCTAGAGTTTATTACTGTATAAAATGTGAATTGGATCCTGCTTAGTGTCTACAACATCACCTAGTAAATAAATATTCTTTTTCAGTGATCTGTGATAAAACTATGGTCATTAAAATTGTTATAAGTATTTATAAAATTTTGTTCCCTTATTCAAAGCTCAAAATCATTTTTTCAAGTTTCTCATGAAAGCCCATTGGAATTTTGTTGGCTAATACATTTATCTTTATTTCTTTACAAAAACTGAAGAAGAGTTAGCAAACCAGTTTACTAAGTACCTACTATATGTTGTAGGTTATAATTTTACTGGAACAAAACAAAAATAGGGTACTATAAATGGAAAATATTAGCGAGGTCAGGAAGGTGGCAGAGCAGGAGAATCCTGAGCTCACCTTGCCCCCCCCACACACACATCAAGATAGCAGCTACATCTGTACAACCAATTCTGAAAACAACCTAAAACCTGTTGAACACACTTTCCACAGTTAATCATACAGAGGAGGCCGTATCAATAAGAGAGATGACTGGGAACCAAATACCCAACAAGAATAACCAAGCATGGGGGACCCACACTGGTAAGATGAGTCCCCGTACCATTTGGCTTTGAAAACCAGTGGTGCATACTGCAACTTTTTATAGTCAGGAGAGCTTACTTCTGGGTACTTTAAAAATCAGTGGGCTTAGCTGTGGGAGAGTTGAAAGGCAATAGGAAACTGAGTTCCCCTGTTGAAAGAGCTAGCATAATAAAGAACCTTGTAGAAACACAGCACAGACACAACAGTTTGAAAAGTGCCTGTGATATATGTGAAAGAGATTTATTTACTAATCTCAGAACATATGCTGGAGGAGCAGGAATCTTTAGGAAACTCCTCTAAGAATAAAAGTGCTGGTAGATGCCATTTCTCTTCCCTTGCCCCAACACAGATAGTCAGACACTCGTGAGAACCAGTGTGAACACTCTCCAACTGTATCGCTAGCACTGTGTGCCGCACCCCTACACGTCCCTATGTATCTGCCCCATCCATCCCACCCCACACAGCAGGTATCTCTCCAAAGCAGATTCTTCCCCAAGACACTCTACAAGCAACTCCAGCAGAGACTGCTACCTCTCCAAAGTGACTCCTGCTCTGGGGAGAGGGAAAGACAAACATGCACATCAGTGTGCCTATAGCCCCAGCAGCTGAACCTTATACCTGCCTACACAAGGAGAACACCTGTGAATCAGTGCAATTGCAGGCCTGGAGGATGGATTGAGGGCAGGGATCTGGTCTGCCTGTCAGTCCTACCAACCAATGGAAGCCTCTGAGCGGACAGCACAGGGAGAGTGCTCTGCCTATTACTGTGACTGCAGCCCCAGCAGACTAAGGCCAGGCATCTGGTCTGACTGCTGACACTATTCAACGAAAAGTTCCTGCTATCCTTAGATAGGGGCCTTAAAAGAACAGGGACCAAACGCCGCCTAGTGCACCCACAATAGGCAAAGTGGGCTGCTGCAGTCAACTAGACTGAAGACAGACACAGCTCAGCCAACAAGGGGGCACGTGCAATGCCCACAGGAGACAACATTGCAGCACATGGTTCTAATAAACAGGGGACATTGCACTGCAGGGCACTACAAGAAATCTTCTTCATACGGCCACTATTTTCAAGATCAGGAGACACAGATGACTTTCCTAATATATAGAAAAAAAACACAAGGAGTTAGACAAATTGAAGTGACAGAGGTATATGCCCCAAATGAAAGAACAGAACAAAATCACAGCAAAAGAGCTAAATGAAATGAAGAAAAGTAATATGTCTGATGAAGAATTCAAATGGTCAAAGAGATACTCGCTAGACTGGAGAAAAAAGAAGAGGATCTCAGCAAGACATTCAACAGAGATAGAATATACAAAAACAAACCAGTCAAAGATGAAAAATTCAATAACTCAAATAAAAAATATACTAGAGAGAATCAATAGCATATTAGAAGAGGCAGAACAATGTATCAGTGATCTGGAAGACAGGGTAATGGAAAGCAACCAAGCTAAATGGCAAAAAGAAAAAAAAAAGAATAATAAGAAATGAGAATAGGTTAAGGGAAATAGTGACATCATTAAGTGTAATACTACTGAAAATATAGGGGTTCAAGAGAGAGGAGAGGAGAGAGAGAGAGAAAGGGGAAGAAATTTTATTTGAAGAAATGATAGCTGGAAGCTTCCCTTATGTGGGGAAGGAAACAGACTCTTGGATCCAGGAGGCACAGAGAGCCCCAGCAAAATCTAACCAAGGAGGTCCAAACAACACAATAATTAAAACGGAAAAAAAAAGTAATAAAAAATTTTTAAAGTAGCAAGAAAAAAGCAATCAGTTACATACAAGGGCAAATATGTAAGGTTATAGGCTGATTGCTAGCAGAAATTCACAGGCAAGGGATTGGCATGATATATTCAAAATGCCAAAAGGAAAAAAAAAAAACCCTGCAACCAAGAATATTCAAGGTTATCATTCAGAATAGAAATGAGGTAAAGAGTTTCCCAGAGAAATAAAAGTTCAAGGATTTCATCACCACTAAATCAGTCTTACAAGGAATGTTAATGGGAATTCTCTGAGTGGAAAAAAAAGACTACAACTAGAAGTAAGAAAATTATGAAAGAAAAAAATTTTATAGCTAAATCAAAAAATAGAAGAGGTAGTAGATTATTCACTTCTAAAATCGTACAAAGGTTAAAGCACAAAAGCAGTAAAATCAATTATAGCTACAAAACTCAATCAAGGGATTTAAAAATTTCTTAAATGTAAATTATGACATTAGATTCATAAAAAATGGAAGGAATAAAATGGAAAGCTTTTAGAATGTGTTCAAACTTAAGCAGGCATCAACTTAATATAAACTTCTATACATAGAAGTTCTATATAAACTTAATGGTAACCACAAATCAAAAATGTATAATTGATACACATACACAAAAACAGAGGAATCCAAGATTAATAATTTTAAAAAAATCAATTCACAAAGGAAGAAGGCAAGAGAAGAAAGGAACAGAGAAGAAGTACAAATACAACCATGAACAAGTAACAAAATGGCAGGAAGTACATACTTATCAATAANTATCAATTCACAAAGGAAGAAGGCAAGAGAAGAAAGGAACAGAGAAGTACAAATACAACCATGAACAAGTAACAAAATGGCAGGAAGTACATACTTATCAATAACTGACTTAAATGTAAATAGACTAAATGCTCCAATTGAAAGACACAGGGTGCCTAAATGGATAAAAAAAAAGACCTATCTATATACTGCCTAAAAAGACCCACTTCAGACCTAAAGACACACACAGAATTAAGTGAAGGGATGGAAAATATTTACCATGGAAATAAAAGTAAAAAGCAGGGGGTAAAAAAGCAGAAAGCTAAGATAGCTATGCTTATATCAGGCAGAATAGACTTAAAACAGAGTCTTTTAAAACACGAGACAAGGGCGCCTGGGTGGCTCAGTGGGTTAAAGCCGCTGCCTTCGGCTCAGGTCATGATCCCAGGGTCCTGGGATCGAGGCCCACATCGGGCTCTCTGCTCGGCAGGAAGCCTGCTTCCTCCTCTCTCCTCTCTCTCTGCCTGCCTCTCTGCCTACTTGTAATCTCTCTCTCTCTCTGTGTCAAATGAATAAATAAAATCTTTAAAATAAATAAATAAATAAAAAATTAAAAAAATAAATAAAACACGAGACAAAAAAAGGGCATTACATAATGATAAAGAGCACAATCCAACAAGAGAATATAATAATTATAAATATCTATGTACCCAATATGAAATGGATAAATACCTAAAAACATACAACCTTTCAGAACTGAATCAGGAAGAAACAGAAAATTTGAACAGACCAATTACTCACAATAAAACTGAATCAGTAATCAAAAACTCCCAGCATACAAAAAACTTAGGACCAAATGGTTTCACATGTGAATTGTACCAAACATTTCAAGAAGAGTTAATACCTATTCTTCTCAAACTATTCAAAAAAAAAAAAAATAGAAGAGGAAAAAAGTTTGCAAATTCATTCTATCAGGGCCAGGATTACCCTGATACCAAACCAAAAACCAAAAAAAAAAAAAAAAAAAAAAAAAAAAAAAAAAAAAANAAAAAAATATAACTACCAATATCTCTGATGAACATGGATGCAAAAATCCTCAACAAAATATTATCAATCTGAAATCGACAATACATTAAAAGATAACTCACCATGATCAAGTAATTATTCCACAGATGCAAGGATGATTCAATATTCACAAATCAATCAACATGATATATCACATTAACAAGAGTAAAAAGAAAACCATACTGTCATCTTGACAGATATATAAAAAGCATTTTACAAAGTACATCATTTCATAATAAAAACTCTCAACAAAGTAGATTTAGAGGGAACATACCTCAACATAATAAAGGTCAAATATGAAAAACACACAGCTAACCTCATACTCAGTGGTGAAAAATTGAGAACTTTTCCTCTAATATCAGGAACAAGACAAGGATGTTCACTCTCACCACTTCTATTCAACATAATACTAGAAGTTCAAGGTTCAGCAAACAGACAAGAAAAAGAGATAAATGGCATCTAAATTAGTAAGGAAGAAGTAAAACTGTCACTATTTGTAGATGATGTGACACTACCAAGAAAACCCTGAAGTCTCCACCAAAAAACTACTAAAACTGATCAGTGAATTCAGTAAGGTCAGAGGATACGAAATTAATATAGTGCAATCTTTTGCATTTCTATACACTAATAATGAAGGACCAGAAAGAGAAATTGAGAAAACAATTCTATTTACAACTGTACCAAAATAACAAAATATCTAGTAATAAACTTAACCAAGGAGGTGAAAAATATGTACTCTGAAAACTATAAAACGCTGATGAGAGAAATTGAAGATGACCAAAACAAATGAAAAGATATTCCATGCTCATGAACTGCAAAACCCAATACTGTTAAAATGTTCACACTATCCAAAGCAATGCATGGATTTAACACAGTCCCCTTAAAATCCTAACAGCATTTTTCACAGAACTAGAAAAAACAATACTAAAATTTGTAAGGAACCACAAAGACCCTGAATATCCAAAGTAATCTTGAGAAAGAAGAAGGGCGCCTGGGTGGCTCAGTGGGTTAAAGCCGCTGCCTTCGGCTCAGGTCATGATCCCAGGGTCCTGGGATCGAGGCCCACGTCGGGCTCTCTGCTCAGCAGGGAGCCTGCTTCCTCCTCTCTCCTCTCTCTCTGCCTGCCTCTCTGCCTGCTTGTAATCTCTCTCTCTGTGTCAAATGAATAAATAAAATCTTAAAAAAAAATAAAAATAAAAATAAAAAATAAAAAAGAGAAAGAAGAAGGCTGGAGGTATCAGAATTCCAGAATTTAAAATATACTACAAAGCTATAGTAGTCAAAACAGTATCATACTGGCACAGAAGTAGATGCATTAATCAATGGAATAGAATAGAGAGTCCATAAATAAAAAGATCAGTTAATTTCTGGCAAAGGATGAAGAAAATACAATGGGGAAAAAGAGTATCTCTTCAACAAATGGTGCTGAGAAAATGAGACAGCTACATGCAAAAGAATGAGACTGGACCACTTTCTTACACCACACACAAAAATAAAATGGATTAAAGACACAAACATGAGAGCTGAAAGCATAAAAATCCTAGAAGAGAACACAGACAGTAATTTCTCTGACATTAGTTATAAGAACAATCTTCTAGGTAGGTCTCCTCAGGCAAGAGAAACCAAAACAAAATAAACCATTGGGACTATACCAAAATAATAAGCTTCTGGACAGTGAAGGAAACAAGACAACGTACTGAATGGGAGAAGTTATTTACAAATGATATATCCAGTAAGGGGTTAATATCCAAAATATATAAAGAATTTATACAACTCAACACCAAAAATACCCAAGAAATCCAATTAAAAAATGAGCAAAGGACCCGAGTGGACATTTTTCCCAAAGAGGACGATTCAGACAGCCAACAGACATGAAAGGATGCTCAACATCACTCATCATCAGGGAAATGCAAGTCAAAACCAAGTGAGATATCACCTCATAACTTGTCAGAATGGCCAGAACCAAAAAGACAACAAATACCACAGTTGGCAAAGATATGTAGGGAAAGGAACATTTATGTACTGTGGGTGGGAATGCAAGTTGGTACAGACATGAAGGAAAACAGTATGGAGGGTCCTCAAAAACTTAAAAATAGAAACACCATATAACAGAGTTAATTCTCCTACTGGGTATTTACCCAAAGAAAACAAAAGCAGTAACTTGAAAGGATATATTCACCCCTGTATTTATTGCAGCGTTATTTACAATAGTGTCCAATGTGTCCAATGACAGATGAGTGGATGACGGAGATGTGGTGTATGTATAAATGTATATGTATACACACACACACACACGCATACACATGATGTAATATTAATCAGACATGAAAGAAATGAGATCTTAAATTTGCAACAACATGGGTGTATGTAGAGAGTATAACACCAAGTGAAATAAGTCAGAGAAAGACAAATACCTTATTATATCACTCCTATGTGGAATTTATGAAACAAAACAAAGAAACCAAGAAGAAAGAGAAAAACATAAAAACAGGCTCTTACATACAAAGAACAAACTAGAAACCAGAGTGGAGGTGGGGGGGATGGGTAAAATAAGGGGATAGAGAGGTACAAACTTGTGGTCACAAAATAAATAAGTCATGGAGATGAAGGCGACAGCCTCGGGAAGAGAGTCGGTAAGACGGTCACAGTGTTGTCTGGTGACAGCTGGGGACTGCCCCCACTGTGACGAGCACTTAGTAACACACAGAGAATTGTGGAATCACTATATTATACGCCTAAAATGAACATAGGACTGCACGTTAATTATACTTCAAAAAAAAATAAAAGAAAAAGAATGTCCATCCTTACTAGAAATAAATGACATATAGATGAAAGTCATACAAGTCATTTTTGCTTTTTAAATTAAAAGTGATAGCGAGTGTCATTTTACAGGCTTACTAGAAAATTCTTTGCCAATACTTTTAAAATATTGAATAAGAACAGACATCTTCTTCCAGAAATTTACCGTAAAATATTGAATAAGAACAGACATCTTCTTCCAGAAATTTACCGTAAGGAAATAATCGTACGAGAAGGCCAAGATGTATATTAATGTATTCAGTGAAGAGTTGTCTGTAACTGTAAAAACCCAGTAAGTACGTTAGCATTGTGCTATAGAACATTCTTAATTCCACTGTGGTTCATTCACATAATGCACTATACTTGGTCACTAAAATGTATGTGATCGACTGCAATGTAAGTGCCTGACATTAAGCTTTTGATTTTGGGACATCCATTTCAGAGACCGCCATCTGGAACAAACGCGGGGCCAGTTCTGGGACATGATGACCAGGAAAACCACAGACAAGAAGCCAGGCCACCTCCACCCAGTACTCCCCCTTCTGGAACATGTAAGGGAACCGAGATAACTGACCTTGAGTGACCCCAGTTTTCCCCTCCCGCACCCTAATTCCTGTTCTCATGTTTTTAATGAGCCAACCGACACCGCTAGACACCCCGCCCTGGGCCCTGATAAAGGCAGAGCCCCAGGAGTGCCCTGTCCCTCTCTCCCCCTCCCCCTGCAGCAGCCTTGTGGTGTGGCCGCTGAGGATGCTGGGTACCCGCCGAGACACGTGACGCATGAATCCAGATTTTTCAAAATTACCTGACGGCTGTGGCCGTGGTGCATCCTGTAGTCAGAGGAACCACAGGGCTGGTCCAGCCACAACCAGGCGTGGTTGGGTAAGTATGTGTGGGGCTCGCCACAAGTAGTGTAGGCACGGGCTGGTCACCAGTAGTGTCCCCATCAGGGGAAGGAGACCAACTCAACGCGCCCATCTCTTATTTCTGCTAACCACGTAATAAGGTAAGAAGCACTTTACAGATAAATTCGTATAGTACAAGTGCATTTTCTTAAAACCAGAGAGGTTGAGAAAGTACGTGGATATGTACATGCATGTGTTCTGTGTGTGTGTTTATTATCAAAACAGCAACAGTGGTTATCTACAGATGAAAGGACTAAAAGTGACTTCTTTGCTTCACAGTATTCATTTTTTTTTCCAACATGGGCATGAACACTTTCTGTATTTCAAACTGTTAAAAAAAAATAACGTAGATGAATTGGACATACGTCTTCAAACAATTTGCCCTAACTCCATTCTATATAAACCACTATCTGACTTTGAGTTTCCATAGCATTTGCACTTAAATTATCTTTCTGTTGGTTCATTTGTACATTTTGCTTTCTCGTTTCAATTGTAAATACCAGGGAAAGCCCTAATTCTTGAATATCACTCATGTTACCAAGAAGGAATACTAGAAATAGCCACTAGATCATCCTAATTTAAGTGTAAAATAAATATTCTGATTTATGTATCAGTGACCTTCCAAGGTTCTGCGGCCCTGTTGATAAAGTCATGGGTAAGGAGGACTGGCGAACATGAGAACAAGGCCCCAGACACTACCTAGACATTACCACCCTGTTAGGCCCAGGCTAATTATTAACCTTCTTTGCTTCTGTAATGCGTTTTTTTTTAAATGTTTAAATAATTATAGTTTTGGGACACCTGAGTGGCTCCGTCGTTAAGTGTCTGCCTTCAGCTCAGGTCATGATCTCAGGGTCCTGGGATGAAGCCCCACTTCGGGCTCCCTGCTCAGTAGGGAGCCTGCTTCTTCCTCCCCTTCTGCTGTTCCCCCAGCATGTGCTCTCTCTCTCAAATAAATAAAATTTTTAAAAATAATAATAAACAAATAATTATAATTTTAAAAGGTATATTTCTTTCTCATTCCTGAACTCAGGCTGTGGGGGTAGCACATTTGAATAGTGGTCATAACATGCACATTCCATGAACAGAAGTAGAAAAATATCCTGTGAACGTTAGAAAAATGACTATGATTACCTATATATTTTATAGTGTTATCGTAGAATTGGAAGCAGAAATGGACTCAAAGCAAAATTCACCTTAGTGATTATTGCAAGAGAGCCTTGTGTTCTTTAGGGAAAAACTTATCTCACATAAACAGTATACCAGAAAAAACACAAATGGTTTAGGGAATAAGAATTTCTTAAAAACACACACACACATTTTTTTAAAAGATGTGTGTGTTTCAGTTATATCCTATACTTTTTGCTGCAAAAATACTCTAGCCAATTAAACTAAATCTAGAAAGATTTTTTTCCCCAGTTACAAGGCAAGAAACCCCAATAAAGTGACTTTAAACCCATATAAGCACTCTTAAGATTTTGTTTTTACCATTTAATTGTTTTTATTTTATAAAAGCACCATTGGTATTGGCTTATTGTATTAATTCAATGGCATTCCCAAATTTATAATTGACTACTACACTAATGTAAAAATAGACTTTTCTGTTTGACATTTGTTTGTATTTAAAATGCTTATTTAAAAATGAATAGCCACAAGACCTAGGTTTTTATAAAATTGTCTGAAAGTTTCTTTAAATCTCTAGCATTATCGTTTTCAATCTCTCAACTAAACAAATCTAAATAGGCATTCTGGAAAGGAAGCCAGGGACATTTCTGACATATGGTCCTATTTTCCCAAGGCACTGCTAATGCAGTCATCATAAACACAATACACCCGACACCATCCAATAGTTAAGTCTCCGATAAGGGCTATATTAAAAACATATATTTTTCTCCCTCACCAATTCTCCACAAAATGGTTCTCTGTGGTGGTAAAATTCTACCAGCTTTGCTTCTCAGCTTGAAAAATAATATTAAACAACAGACCTAACATTGAATTTTAAACTATTAAGAGTATTTTTCAGATTTAATAAAGGTATGCTGTCAGTGCCCATCCAAGAGACTGGTGAACTTTATTTTAAACTCCTAAGACTTAAAATATAAGATGAACAGCATATCAAATATTTGAAAACTATGATGTAAAAGAGGTTTAATTATTTGCCACTGAGTGCAGGAATACCAATCATAACTCATACTTTCTCAGCATTTGCATCTGTATCCTTATGCAGTAGTCACTGTATTATCCAATCCCAACCAATCTCTAAGAAATGTATAAGTACACTCCCACATAAAGGAGAAGGTTATATGCAACCTGAAGGCATGCCAGAAATCATCAGCAATATTGTCACTGGTTATGCTATGTTTTAGAACACAATGTAAGGCTAGAAAAAAATATACCACCCTCTTTGGATTTGTGATTTCCAATGAGCCATCTTCAATCACTACTTTTTATGTAATCAGGATATGTCATGCTAATCTATATTCCGTTCCTCTCACCCTTTGGCTGTGAAAGAATTAAAATTCTCAGTCCCCTTGCTGGTAGACAGAGACACGTGATGAACTGGACCTAAGGGTTTTGAGTAGAAGCGGTATGATCACTGTGACCTGAAGCATTCAAGGGCTGGTATGCAACCCTCCAACCATCTCTTCTCCTGACATGGTGAGGTTGAAAGGGTGTGTTGTTACGGAGACAGCAGGTGGCCAAAGCCTCATGGACTGCCGAGCCACCACATGGAGGACAGATCCCTTAGACCATCCCTTGGCCCCATGGTGACCATAGCCTGAGCAATAAGAAATTTCCATTGTGCCAAACTACTGAAATATTTGTGTTTGCTACTTCAACATAGCCTCAAAACCCCCGTTTATGCAAAAAAAAAAAAAATGGCCTTCTTTAAAACACCAAGGATAAACTGAGAACTTAGAGAATTATTCACTAAGGAAAAGGAGACCCCAAAAATTCTAAAGCTCACTTAGAAACCAGACACAGCGTTTGTACAGTTGAAAAGATTATTCCGTACTGTCCTTGGAAGGCAGAAAAAAAGGAGCCTTGCTTTTCCACATTTGTTCTGTATGGACACTTGTCATAAAGGGTATGAACGTGGTTTGTGCTATTCACGATAACTCAGAACTGAGGGGGGTTTGTGCCATAAAGTGTGATAATCTTGCTGTAAATGATGTATGCAGTTGGAGCAGACGCAGAGTTGGTTTTCCCTGTTCCTATAGATTTGGCTTTTATGAAATACCGGAATCGTTCAGAATGTGCAGACATATGGAGAACAGGTTGGTTTGATACAGAACATGGGTTAGAAGAGCTCCTTTTATCATAGCTGGGGCTTTTATTGTATTGATTTTACTTGGAATAAAGTAGATTGGAAGAGTGGGCAAAGTTCAGAATGATCGAGAGTAAAAGAAATAGAGCTTCTCTTTGTGTCAACGTCAGGAGAGGCAAGAAGGGCAGATCAAAGAACTACTTTCATGGTTCACTGAAGCTAAAGTTCAAATAAAACCACAGCAGCAGCCAAAACACCTGAGCAGGCTACCGTTGCTTGTGAGGACTCGGAAAGGCTGAGAAAAGGCTGAGGAAGAACAAGATTGAATGTAAGGGAGCGAGATGCTCCAACAGCACATGCCAGCAAGTAGTGGCTCTGAAGGGGACCAAGTGAGGTCAGGGTTTAAACAAATGCATGGGTCGTTCAACAGCTGCAGCAGATGTGTTCACCAAATCGCAGCTCTGCTGTGTTCTTGGGCTAGATCATGATTTTGAGGGGCATTAGAAAGAATTGCCTTTACGATCTCTTCCAGCACAAATACTCCACTCTACTGTCTACCTGTAGGAGTCTTCTGTGCCTTCTTCACTCCTATGAAATGTAATTCAGGTAATCCAAGATGTGCTGAGAGGAAGCATAGGACTGACCCAAAGCTAAGAGAAAGAGTCCCTGCCCTCAAGCAGCTCATGTGTCCACAGCCCTCACTGTCATAGGGAGGAGTTTAAATGTGATATTGCTTTGGTCGACTGAAATACTCATTGATGGGAAGAGGGTAGGAAGCACCGTTTTCTAGGGTGAAAGTTTTCTTCTAGTAGCTCAAGAACTAAAGAACAGATGGATTCTTAACAGACTTAGTGCTCACATAACTGTTAAGTTACAAATAAAAAATTGGCAACCAACCAAGCTCCTGACTCTCATAAAACTCTTGCACTGATGCACTTGCTCAGGGAGAGAACAGAACCTAAACACAGCAGTAACCTCACTGGAGGCAGAAATCCTTGTTTCTAGACTCTAGTTATTGGTCATCATTCAATCTAACTACCAGCTCTGTGTCCTTGGGCAACTCAAGTCCCTGAGACCTTGGGTTTTCATCAAGGATAAAACCAAATGATGTGGTCATGGGGCAAGATGTCCATTAAGGCCTTACTAAGTTTAAAGACTTCATGGTCTCTGAAGTGGCTTTATGCACTAAGCAAGAAACAACATGGCAACTTACAGACCAGAGAAGTTCTGTATCCCTTCCTGGGATAAAAGAACTGCCTACCAGAAGGCATCAGGCAACATCTTTCAAGAGAAAGGCAAAATAGGGGTAAGATTCAAGTTCTTCTTAAGTGATGTGTGTGTCAAGAGCAAAGAAATGAGGAAAATAGTGATATGAACTCAGGGGAACATAAATGCATCATGACGATATCATTTTACTTAATGCCGGGAATGAGGAGGTCCATTTAGGCTTGATATGCACATGACCTCTCCACTGATACGTACATACCATTGTACCTGACTCGGACAATTCGCGGGAAATTATATTCTTCTTAAAATGTTTTTACTCAGTCACAAAATAAATATAAGAAGACGTTTTCTTCTTTAGCGACAAACATTCATAAAGAGGATGAACTTTTCCACTGGTGTGAAAGAGGAACAGAGGAATGGGAAGTGAGGATCTTTCCTGTGAGGTATTTGGCAAATGGCAGGGGGATAAGGAAACACCTTCCTCACGTGTAAATTCCTCACCGCCTGTTTCATTCACAGACAATGCTTTTCTTAGAAAATACTTTTCTTAGAAATTCATCGCCAAATCTCTGGGCTCGTTATCAGATGGCCAAAAAAGTGAATAAATATAATAACTCTAGAAAATTAAGTCAACAAAGATATCAAAACATTTAGGAACAAATACCTCTCAAATCATAAAAAATGACATAGAAGATGCAAGTTACCTTTTCCTTCCTATACTGTTTTCCCTGAAGATAATGACCATAAATTTGGTGCCATAGCAATAAATTTGGAAATAAAAGTTACTTCCTTTTCAATAAAATACTTAATTCATCTACAGATAACATATAAAAAGCTTTGTATTTAAGCTTGGGGAGATGCCATTGTTTCTCTTGCTCTAACAAAGAACTTGTACTCCTGATAAGCATCTTATATATTGCTTATACTACTAAAGCCCTATAGCCAGGAAGAACTGGCTTGCAAATGGCTACGCAGACTGACGGGTTCGTGACCAGCTTCCGGATTTTCTCATACTCTTTTGTTTTCTGGATTGAGACCTGTTTCTGGGAATTGATCCACCACTCTCTGCTCTCCTTACGGTTATAATGGGAGTCAGTAGTCAGCAAGTGTGGCTGATTTTCCAGAGAACAACATTAGCTTGGTTTGCAGATTTTACTATATAGGCACCACTTTGGGGTTTGGGATTCTGAGAATCACTATGGCCATATTAACAGGGAATTTTAAGACCCTTTAAAACAAAATGTACTAAAATAGAAGTTCTCTCTATCGTCTCGAAGTCAGTAATGCACACCACTCACCCTTTTCCCTGGAGAGAAAAGTGTCAGCCCCTCTGAGCAGCTGGCTGGATTGGTTCATACATATTTTACTCCACTAACTATTGTCACATTGCCATGTCAGGGTTTTCAATGAGGCTTTCCCCCAAAGACTCAGGAAAGAGGAAATGGCATTGCCTTTGGAAGATAAGCTGAGAGGACATCTGGGTGGCTCAGTGGGTTAAGTAGCCGACTCTTGATTTCAGCTCAGGTCATGATCTCAGGGTCATGAAACTGAGCCCCACATCAAGCTCTGTGCTAAGCACGGAGTTTGCTTAAGATTCTCTCTCTCTGTGCCTTCCCCCTCCACTTGTGCTCTCTCTCTCTCCCTCAAAACAAAACAAAACAAAACAAAAAACGAGAAAGCAGGACTTACTGGATCAAAGCAGATAGGTGCAAAGTAACTTGAAAAGGGGCAGAAGTGGTTCAAGAACTACGATGATTATTTGTGACTGAACTTATTATTATAATAATACAATAGGTACTTTTACTTAAAATTGTACTTAACTACATACTAAACATGAAAACACATAATGTGTGTATGTGCGTACGTATATATATGCATTTCTCTCTCTTTTTTTCTGCACAGCAATTTGGGATTCAAAGAACTCAAGTCCTTTATACAAGGCCCCACAGTTCTTGAGTGACAGAACCAGGTCTTAAACTCAGGTCCAAGTCAGCCAGCTGTGCTATTCATCCAGACACAGAAGATGCCCGTGAGAAGGAAGACGTGTGGCTGCCCAGAGCATGTATGCACCCCGCTCTCAAACACAGATCACGTCTTAGCCCAGCCACATATGCCTGCAATGTCGTACGAGGGGAGACGGGGCACCAAATTCTTGGTCCACTGCCATTTCTGAGTACAAATGGAAAGTAAAATGGTTAAGTGCCCCCCAAACACTCCCAAGGAGAAAACAAAGAAATGAAAAATCATTAGCTTACGAAATATGATCACCCCCCCCCAATAATGCAAAACTACCAGATTGTAAAAGTAATGAATCAAGTCATTTTGTCCCAGTCTCCCTAATATGTGAATCCATTCTAAATCTCTTGACTCCGATTCCGTTCTCCCCCAACGAGCTC
Organism: Ailurus styani; assembly: GCA_002007465.1. Classification (NCBI taxonomy): domain Eukaryota; kingdom Metazoa; phylum Chordata; class Mammalia; order Carnivora; family Ailuridae; genus Ailurus; species Ailurus styani. The sequence goes on from LNAC01000224.1 coordinate 980,036, forward strand.
CTAAATTTGACTGGCCACCTTTATCAGTCTGCCAGTGGGAAAAGATTATGGTGTTCACACTTGTAGAAGTCTACAGGCCCATGTGACCCTTTCCATCATAAACTAGTCAGTTAAACTGGCATTTGATGTCACTTTTGTGGTTTGGTTGATGGGGAGGAGGGGGTGTCTCTGAGGAGCTGAGGTCTCCTTAGTGTGCTGACCAGAGTGAGATTCTCAGATTTACCGTGGTGAGGGGTCCACACAGGTGGGTCCACTTAAGAAGGAGCCCACTAGGGTGCTCAGTCCGTTAAGTGTCTGACTCTTGGTTTCTGCTCAGGTCATGATTTCCCAAATGGGAGATGAGCTAGCAGTGGGCTCCCTGCTTAGCAGGGAATCTGCTTCCCCCCTCTTTCTCTGTCCCTCCCCGCACTCACACACACACACACACACACACACACACACACACACACACACCCCACACACAGTCTCTCTCTCTGAAATAAATAAATATATCTAATCAAAGAAGGATCCCGCCAGCCTTCTTTTGCCCATACATCCCTGCTGCAGCTTCGCCATCACTGTCCTGTACCAGCTGAACTGGGGGGGGGGTTGTGGTGTGGCAGAGGGGCATCCCCCACCCCAGCCCTGGCCCCCGCATGGGCCACGCCTACACGAAGTGGCCTTCTATTGACCTTTCAATTCCATATGTCTTTTTTTTTTTAAGATTTTATTTATTTATTTGACAGAGAGAGAGAGATTACAAGTAGGCAGAGAGACAGGGAGAGGAGGAAGCAGGCTCCCCGCTGAGCAGAGAGCCTGATGTGGGCCTCAATCCCAGGACGCTGAGATCATGACCTGAGCCGAAAGCAGAGGCTTTAACCCACTGAGCCACCCAGGTGCCCTCAATTCCGTGTGTCTTACTTAGCTTTTGAATACATCCCAGGTATTTCCTCCTCCGTGAAAATGTCTTTGACCTCCTATTTACATTAAAGCCTCCCCCCACGTATTTTCAGTCACTTGGTATCATGGTGTTATCAGACATAACTCTATGTTGTCATTTGGTGGGTAACCACATCATTTTTGTTGAATATCCTATTAATTGGGAACCTTTGGATCCTGGCATAAGATTATAAACAGTATCTTGCTGACAGCAGAATTCCCAGAGCCTAACGATTTATTGAATTCTTAATAAATATGTATTAAATAGAGATGCCTGTTTCATGGTTGTATCAAACACAAATAATAAGGATTTTTGTTATCTATAAGCCTTTGGTAAGCAAGGTCAGCATTCCTGGTCCCCAGTTATCATTAGAACAAAACACTATTTAAATTATTGCTCCTTATAGTCCATCCCTAGAGAAAAATGACATATTATTTTCTAAAACAATGAAACATACACAGGTTCATTCCAGAGTTATAAGAAAATCAACATCATTGCATGATTGAAATGGAAAACCAGAACTGAATACAGAGACAGACGACTGAATGAAAATATGGCAAGATGCCCAGACAAATCTCGATTTACAGCAGCAGAGATGGACTGACAATTAGATTCCTGAATCACATCTTTGAGTTGATCTGTTTTTCTTTCTCCTGTGTGTCTCGGTGGCATGTGGGAGCATGTGTAAATAGGTTGCTTTGCACTCTCTGGAGTGAGACCGTTCAATTATTTAGGCGGTCTGTCATGAAGTAATTGTTTATAAATGCCGACAACACAAATGAGTGCCTTGTAAGCATATGTCAATGCAGATGTAGACAAAAGGCATGGCTAATATCTACAGAAGGGGAAATAATTAGCAAATTCATGAGGGTCACTCTTATAATTCTAATGTTAAGACTAATCCTTTGTTCACTTTATGATATTTCCCTGACAGGCTCACTGTGTGTTTTCAGTGGTACTGGGCGATGTGCTTCAATTCATCAAACAGGAAAGGAAAGAAGTGGGAGCCTTTTGCACAGCAGGGAGGGTGTCTGGTGGTGCCTTTGCTGTTCCCGTGCCATTGAATGGTGCCTCGGCACTCACGTCCCGCACCTCCGCTGTCCAGGGCTTTCCCCGAGACGTTGTTCACATGTCGTAGAGGCCGGTGCTACGAAGTCTTTACTCCCTGCGCTGATTCACGTTCAGCTCCTCGGCCAAATTCTGAAACTCCTATTAAATCTTCCTTGAGCTCTTCTTCTGGCTGATTCTTTTGTGACCAGGTCAGTGCCCCATGTTCCACAGCCGCATCCTTGATAGGAAAGTGATTCGGCTCCAGACGGCAGTCTTCAAATTCTATGTTTACTACTGCCCCTCCCCTGCCTCTATCTGTTGGCCCCTGAGAGGCTTTTTCTTCTTACAACTGACCCTTGAGAAGATGACAGAATTTGGTAGGAACGTGTCATGCCCGTTTCTGGGATATTGTGAGTCTCGGAAACTCAGATACTAACATTCATGGGCTTTGGCTACATTCTTCTAAAAGTATTAGCCCTCCTTCGGATCTTCCCCCTCCAGAGTGCTAAGCTTGTGTCTGAATGTCTGCGGTGTACACCAACACCACTACGGGGAAGAATGAGTAGCCGCTCATCACATTCCAGGCACTGTGCTGACCTGGTGACATGAGTTACCTCTTGTGATCCAGGAGGCCGAGCTTGTGCTAAGTACCATTATGACCCCCATTTTATACATTTGAAAACAGGTTTACAGAGGTTAAGACAGTAGTAGGGCAGAGCTAACTGGTATTGCTGAGATTTGAATCCAAACTACTTGACATAAGATCCCAATGTCTGAACCACTATGACACAGGGTTCTTTTGATTTGCTCCAATCACCATTGTGAATCTTTTCCTATGATGTTTGTTACATAATTTGCACAACTGGGGACCAGTTTCAAACATTAATGTAATTGACCCATATATAATGTTGGTGATTTCTTAAAAACAAACAAAAAATATACAATTAGTCTTATGTATAAAAATAAAAAATGCAACTTTTTTCCTCTTCTTTTCATGCTGTGATGATGGGCCACTTCACACAAATATATGTGTTTGGAGACACACACACACACACACACACACACACACAGAATGAATTGTTTTATGGGGAAAAAAACTACTTTTAAATCATCATTGATTTATGCCTACGTCTTTATGCTCACATATTGTTTGTAAGCATTAAAAAATAATTCATTGGCATAAAGGAACAGTCTATGTTTTCAATGAATGCTGCAGCTTTGTTAACTCTTTTATATTGGAAAACGACTCTGCCTCCAGGAAACTTTCTGAAAAGAACCAATTAGGGAAGGTACAGCACTGGAGAACCTGACTACATTTAATCTTATTTGAACCAAGTATTAAAGACACTAGTATTATGAGATTAGTTTTGGGAATATATATCAGAATGAGGCTTATGAGTAGCAAAACAAACAACTAATATATTGGGTTAAATAAGATAAAAGTTTCTCTTTCACATAAAAGAAGTCCAAAAGTAGGTAGTCCAGTTGAAATGCCACTACGTACCAAATTCCTATAACTTGTTTCCCAAATTGATCAAGATGCCTACTTGAACTCTATCCATCATGCCCACCTCAGTACAAAGAAAGCCAATCAAATTAAAGTCCAAATTAAGAAGCAGGCCTTAAAATTGTGATGTGACGACTATCTATTTACCTCCCTCCCTGTCTCCCTATCTTTCTACCTATCATCTACCTATCTATCTACCTACCTGCCTACCTATCATCTATCTATCTATCTAAATGGCTTCTAGAATCATGAGCCTCACATTAGTTTATTTGGGGTAGTGTACAAGTTTTTTTTTTTTAATGACATGAATGGTTTTCTGTTCTTTAGGGCAGTTTCTCCAGAAGGTAATCCCCCAAACGTCTACCCAGAGAGTAAGAGCAGAGGGGCCAGAGCTGTGGGAGGCAGGCGTGTGGCTGCAATCCCCTCATCCCAGCGTTCAGGAGCATGCCTTGTCCTTGACCTCAGCTGTTCAAAGTGTCTCCAATTCAGAGTCTCTGTGATTCAACATCTCCAGAGAATCAACCTTTTTTCTACTACAGAGCTCAAGGAAGGGCAGCTGCCTCTATGCTTGGGCTGGTGGAAAACATCTGGGAAGCTGCCTACTAGTAAAGACAAACTTTCAATAGACCCTCTGCTCTTAGCACCGCTCCACACTCAGAGCTACTTGCACACTCAGAGGGTGCTTGCACCTCCAATTCTTGAAACTTTTCATGGTTCTTCAGCACCAATGACTGTGCTTCTTACTGGCATCCTCTATTGGCTGCCATGTTCTGGCTTCTTCTCATAGAGTCACTTGCTGTCCATGTAGGTGCTTTCCATGTTCCAAAATTAACCATGTAGCGTACTGTCATCTTATTGTTCCTTTGTCTTTTTGGTCTTATATTTTTAAAAATTACTTAATTTTTTTTTAACTTGGTCCTTCCACAGGACCAGTTGGTAGTGTCAACTCACCATTTATAAATAAGAGTCCTCACTTATTTTCCAACAATATACCTTCTATCTGTTTTATTACATTAAAAGAGCTCTTCAGAAGTCAACAGTAATGGTTCTTTTGTCTGAGCCAATGGATTCTACACAGTGATACTGCCTTGATGACACACACCATTTTCCAAAAATGTGCCTTGATTTTTTGTGAGCCTTCCCTCTCTTTAAATACCTCTTACTGTCCAACTCTTTCTTACCTTCAATTTTTTCTGTCTCCTGTGTCCTAGGTTCTTCATCTTCCCACCATCTTTGGTGTTCACTGAAATTCTGACTTCAGTCAGTCCTAATCTCGCTCTACATCTTAAGTCATCCTATTTCTCTACTTATTTTCACTGCCACTTGCATACTGGGGGCTACCAAGTCTGAATCTCTGTTCCTGACTGAATTCCTAAGCTCTGGAAGCATATCCCCACCACAAGTGATAGTCACTTCAGTCCCACAACCCATCTCAATGTGAATATCCTCTGAGCAAGTCGAATTCCGTATGTCTACTCAGGAGCTCACCATCTCCTCTATCATGCATGTTTCCTCACACGGGGACTGCAGCTCAGTTGATGGCCCACTCATTGTTTCAGTTAAAAAATAAAATGAGGACAATAGCATTTCTCATACAACTAGAACAAATAACACTAAAATTTGTATGGAAAAACAACAACAACAACAGCAAAACCAAATGGCCAGTGCAATCTTGAGAAAAAACAAGGCTGGAGTTGTCAAAATGCCAGACTTCAAGACATACTATATAAAAGCTGCAGTAATCAGAACAGTGTGGTACTGGCCAAAAAATAGACGCATTGATCAATGGAAGAGAATAGAGAACCCAGAAAGAAACACATGCTTTTATGGTCAATTAATCAATGACAAAGGACACAAGGATAGTCAATGGGGAAAGGATAATGTCTTCAACACATAGCGCTGGATAAACTGGGCAGCTACATTCAAAAAAATGAAACGGCACCATTTTCTTATACCACACATAAAAATAAATTCTAAATGGATTAAAGATCTAAATCTGAGACTTGAAATCATAAAACTTTTAAAAGAAAACATTAGGCACTAATCTCTTGAAGGTTTCCTTTAGCAACATTTTTCTGGATACATCTCCTGAGGCAAGAGAAACCAAGGAAAAATAAACTAACTATTGGGGCTACACCAAAAGAAACAGTTTACAGAGTGAATGAAACCATTAACAAAATGAAAAGGCAACCTACTGAATGGGAGAAGATATTTGCAAACGATATATTTGATAAGGAAATAATATCCAAAATATATAAAGAATGCATACATCTGAACACACACACACACACACACACACACACACACACACAACCCAAATCATCTAATTCAAATGGCAGAGGACCTGAATAGACATTTTTTCCAAGGAAGACACACAGATGCCCAACAGACACATGAAAAGATGCTCAGCATCACTCATCATCAGAGAAATACAAATCAAAACTACAGTGAGATATCACCTCACACCTGTCAGAATGGCCAGAATCAAAAAGACAAGAAATAATAGGTGTTGGTGAAGATGTGGAGAAAAACGAAACCTTGTGTACTGTTGGTGGGAATGCAAACTGGTGCAGCCACTGTGGAGAACTGTAGAGAATCCTCAAAAAGTTAAAAATAGAACTACCCTATGATCCAATAATTCCAGTACTAGGTATTTACTCAAAGAAAATGAAGTCACTAATTCCAAATGATACATGCATCCTTATGTTTATTGCAGATTTATCCACAATAGCCAAGATATGGAAGCAGCCTCAGTGACCACTGACAGGCGGATAAAGAAGATGTGATATACACACACACACACACACACACACACACACACCTACGTATACACACAAAATGGAATATTCATCCACAAATGGATGCGATCTTGCCATTCGTGATAACATGGATGGGCCTAGAGGGCATTATGCTAAGTGAAATAAGCCAGACAGAGAAAGACAAATATCACAGAATTTCACTTATATGAGAAATCTAAAAAAACAAATGAATAAACAAATAAGTAAGCAAACAAAAAACAGAAACAGACCCATAAACACAGAGAACAAACTGATGACTGCCGGAGAGGAAGGAGGTGGGAGTATGGGCAAAATGGGCGAAGGGGAGTGGGAGGCACAGGTTTCTGGTTTGGGAATGAATAATTCACCAGAACAAAATGCACAGCATGAGTAATGCAGTCACTGATACTGTAATAGTGTTGGATGGTGACAGATGGTAGCTACACTTGCGGTGAGCACAGACTAGTGCATTCACTATGTTGTACACCTGAAACTAATATAACAGTGTGTGTCGAGTAACAAAACACAACAAAACGAAAAGCATGCTACATACATTTTCTTCTGAATAAAAAATTTGGATTTGCATCACAAAAAGACAATCCAGATTTTTCCCTTTCCATCTTCCTATCATGCCCACTAAATTATTTATAACTTAATGTTTGGCTTATTTCTGGTTTTTCTCCTTGGTTTAAGCCCATTCCTTCTGATCTAGATTTTAGGTTTGTCTGACACTGCCTCTTTCCCTTTGAGTTCATCTTGATTACTACTGTTAAAATGAACTATCTAAAATTTAAAACTGACAATTTTATTACCTTATTCTAAATAGTCAGTGCTAACCACCACGTGTACGCCAAAGATCACACTTCCTAGAGAAGTATCCAAGAACCATGATTACTAGCCACTATCTCTGTTAAGGTTATCTTCTGTAATTCTTCCCTGATTTAACCCCAGTAGATACAAACTTACTTGTGGTTTTCTGTAAATTTGATACGGTTTCATACCTGAGTAGATTTTTTTTATACATATATGCTAAGAATGTCCTCCTACTTTTCTTTAGCTAACTCTTATTCATCTGGCTTCAATACAGCTTTCACCTCAAGACTGACTTCTTTGACTCTCCCTGGGACAGAATGACAGGTCTTTCATTCTTCACTCATAGCATCTTCTATCTCTGTCTGCTTACGGAATAGTTTATTCATCACTGTATCCTGTATTATATGATGTTTTATGTTTCTTAAAGATAAAAACAGCCTTATTATTGGGAGAACCTCAGAATCCAATGTGGTACCAGGAAAATAGTTGGCAAAAAATAAACCTATGTTGAATTACCAAGAAATCTTTCTACAACTTTGCATTATTGTTTATCTACTCTTGTTCTTCTTTCAAATATTTTGCTGTCATGTATATTTTAAGGAGAGAATTTCTTTTTTGCAAATACACATGTTTTCACAGTCATGGAAATTGCTACTATACTCTAAGTCATGATGAAGTTATAGCTTAATGTTGATTTAAATAAGGTAGATTCTATTTTAGAACTTGAATTTGGAGATATTAATTCAGCCTTCCAGCTCTCCAGTTTCTTTATTTGTTAAATGAAGAAATTGTACTAGATGAGAATTAAAGATCTTCTAAGAAGTTCCAAGGATTTATTAGCTGGTATTTGGGGGAAAATAGTCTTCTATAAGACTTACAAAGCAGATAGACAGACCTAGATATCAGTAGCAAAAGAGGATTCCTCTTTTTCCTGAAGAGCCAAGAGACAACACAAAAGAACCAGGCTGAATTTTTGACTGATTTCCCATCTTCTAGGAATGTGCCTTTAATTATGACTCCACGATAAGAAGGCTTATGTGAGATAATTTGCTTTCTTTTATCTTCTGAGTTATGACAGAAATAATAAAAAATAATATAAAAATATCATATTTTTATTGAAAGAAATGGTATCAAGAGCTTCCCTCTAGTATAAGCAATACTATTTGGTTACTTGGGAAAATCACAAGGTAAAATCTAGAACTAATGAGGCCATTTCCCAAACTAAAGCAGTTTCAGTAATTTATGAGTCACCATGACACGTTTTCTCTTGTGACCAATTCACAATTTAGCTCTGCTGCAATCTATTAGAGATAAAAACAGTTTCCTCGGGTTTTAATTCTTCCTGCATATTCTAATTGCTTCCAGCCGTAGCCAAGCTGATTCTGGATGAACCTGCACATAGCATTAAATGGAAAAAAAAAGAGCTCCAATTGTATCGCATTTAAAAATATAATGTGGATGCCACAATGTATTTTATCAGGCTCACACAAAACTTAGCAGCAACCCTCTCCACCATCTTGAAAGTTACTGTGAACCAAAGAAAATACAAAAACATAGTCTCAATCCCATCTTAACAATTTCAAGTATCATTTATCATCATGGAGTTTTATATAGCATTAGAGATGTTCTTACTCCTTCCCAAGCAGAAACGTACAAAGTGACTTACTTTATGATAGAGAATCCATGCATCACATCATAGGTGAGCTTTCAGATTGAACAGAGCACAAGAGGTCTTCAGTAAGTTGCTATTTTAAAGGGATACCTATCAAATGGTTCAAAGACGATGCAATGATGTCCACATTTAGATTACAGATGGCTTCTCGATCTCTCTTCCATTATTATGGGACTTTATTTACTAGTGGTGCATGTGCATGGGTGTGTGTGTGTGTGTGTGTGTGTGTGTGTGTGTGTTGGGAATGGAACCTCCGGAAATAGGGATTCCTTCTAATGGAAAGATGGACAGGAAGAAAAAAAGGTATTAGCATCAGCATACAGCTGTTTCCATATAATCTTGCTTTTTTGCTTTTTGCCTTATAACTCATCAATACAGAGGTGGTGTAATGTAGCATTTTTTTTTCCAGGACTGCTATAACAAAAAACCATAAACTTAACAACTGAAGATGAAGGAAATGTATTCTATCACAGTTCTGAAAACCAGAAGTAGAATATCCAGGTGTCGGTAGGGTCATGCTCCCTCTGAAGACTCTAGGGTAGAATCGTTTCTTGCCTCTTCCAGCTTCTGGGGGCTCCGGGTTTCCCTTAGCTTGTGACTGAAGACTTCCAACCTCTGCTTCCAGCTTCTCATGACCTTCTCCTCCTCTATTCCATATCTTCTCCTCTTCTATCTCTTAGAAGGACATTTGCCATTGGACTTAGGACCCACCAGAGGAAACCAGGATACTTTCATCTCAAAATCATTAATTTATTTACAATGGCCTTTTTTTTTTCCTTTAACAAATAAGGTCACATTTATAGTTTCTAGGGATTAGGATGTGGACATACGTTTTTTAAGTATGGCTGCCATTCAGTCCATTACTAAAAAGTCTGAGTTACCAAGGATATAGCTACAGGGAACTATGATCACTTCTTTGGATCCGGCAACCAAGTTCCCTCTGACTGTCCTTATATGGGAGAGGACTTGGAGAATTTCCTGATTGCTCAGTATCACATTAAAAAAATGTGATTGTCTGCTGCTATCTCCAAACTCTGGAATGAGGAGAAATGATATGCAAAAGAAATATGGCAGGGCAGAATCATCCTGAAATCCTCTTCCAGAAGATCTGAAGAATTCCATGAGGAATAGATAAGGTCATAAATCAATGCATTTTGATCTTTAGTGTCAAGTTTATATAGAAATTTTCTCCCATTCCTACAAAAATTTATTGAGTGCCTACTGTATACTAGCTACTCCTTAGTATGGTGGATCTGTTATAAACACAGAGAAGTAACTGTGTTTTATGCCAGACAAGAATGCCCTAACACTCAAAACTTCCATTCCCTGTTTACACACAGAGAGAATATGGCACATGTTGGGGGGACAAAAAAAAAGTCAAACAAAACAAAACAACCAAAAAACTAGGCAAATGTAAAATTCTAGACAGATCTGTAAAAGTCAAGTTGCACTAAATGGAAAGTCCTGTATACTTGAATGGTTCTGGGTGTTTGAAAAATCACTTCTGTGTCAGAGCTGTGCCTATCCTCTCTTCAGAACAGTTTTTGTTCAGTGTGCTTTTAATAAAGATGGAATAACCACAATAATGCTGTTGGGGATCAGGAAACAGAACTTCGGGTTAGAATATAATATTGTTGTGTTCTCATGACTGCAATGGGGAAGAGAAAGAATGATCTGATTAATACATACACTTTCCCTTGCCATGGCTGTAGGTAAAGATGATTTTCAGCATTTATGGAAGCTGGAACAAGACACGGTGGTTCTGAACACCACTCATTTAGATTCCGAATACTCACTAGAGTGACAGGTATCTCTAGCATAACCCTTTTTTTTTTTTAATCTTTTAGCTCAAATGACATGCACATAAACGTTGACATCTTCTAGAGAGGAGGACATTTTCAGAACACGGGTTGCTGTACACATCTTTTCATTGTTGTTTTTTCTCTGTTCCTTGCACCCGTGTTCTGCTTTAAAGCTACGGCAATCTCATACCCTGCTGACACGTCAGACAAAAGTACACAGGAATTTTCTAATAAATGCTTTAGCTGTCTCTTAAATTCTTTTTTCAACACCAGCCTCTTCCCTTCTGCGCATTTAATCAGGTTTGTAAGGCAATTAACTCTCCTAATCTCTATAGCCATAACTGTAAGTGTTCTGATTTTAAATCGTAGCTCTTTGGAAATGTACTTGCTATTTCTTCATAATCCTGCGCACGAGCGTCAGACTGGTCGTCATCAAAAGCTAGTTACATTTCAGAAGTAATTTCAAAGCCAACCAGCATCATAACAACACAATTTGGTTTCCCCTTCCTTTTTCACTCAAAAGAGTCAGAAAACCACAACTGGTAATGTTTGTTACTATGATTAAGTCAAGTGATCTCCAGGAAGCATAATGAATGAGTTCCCATAATGCCAGGATCCTGACACGAGTTTCTTGCTCGTTGGCTCCGTTTCTCTTGCTCAAAAGCTGCAGAACTATGTTTCTATAATGCATACTTCCCTAACGACCTTGTCAGGTAGCCTTCATATAATTTTCCTGCACTATGGAGATGGCATGCTTTTCTGCTGGAAAGTCCTTCGGTTTTACATGAAAAATAAGTCCAGATATTTTGACTCTGTGAAGAGCTTTAGACAGATCACTGAATAATGATAAGTGAATAAAGGAAAAATAACTTGTATTTTTGGAAACATGTTTATAGCTTAAAATAAGCTAAAAATATTGCATCATTTTCTATTTCCATATGGCTCATTGGAATCTCAATATTTTCCATTGTCTGCTGGAGAATGAACTTCTTTAGCTCTTTTTTAAGTTTCCGAGCTATTTCTGGATCTCAGTTAAAAAAACAGGCTGAATCATTCACATTCTTTCTGGGACTCGAGTTGGCTCAAGGCCAAGGAAGTCAGAGGAATTTTCATGAATCTTATTTTAGTCCTATCTTTGTAAAAGGCCATGAATTATCTTAATAGAATATCTGTTAAGCAACAGTTCGGTAAGATCATAGATTTTACTTCAATAACTCATCTGAAGGAAAATACAAATGTAAAAAAAAAATCTTTGTGAGTATTTAAGATGATAGGCTCTGGACTCATTCAGTTCTGAGTTCAAATTCTGTCCATTGGTAGTTGTTTGACTTTAATAAACCTATATGACTTTGCCCACAGCTTAATTTTTTTCATATCTAACATTAAGATTTGGAAGCTTAAAATCTCACAGGATCATCTCAGTAATTAAACAAGATAACATCTATGGAGCCCTTAAGTAAAATGCCTCATACAGTATACACATAAATACTATAGTTAAAATCTACATAATAAATCGCACAAGTATAATATTTTGAGAAAACAAATCTTTAGTCCTTCACAAAAAGCTGACCATCTGTATATATAGAGGCAACCAATAACAATAGACTAAAAAAATGAAAGCATAATTGTCAGACAAGGATAAACACAGAACTGTTCAGTTACAAGGATTCTGCTGGCAACTGCTTTAGAAGAAAACTGGCACAGCTATTATCTTTTATTTTTATTATAAATATTGCTTATTTGACTTTTAAAACAAGCACACTGTCAAGACATTTTAGAAGAGAACAATACTAGCAGATGTGGGTGAGGTGAGTGACTTTAATAACTAATTTCTTTAAAATGTACAAGGAAATAAGCATCATTTTGCTAATATCTCTCTGAATGTGTTCTTGACCTACCTTTTCTGCCCATTTTCTTCTAACTAGGTTATTCTGGGCAGACAGTTAGCATATGATAAATGTGTACTATGAGTAATTTACTATTTGTAGGACTCACTGAACAAAGACAAAGCACTTAAAAAAAAAGTAATCAGCTGCTTCTGGGGTGTTTCATTGCCCCAAACTTGAAATATTAATTAACAGTTTAAAAAGCTACTCTTTAGTGTTACTCCATAAATACAGAAGTAATACAACTCTGGGACTATAGCAACTGCTTTTCAGCAATGCTTTTATCTTGTTCATGTAGTCGTGCCTGTCACACTATACGACATTTGCTAGTGAATGCATGATCATCAATCTTATTAGGTCCCTTGCAGAGGTGGTGAGGTGTACAGGTGAGCCGTGGTTTCCCAAAGAATAAAAAAAGGAAGGCATGAGCCCATTGGCTGAAAATTAGTTACATGAATGTTAGTAAGCAGGTTTAACTATGTAACATTTATAAAATGGACTAGGGGATTCATTACCTAAAGCATTAGAATAATTTTGAAAGTCACAAGATGTCATATTCTTCCCTTTAAACATGCCATGTCATCCACTGTAGCATATATTTACACAACTTCCTTACAGATTTTTTGGCTTGATCTGAGCAGAAAGATCCTGAGATGTATCTGAGTCCACACACAGTTGAAATGATAGAACTGTGTCTGAGGCAAAGTTTAAAAGTAAGTTCTCATAAATTCTCAGAAACCTATGCGTCTAGGTTAAGGTTCTGTGGCCAAGAACCTAAGAGTGTGTTTTATATAGATGAATAGATTGATAGAGAAATTACTGACCAGACAACCAGATTATACTAGAAAATTTTACTCACATTCAGAGGTAATTCCCTGGGGTAAATTAATATGTTTCAGATGTATATGGAAATATATAAACATTAATCAATCAACCAGTAAGTTAATTAATTAATTAATGCATTTCTATGCTTGGAGAGATCAATAAATAAGTCACTTCCATTAAAATACGTATCTCCAGTTTAGAAGGACTAAAAAAGGGCTAAGGCAACATTTAAGGCATTGAAAGGAATTCACCCTTTCTCTTATTTTAACATTTGGGCTGTGTCTTGAATCCAGAATATATCTATGGAATCATCAGGCTGATTTCAAAACTTAACCAACCCTTAAGAAGTTGATTCATTATCTCCTTTAATCCTTGAATCTGAAAGTAATTACTATAGTTTATTAGGTTATATATTATTTAATAGTAAGATAGAATGAAGCATTCATCTCAGCCCCACCGTCAGCCAGTAGAGTTCTCCTAAAGGCAGGACAGCTGTCCAGAACTCAGCACAGAGACTTTTCCTTTGTTCTTTAGTTTAGCCTCACTCGGTGGTTTGCCAGTCTTCCAGTGCATGGGAATCACCCGCTGTGTGCCCGGAATGCCATGCATGCTTAACTTTATAGACAGTTTACAGAAGATTTGAAGATAATTAGGGCTACCAACATGCTTTTCTTTCTTCCTTCCTTCCTTTCTTCCTTTCTTTTTCTTCCTTCCTTCCTCCCTCCCTCCTTCCCTTTTCTTTCTTTCCTTCCTTCCTTCCTTCCTTCTTTCTTTCTTCCTTCCTTTCTTTCTTTTTTTTCTTTCTTTCTGCCTTTTCAAGGAAAATCTAAGATCAAATCCCTGCAGAACTGTAACTCTTCTAATTGTAGCATCACATGGATACTAGTTATTATGCCATTTCCATAGTGGTTTCCAGCTGCTACATTCAATCCAATTTATTTAAGTTATTGAGAACAATTAATAAGACCTTTATGAGACACCCATAAAAAAAAGACATTGCCAAGTCTTAAGAAAGACTTAAGAAAGAAAAAAATTAAAACTTACATCTCTATTTAGCTTTCTAGCTCTACGATTTAGTTTAGCAAAATATTTTTTGCTCAAATGCTAACTGCAATTCGGAATCATTTAAAAGACAATATAGATGTGCTTCTCTGCCAGGAAAATATTCCCCAAAAGAGAACAAGGGGGTTAAAGTTATACCCTTGATTTCTGTAAATATTTCCTCAAAAGCTACTTAATATAATAGTAAAGACTGTTCCAGATGGCTCTGTTTGGCTGACATGGTAACTCTTCCAATAACTATAAACGTGAGATGATGATTCATTCCTACAGCAATTGGGAAATTTGGAATCCCATTCAAAAACAAATTAAACCAACTGAATGTGGAACACATTCTCTCAAATCCAGGACTACTCTAGGGACTTACAGGAAAGAAAATCAAGGTTTTATAGTTACCTTTTGGTGGAATGTCAGCTTATGTAATAAGGTTTTCCCTACCTGCCCCTCGGTATTAAGAGACTATTTTTTCCAGCAGTTTTAGGTTCATAGGAAAACCGAGTGGATGGTACAGAACTTTCCCCTATACCCCTGCCCCAACGTGTGCACAGCCTCCCCAGTTGTATAAATACATAAAACATATATATATATATAAAGGTCGTATGTATTCCAGACTGAGAATGGGAGAAGCTAGCAACCCAGAAACATCCATAGGCACGGACCAAAAAAGTCCGCTCTCTCCACCCAAGGGACCAAGAAAAGGGGCGACCTGACAAAACAATACCTTTGGACAACGCCCTACTTCAGACACAGACTGTAGAAGCCTCCCCTCCAAGCCCCCACAGTCCTCCAGCAAAGGTCAAGTGGAAAGCCTAGATTTTCACGCTGCCGTGGCTGTGACAGGCACCTCCGTCCCCAGGACGCTGAGGAAGGCAGGAGGAAGAGCCAGAACTTCCATACCCACTGAGTTTCCTCCCACAGTGGATTTCCTGGAGAGCACGTGGCAAGTCAGGACTTGACCCTCTGCCTGATTGGAGCGAGGCCCTCCCATCACTTCCCACTTGCTGCTGTCATAGCAAACCTGTGTAAATTCGGGCCTTTCACCTCCACGCAACCCTCAAGGCTGCCTTGCTGCCTCCATGGTAGAGAAAGCCACGTTGGGGGCAGGGACAAGGGGTCCCTCCCTCTCCAGGCCAGCTGGCATCCCTGGGAGACCGATGCTCCCACCTTCGGTAAGGAGAATACCCCTTACCCCCCCCCACCCCCCGCCCCTGTGTCAACAGAGACTGATCCGGGAACCTGGACTTCAACTCCCACCCGGGGACAACCAGACAACACGCCTCTCTCACTGGAAGTGTCAGAGGAAGCCTGCAAACCCACAAGATTCAAATAAGACCCAGAGTCTCATAACATCATACTCAAAATCTCCATGTGTCTCTTTGTTTAAGATTTTATTTAACTCGAGAGAGAGAGAAAGATAAAACACTAGAAGAGCTAAAATGATTTGAAGGAAGAGACGAAAGTGGAAAAAGGAATAACATGGAGACGTTTCAAGGCGTAGTATCGAGCTCTAGCAACGTGTCTGTGATGGACGGACCAAGGGTTCGACGCACAGAACAAGGAAATTGAAAACAGAGCTCAGAGAGCCCTCATATGAGTACGACCAGGTGATTGTTTTCTTTATAGACATGGAAAAGCAATTTGATGCAGAAAGGATGAGCTTTAAACCAAATGGTGCTGGAGCACTGGTTAGCCATAGGCAAATAATACTAGTAATAATAACATATAAATAAATATACAAATAATAATCCTTTACCAAACTTCACAATTTATACAAAAATTCACTCAAAATTAATTGTAGACTTAACTGTAATATATAAAACAATATAATATTCAGATGACAACAGAGGAGAAAATCTTTGAGATACAGAGCTCAGTGGAGATTTCTTAGACAAAAACCCAAAAACATGACCCATAGGAGGGAAAAAATGACAAACTGAATTACTCAACTGAACTAAAACTGAACTCAAAATTAAAACAAAAATTTATCCTGAAAAAGATTTTTCAAGAGGATAAAAATACAAGTTATAGATTCTGAGAAAATATTTGTGAACCATGCATCTGTCAAAGGACTCATAGCTAGAATAAAGAATTCTAAAAATGCTATAGAAAAAAAATTAAACAGTCCAGTTAGAAAATGGCAAAAATAACAAAGAGACATTTCTATAAAGAAAATATTCAGATGGAAAATAAGGAGATAAAATAGATATTCCACATCACTGGCCATTAGGGAAATTCAGTTGAAGGTCACCCTGAGATATCATTACACACCTATAAGGCTTGCTAAAATTAAAAATATGGACAATACAAAAATCACCAAGAGTGTGGAAAAAGTGAATCTGTCATACATAGCTGGTGGGAATATAAATGGAAAAACCATCCTAGGGCGCCTGGGTGGCTCAGTGGGTTAAAGCCTCTGCTTTCGGCCCAGGTCATGATCTCAGGGTCCTGGGATCGAGGCCCGCATTGGGCTCTCTGCTTGGCGGGGAGCCTGCTTCCCCCTCTCTCTCTCTGCCTGCCTCTCTGCCTCCTTGTGATCTCTCTCCCGCTGTGAAATAAAAAAAAAAAAAAGAAAAACCATCCTGGAAAATATTTGGCATTTTCTTTAAAAAGAAAGCATACACTTACTATAGAACCCAGCAGCTGCACCCTTGGGCATTTATCCCAGAAAAATAAAAACTTACATCTCCACAAAAACCTGTACATGGAGGTTCCTAGGAGTTTTATTTGTAATAGCCAAAAAATGAAAACACATAAATATTCCTCAAAAGGTCAAGTGCTAAACACAGTTGTATACCCATGGCATGGAATAACACCATAGGAACCTGTAGTGATGATAAAAAGGAACACTGATACCTGTACCAACTTGGATGCATCTTTGAGATTTGAGGAGTGAAAAGAGCCAATCTCAAAATATCAAATACTGTGAGCTCCCACTTACGTTAACATTCTTGAAATGATAAATTTATAAAGATGTTGAACAGATTAGTGTTGGTGAGGGTTCAGGAGCAGTGGGGGTAAGGTGGAGAAAGTATAACTTGCAAAAAGGGTATCTTGAGGGAGCTCTTTGGGGTGATAGACTCATTCTGTCTCTTGGAGGCTGGGAGGGTGGGAACCTACATAATGTAACGAGAACTGACACAGAACCGTGAATACCCACTGTACTGATGTCAGCTTCCCGGCTTTCAGATTGTACTGCAATTATGTAAGATGTAACCAGTGAGAGAAACGAGGTAAAGAGAACAAGAAACTCTCTGTACTATCTTTGCAACTTCATGTGAATCTATAATTGTTTCAAAATGAAAAGTTTTTAAACATTTTAAAACTTGTTCTATAAAATAAAAGTGGCCAGGAAGCATTGCACAGAGCAGTTCAGCTTTAAGAATCACGAAATATATTAACACACGAAAGCTCCCAATGGTTAGTGAAGAAAACACATTTGATTAACGTCACCATTCCCAAATTTTAAGTCACAGAACAAACATGAGCATCTCTTCTGTAAGGAGAAAATGGTGGCTAGCATATAAAAAAATGAATGGATACAAAATTTGGGTAGCCAAAACTTTGTTTAGTTCCGGAATTTATCTACAGGGAAACTGTGCAAACGTAAGAAATGCTACTATCTGCTCATTTAGTTAACAGACGTGAATGGAGAAGGATGAAAAAGAAAGTTGCTAAACAATTTTTCTTAAATTTAGAACAGACACTGGGTTTTTAAAAAAGAGACACTTAAAAGGGTTTTTGAGCCCAGACTTAAAAGGAAAATGGCAGAATCTTTCGAAGGACATGAAAAGGATAAATAAACATGCCGTAGCTATCCATGGAACAGTCAATTATGTTATCCTGTTTTCAGGAAGGGAGGGTTAGCAGTATTTTTGATAATACACGGTGCTTCCTAAATAATTGGTTTTCTACTTTGCCATTTCTGTGATGAAATAATTTCAGTTCTTATGAGTCGTCATTTTTATTTTCTATATAAAAAGCATAGAAGATTTTCTTCCATGGTTTTCAAAGCCATTTTGCTCAAAGTGGCTTCCATTTAGGCAAAAAGCCTATATTTGAAATTTTACATTTTCTTACATGTAAAGGAGTTTTCTAGCTGCATAACTTCATGCTATTTTGCAAAATTCACTTTAGAAGTTTGGAGCCAAAATATTCCTGAAATTTGGGAACAATTAAAAATTTCAGGATAGCTATTGTTTGAAATTAAAATACCTCATATCTTAAATTGATAATTGGGACATGCTTTTAAAACATATTTTAAAGAATTGGTATGAAGACACAATCAATTCATCACTAGAAAGAAAATGTACAGACATTAGATACAATACTCTGGAAAATATGCATTATTGTATTTTTAAACCCTTTTTAAAAAAAATACACTATACTTTTAGATCATGCCCTAAGCCAAAATTAAGTCAGATGCTCGACCAACTGAGCCACCCATGTGTCCCTCTATTCCATTAATTTTTATAGGAGTATGATAATCTTGATTACTGCAGTTATCTAATACTTTCTGATAGTTTAATTTAAATTCTCCATCACTTTCTTTTTTCAATTTTCATTTTTTTTTCTTCTGGGTGAACTCCAGAAACATTTTATTTGATCACTCTAAAATTCAAGTGGGATATCACTGTACCGGTAGCAATTCTACACATTAATTTGGGAGTATGTCTTTACTGCCTTTACTTCTCTTGAAACATTCTAGACAAGCCTACCTTTTATATATGAATGAATACTTATGTGTGCATACCAGCTTAAAACTCCACAGGATCTAAAGACAAAGGAAAACATACAGCTGGTACATGTGTGTTCACAGCAGTTTTACTCAATATAGCCAAAAAGTGAAAACAATCTGAATGGCTGTCTATCAAGTGATGAATGAATAAGTAAAATGGGGTATGGAATTTTATTTAGCAAAAAAAAAAACAGAAAAAGACAAAAACAAACAAAAAACCAAAACATGAATGCCTTACTAATACATCCTAATACAGCATGTGGGAAACTTGAAAACATTATACCACACCGAAGAAGTAGGTCTCAAACACCATATACGGCATGATCCTATTTATATGGAATGTCCAGAAACGGAAAATCTTCTGAGATGGAAAGTAAGTTACTGATTGCTTAGGTCCAGGAGTGTTGCGGGGGACATTTAAAGTAACTACTAAGAGGTTCAGTGTTTCTTTTCCTGGTATGTTGAAAATGTTCTACAGTTGATATGGTGCTGATGGCTCAACTTTGTGAATATACTGAAAACAGGTGAATCATACACTTTCAATGGATAAATGGCATGGTGTGTGAATTATATCCCAGTAAAGCTGTTTGAAAAAAATACATGGGAACTCGACGTACCTCTCCATACTTACATTACCTTTGACCCTCCGCAGATATAACCACGAGCCTTAATTTGGTATTTATTATGTCTTCGCATGTGCATAAAAAAATATATAAAAAATATATAGTATAAAGCATCAATACTCATACTTAAAACTTGATAAAAATGTTGTATTACATATGTTCTTTTAAAACTTTGTTTCCTGAATGTCAAGTTGGAGATTTTTATCTCAGTTGTCCTATAAGCTAGAATTCATTCATTTTAACAGTTACCCAAAGAAACCATAATTTACTCATCCATGCAACTACTGTTCAACATATAGGTTACTTCCCCCCCACCTTTTTTTTGGTATTACAGACAATGCTCTTATAGACATACAGTATTGATCACTTCCCATAAATAATGTAGCAAGTTCCCATCACTTTCATTAAGGTCTTTATTGTTCCTTAGCAGTGTTTGATAATGTTTTGTTTCTACAGTCTTTCTAGATACCATGTATGGACTGTTGTTTTGTGAGCATGATCATCTCTCCTTCTCTATATTTAACTGGTTATCAGTGATCTATAATGTTATTTTTTAATATTTTTGTTAACTTATTCTACTAAAGTTCTAAGTGTTTCTCTGATCCACTTGAGTTTTCTTAAATAGAAGAATGTAACCTCTTTCTAAGAGCTGTACTCCCTATTGCTGCTACATGACTCACTGTACTAACTAGATGTTTCAGAATTATGGGTTAGAAAGACTCCGTCTTTTTCAATATCTGTTTTTTCCCCAACTAACCATGTAAGTGGATACCAGTTTAAAATAGATGTTTTAAATAGTATAATAATTCATCTTCTATCAAAAGTTTATTAAAATTTGCTACATTTTTGGGGACCCATAGATTGATATGTTTTTGTCATATTGCCTATACATAGGTTTTTAAATATTTAAGCCAACATATTCTTTAAAAAAAGATCTATTTACTTAATAGAGAGAGAGGGAGAGAGAGAGTGTGCAAGCACGAGCAGGCGGAGGGGCAGAGGGAGAGAGAGAATCTCAAGCAGACTCCCCGGTGAGCACAGAGCCTGACACGGGCTTGGTCTCACAACCCTGAAATCATGACCTGAGCCTAAACCAAGAGTCAGACGCTTAACTGACTGAGCCACCCAGGTGCCCCTTAAGCCAAAATATTCTGAGAGTATTTAAAATACTTGCTCAACAAAATTATTCATAAGTTTTGATCATTTCCTTCTAATTAATTACTTATCTCCTAGAAAATGACCACTAAATAATTTCACTTACAACAGACTTTGGCGCTCCTTCAACAGTTCCTGGGCTAGTTCTCAGTCAAGACTCCTTAATGAGATGCTACCTTACATCACTGTCCCTACCGTGATTTTCTATATAGGAAATAACTTCATCATCCTCTCTTCTCTACTTAAGATCCCTTTACATACAATCTGGTGATTGCACAATAACTCTGTGATAATAAGACATGATGACAGAAACCTTGAAAATTAAAATAACGATCATTTATTCTAATTAATCAATTTCTAATTGATACATAGTTTGTAATAAGACCATGTGTACATGTTGACACCCAAGGGTGCCCAGCCATCAGGATGGGGAACAGCCACACTGAAGCCTCCACTCTCCTTACAAAGCTGTGTCATGGTTTTGACAGAGCACCTTTCCTGGTTTGCCAGAGGTACTACTATCTAAGAACAAAACTGGGCTACACATTGGTATCTGACCTTTCTTTTTACCTTTGTATTTCACTGGAGTGTCTGAAGAAACCAGGAAATGCTTCTAGAACAGAAGCATTGTAGCCTCTGTCATTTATTGCCCAAGTAGGGACACTTTTGCAAGTTTTTTTTTTTTTTTAAGTTTATTCACTTATTTTAGAGAGAAAGAGAGAGAGTATGAGAGAGAGAGAATACAAGCAGGGGTAGAGGAAGAGGGAGAGAGAGAATCCCAAGCAGACTCCCTGCTGAGCGTGGAGCCCCACACAGAGCTCCACCTCTGCACCCTGAGATCATGACCTGAGCTGAAACCAAGAGTCAGATGCTCAACCAACTGAGCCACCCAGGTGTCCCTGAGAGGAAAAGTTTTTAATAATTATGTGGGCAAAAGGACTAAACTTAAACATTTCTGAGCAAATCAGGACATCTGATCAAGCAAGCTATTATATATTTGAGTACTTTCCTATGGAAGAAGAAAAAAAACTGAGACAAAGATAGGTCAGTGTCTGGCACTGCAGAGGTAATTAAAACAAATAAAACAATGAAATGATACCTCAGGATAGAGGATGTGTGTTTCTAAAAACATTAAGAAGTAGTAAGATCTCTACCTCTGAAAATATTTTTTTTCAATCTTTCCCTACATATTCCCCTATTTCTTCTCCCTATGCCTTACCCCACCCCCCAATAGATGTAACAAGAACAGAGAGGTCAGAAAGAAAACAACCTTTCTTCTGTTTCATTATAACAATAAATTCACTATGATGCTAATTACCCCCTCCCCCGGACTTACAGAATTCATCCGTGGAAAACCTTTTATATTAACAAGAAGAATGGAGAGGGAAAAGTAAGTCAGCACTGTGAGATATATATTACTCTCAACCGTATTATGTCAAATATTAACAAAATTGAAATATATTTTAAGTCAAATTTATCTTTAAATATATCAAGCAGGGTTTTGTGATTTTTTTTTTAAAGAGTAAAACACTCTCCTGGAATTGCATTTAAATTACTGTAGAGTTCTTTAAATTTTACTTCCTCGCCACACTGCTGCACCTGAGCTCCAGTGCTGTCGTGAAACCTTGTGGCTGATGATTTCAGGTGCATGATGAGTCCAAGCAAAGGAAACTGCTTGTCATCTGGTCACCTTTATCGTCAATAACATGAAACATTTGTTTTCAGTAGTAATAATTTGTGGTCATCCATAGAGTTCCTGCTTGCTTGTCCCTGTTTTTTAATTCCTATGAAATAGATGATGATGGGAAAAGCTTTAAGCACTGCTAGAATCAGCTGATGGTTCAGACTGTCTTTTTCTGGTCAAGAAATGCTACTTACTTTGCCTGTTTTGTGATCTGTGACAATGCTGCTTCTGAGAGAGATCTAGTGAGTAAAGACCAAGACAAAAATTAGAGTGTTACTTAGGACTTTCAAAGTGGGAAGTATCACTTGTGTTTTCAATATTTTTAATGAGTACTATATGTTTATTAAAACTAGTATCTCTAAAGGAGTAGATGCTACTTTAGAGATCCAGGCAGTTTTATTGCTGAGGAAAGGCAGAGTTGAAATCTTAACATTTAGCTGGGGGAACAAAGAAGGAATCTGTTTAAAGTGAGCTGGAAAAGCTAATGGGGAAGAATTTCTGCGCCATTTTATTAAACAAGTCATCAAATAACTAATGTCACATGTTGGTTCATTCAGGAAACATACATGAAAGCTAATTACATGCTAGGCTCAAACTTTCTCTCAAATTTATAATCCAGTGAGCACTAGATAGGACTGTGATATATATTCTAGACCCCAAAGAAGAATGCATGACAGGTTGAAAATGATATGAAGAGAGGAAAATGGGCATGCCTGGAAGATGTATAGTAACATTTCCCTATCTGAAAATAAGAATCCCAACAACCCCAAATGTAGTAACTGGGAATTAGCAGAGAAAAGGAATTCTTTTTTCTTTTTTTAAGATTTCCTTTTTTTTTTTTAAGATTTTATTTATTTATTTGACAGAGAGATAGAGAGCATAAGTAGGCAGAGAGACAGGCAGAGGGAGAGGGGGAAGCAGGCTCCCCGCTGAGCAGAGAGCCCGATGTGGGGCTTGATCCCAGGACCCTGGGATCATGACCTGAGCCAAAGGCAGCAGCTTAACTGAGTGAGCCAGCCGGACGCCCGAGAAAAGGAATTCTTATCTTCCATGACTCTTTTCCACATGAATCTCTGTTAGACTGAGATTTGAAGAAAAAGTGATATGAATATTCAAAGTCTCTTTTTGAATAAAGGAGAAGAAAATGGAATTGATTTTTATACATATTATAGTCTAGGCAGTATGTGAAGTATGTGCAATTGCATGATCTAATATATTCAATGAAGCAACCATGCAAACAAAGGACTCTCACTATGTGTACACATAAAATAAAAGGCTCTGAAAATGGAAAGTCAAACCAAATTTGAAGCTGAGTGTGAACTCAAACTTATGAAAATGATGGTACCTATCAAGGTTGCCCTCAAATGACTTCTAGGATTATATTATTAACTGTGCATACTTATGCAACTGGTAGAAAAATAGGTTATATATATATATCTATCTCAGTGTGAGAGTCAATGTTGACACCATGGTCCTCAAAAGGAGAAGAGAGATGTCCATTCTAAAGCTTATGTCTTTTCCACATGTTTCTTAACCTTCAAACAAGGACACCCACTGTGATTTGGAGGACATCTTGGCATTAGTAAAGCATCTCTTTACTAATTAATTTTGAGTACATTTTTTTCCAGATTACATAAAAATTACATCGTGATAGGTCTGTAGAATTTTAGTTGGACATACAACAGGAAAAGGATGGGAAAATCTAAGTCATTGTTTTTAGTGCTCTAAGACACCATCACTTACCAATGTAACACCAGTAAGAATAGGAAAGAAGAGGTGATGCTTGAATGTTATTTTAATTTTTTCCTTCCTATCTGCTTAAAAAACAACTATTTCTAACTCATAACTTTTCTGTTAATACTTGGTATTTTTCCCTGATCTATCCAATACCAAGCTTTTCACATCATTTTTCCCCCCTTAAGAATTAGTTTGACACCACGCCTATCAATTTCTGACTAGTGGTGTATGTTTCTATCATATTAATTTGAAATCTTTTCCTCTTCCGTAGAGTTAAGACTTCCCCTTTCATCTACAGCAAACACATCTTGTAGATCTTGCCCGAGGTCACACTGCAAATCTAGAAGCCCTACACAGGCAATGCTATTATTATATCACAGCTATGTGATGTAAACCAATTCATTTTTCATATGTGCTATGGAGATACAACTGAAATGACAAATTGATAGACAGACAGCTACATTCCACTGGGTCCTGATTAGAACATCATCAATTCTTTCCCTTTTTGTTAGTTCTGCCAACTATTTGTTAAATTTACTGGAGTGCCTTCTGTTTGTTTCATTTGCCTTTTTTTTTCCTGTAACTAGAAAAATTTAGAAGCATCATAGATTTTCATAAAATAATAAAATACAATGGTCTAAATAGATTACATGCTACATAAATGAGAGAAGAAAATCTAGGTTATTAATTTCAGTTCAAATAAAATTAACATGCCTTATAGACCTCATAATGCTTTTTAATACCTCTGTCTTTAGCAACTCAAAAAGCTTTACAATTTTCAGGTGATTCTTACACAAAATGTGTGGCAGACAGATGGCTAATTTAACTTACAAGGAAAGGAAACTGCAGGGAAATTAAAAGCTAACCTGACCCACTTAAAGAACCACTGGAAAAAAAAATGTTATTTTATTCTCTGTATTTTTTTTTTAATTCTATGAAGTTATGTTTACAGCACATGTAATCATTGCTTCCTGATGGCCCTGTCCCCAGATACTTCTACTTACTCTACCATTGAGTAGAATGGTACACGTAGAACGAACCTAAAGACATGTTTTGGTAAGTTTCTAATGTTTTGGTAAAGTTTCTAACTTTGGAACCGCTGGCCAAATGCACTTCATACTAATGCATAGGTAACACAACAGCCTTTATATAATAAAATTAGTAAATACAATTTTATCACGATGTGCTTTTTTTGCAAACACAAATCCAGAAAATACAACGTAAGCATATGGAGGCAATGTGGATAGCATTTCTCTTCTGTCTGCTTCCAAATGTTCCATCATGAAATTGTTTAAGGTAATAAAAATCACTTCACCATATTATCTTTCCTTTTTTTAGAGTTCTCAGTAGAGGTGATTTATTAAAATCAGCATAGCTGAGAATGAATATCCATACATGCGCACGCACACACAAATACACACACTAAAATCTAAAAGCACGTTATTTCTATTTCTGAAATTTTAGTATAAGCTTTTTCTACCCAGAATCTCTCTGTATTATTCTTACAATGTCATTTTTTTTTAATTTTTATTTATTTATTTGACAGAGAGAGATTACAAGTAGTCAGAGAGGCAGAGAGAGAGGAGGAAGCAGGCTCCCTGCTGAGCAGAGAGCCCGATGCGGGACTCGATCCCAGGACCCTGAGATCATGACCTGAGCCGAAGGCAGAGGCTTTAACCCACTGAGCCACCCAGGCGCCCTACAATGTCATTTTTTAAACTTAGCAAATCACACAATAAAAAGTTAACACACGTTCTATCAGGCAACTGAGACGGGAGTTCGTTGAGTACATCTAAGCAGAGAAAGTAAGGACAGGTATTTGTCACTCAAAGGATTTAATTTCCTGACTTCTGAAAGTATTTCTGAGAAGGAGAAAGGAACAAAATCCTGTTGTCAGACGTGCTGCTAAGTTGCCATCCGAGGAGCCTGGAGACGTGTCATCTCAATTGCTTTCTAAAGGAACATCCTGTTCAAATAATGATTATGTACCCACATTCATCCTCACACAGGAGAAGGTTTATCATGACTCATTTATTTCCTTGGAAAAATCTATCAACATCTCCATTTATGTTAAGCTGAGATGAATTAAGAATCACATTTGTAACACAAATGAGCCACAGCAGTGGACACTTGGAGATCGGACCAGCTAACTAATATTATTAGTATTAGTAAATTAATTAATACTAATATTATTAGTATTAATAAGCTTTCAGACTTCAATCTGTGCCCCACATCTACAGCATGAGTCCTTAGGTCCTCAACTGGTGAGAGATGCATTTCGGGATCTGCAAGACAGCTGGGGCCACAGGCTGATATGCAAGTCTTCATGTTCTCATTAATCCTGAGGCTGAATACATCTCACACACCAAAGCAAAGAGGAAATCCCAAAGTCTAATTCTCCAGACTTCTCTCCTTAATTCTACATGTTACTCACACAATAACTAAAATGGTTTTTCAGATTTGTCACTTAAATCCTCCTTCTAGCTCTATTCCTCCTGCACTAAATTCAGCCCACATGTCTGCCAAGATGTATCGGTTCATCAAACCTCACTTTCTTGTATGCAAAGACATTATGATTTTCCATCTCTGCAACTTCCCAACTCCGTTCCGCACCCCCAGCCCCGTATCTCAGATTAGTTAATTAGATTACAATGACAGTCTCTGGGAGTCTGTATTCCTTACACCCCTCTTCCTGCTCATTGGAATTCAGAGAGTGATCTTCTCCCACCTTAAAAAGGGATCGGGGAAAATGACTGAAAAACTGTGCATGTGAGGTAGTTTCTGATATGTAAATGTGCAGAGCTGTTCTGTCCTTTCCAAAGGACAGTCCTATCCTCCCTAAGATTACGCCTGAGGAAAGAGAGGAGCGTGCCGAATGTAATTAGGATGTCAGTATGAATTTGTTTAATCTTCTATCCCACAGGAGGCCTAGAGTAAGAGGGAGGTATATAAACAATCTGGCAAAAAAGAAAGGCACGATACCTTTTTCTTTAACTTCTTTACTTTTCCAACGGCTTCTGGACAGAGACACGAATGATGAGGCTTTATCATCCAAAAATGTGGCTGCTTAAGGATATCCTTGAGAAAGATAGTATCTGTTTTCAAAAATCCTCATTATTCTTGTCCAGTTTCCGAGTGCTGGAAAGAGGCAGGGAAATAGAAAGGAGCAGAAGACCCAGACCATACCCCAACCAATTAAATCACAATCTTTTGGCCATCCAAAAAAAAAAGGGGGGGGGCAGAAGAATGGGAGAAGAAGAGCTGTCTCGCTAGCAGAAAAATGCCTGACCAGTTTGCTTCCTGAGTTGGGGGCTCTGCTTCCTTTGGCAAGTAAAGAAGGATAGGAGAATGAGCCAAGTATCCCCCTGGGCATCTGGAAAAGAATGACAAAATCTAGAAGGATCTGGGCCTTTACTAATACACTGCCCTTCTTTTGGGATTCTTCTCTGATTTCTCGAATGGGCCAAATTTGACTGAGGTCACATCATGTGGAATGGAGGACCACCATGGACTGTTGGCCTCATTAGGATGGCCTTGGGGGATTTACTCAGCTCCTGCAGGAGGGCAGGGCTGGTTCTTATGAACCAAGGGCTCTCTGGAGTGGAAACTGGGTGCTGCATTTTCAAGGACTAATCCAGTGACTCACCAAGGGAGACCAAGGGAAGGATTGCACATGTGCACATAAACACAGCTGCATAGCTATGTCTGCACTGGAGCACAAGGAAGAGGATTCTTCCAGAAGAAAATAAACAGAAAGGCAGCATAGTCAACTACTGACAGGTCATTTTCGTGGGAGTCTTGAACCACAACGTGAAGGGAACAGGTGAGTCTCCCACCACGCTAAAGACTTTTGGTAATGTATGGCCCTTGGCAGATCAGTATTTTTGACTGGGTCCATGAGCAAGGACACATCAGTGTCTTGCTAGAGGACGAAATGATAAATCAGGAGGAGACGGAAGAAGGGGGAGATGAAAATGATACAGCAGTGGACCTGGCTTGATCTCTGATTGACACTATCATTTGGGAAAAAGCAACAGGTCAGCCCAAGTTTTGTCTACTACAGTGTGCCACAGACTCTCGTCTTGCCAGCAACCTAGAATTCTCTCCAAGTGGGTTTCCATAAATTCTTCTAAAGGTGGGATGGCACAACTACCATATCATGGAGCCCAGTACCTGGTTTCCGTATTCTATTTGTCAACTCACTGACCATTCAGTACCTCAGGTAAACCTGACATCGTTTACCCTCAGAGTCTAGTTCCTTTTTTCTTTTTTTTTTTTTTTAAAGATTTTATTTATTTGACAGAGAGAGACAGTGAGAGAGGGAACACAAGCAGTGGGAGTGGGAGAGGGCGAAGCAGGCTCCCCGCAGAGCAGGGAGCCCTATGCAGGGCTCGATCCCAGGACCCTGGGATCATGACCTGAGCAGAAAGCAGACACTTAACAACTGAGCCACCCAGGGATCCCTGCATCCAACACCCTGGGATAGACTATCCCATATCCTCCTGCTCTTCTGACGCGTCTTTTAGGTACTTGTTTCCCATTTACAGCTCAATTTCTACTCTCTGCCAAGTTTATCTCCCTTTTGCAAATCTTGGATGTACCTTGAAGGCCTCATCTTGGAGTCATCAATAACCCCGGGGGCACAGGGTGGGGGGAAGAAACAAGACAACTTTTTCACGGGTTACTCCATAAATAGCCCAGAGGGGAGGACGATTATCAGTCTTTTCGTGTCTCCAGTTATATGTCTCGCTTTCTTTTTTTTTCAGTGTTGACTCCCAACATTGTATGAGAAAAGCCTTTCATGATGATGAAGTTAACAGACTGCCTTCAGCGTTAAAGACTTCCGGTGAGGCTAGGCTGCAGTAATGCAAGATTATCATGACACAAGTACACGGCCAATGGTAAATGGTATTGAGAATCTTCTGGATCAGGCAAAATTGAAAGAATATCCCATCAAAAGAGAGACCATTCATAGGTTAAGTAATAAAGTGTAGATGTCAGAAAAAAATGAACCACTGTAGCTACGTGACTTGAAAGAAGACACACAATGTAAGAGAGCCTTCCCTTCTTAAAACTTGTCAATTGTTTTAACTCAAGAAAAGATGAATTATGGGGTCTTATGATACCTACTACTGTGTGCAAGGACTTCAGCTCCTCCTGCCCCTGTAAAGCAGGAAGGTCACACTTCTCTGGTAGGTCCAAGTCCACGTGGCCTGAACAATAGCTCTGCCTCTAGCTCCCAGGTAAAGCCTGTCTCCCCGAGCAGGCCTACATTATCCCCTCAGTGGAAGAGGCTGGTTTATCACCGTCAAGTCTACGTGGGGTGACATAAGCTTGAAGACAAAAAGGCAGTGGTGGAAGAAGAATTCCGCTGCCTCTCACCTACTGAGGGAGCACCTGGGAGAGACTATGATGGGGAGCTCCCGAGACACAAGGGGCCAGGTTCACACGGGTGTGTGGCATCACACCTGCTCTGTGGACCCCTTCACGTCCGGTGCACTCTGGGCCAGGTCCCGGGCCTCATGTCCACGGCCTGTCTTTGGTCTCTCTCCATCAATGTGCCCCTTGGTCTGCACAGCTGCAGACTGCCTCAGCCATGGAAAGAAGGAAGACGTTCCCACTAGTGGGGCTTCATCTTGGAAGGGCTGTTGGAATCAGTGAAAGGAAGAGTGAGCTCTTCAGAGGGAGGCCTGAAAATATGAGAGCTGTTTCTAGAGGAATTTTATCACTCTATTGGTAAAATCTGACCACTGTTCATCTACCTACCCAACGTGATCCACTTGACAAGTGAAAAGGGCCAAGCGGAGACAAGGGAGCCGAAGTACAGTTTCCTGGCTCCCTATTTGAATTAATTCAGTGAGTGCGGAACCTGATCCTCTCTAGAGGGAGTTGGAGAGAGAAGGCCCAATGTTTGGCCGAGTCCTAAGTTTCTCAAATGACACAATGGATGTTCACTTACAGGTAACATAACATCATATAATTTTTTCTAAACTATCAAGATTATTTAATCCAGCACAAAGGCTTTGGACTAATGGGAAAGTGAAGAGAGCAGGCGGTAGAGTCAAGATATTCAAGCCTCCATTCGGCCAAACCTGGCCCAGATGCAGCCCAAACCCACCCCACTGGAATAACGCACGCAGAAGCTGGATGAAGCAGCCACTACCCCACAAAAACAGAAAGTATGCTCGTGAGCTCCAGAAAGGAAGGGAAACCCAGATTCCTGGAGAAGTGGCGGATGCAGGCCCGAGTGAGCAGTAGGTCCACACTCGGTGCTGCTTGTGGAGGGGGGCCGCTGTCCTCGCCCCAGCGTGCACTCAGACGGGGAGCAAGGCGCACTGGCTTCAGCAAAGTGAGCCGTGGCCCATGTGCCTGCTGTCCTTCGTGAGCTGGACCTTGTGGAGTAGTGAGACCGCAGAAATCGCTCTACTTAAAAAGTCTTAATACAGTTTGAAAAGACTTAGATAATTCTTCTCCTTATTGATTCTTACTGGTTTTACATTCTGCCATCAATTAAATTATAAAATATGGGACTCATAACACAGCAATGATAAATATCCACATTCACCCAATTGACTGGGATGCAGTGAAATATTCAAGCTAACTATCCAGAGAGCCAAAGACTGACACTCATCGTAATGAAAATATTTAAAGGACTATTTTCAACACAATCTCAATGGCTTGTATTTGATTGTCTTACCGCGTACATTGTTTTGGCCTAACCATGTAGTACTTGGTGTGGTATTTTAAGTCGTTTCTGTTTGGGAATGATTTTGGGCGGTGTTGTTTGTTTTAAGCTTGGAGAGATAGCTTTAAGCTATTTAGCTTAAAAATAGCTTTAAGCTATTTTTATTTTTAAGCAATTAGGATTTAAGCAATCATCAGGGAAAAAGATCACTTGTACCTGCACAACTTAGAAACTTTTCTGAGATGCTTGAATCAGATATAAAACTATAAATAAGGAAATAAGGAACTGAATAAATACTGCTAAGTCTTTATTTAGTGTGTGGGGGTATTGTACACAGTCTATATGTATGGCTTCATATGGCCCTGTGTAACTTGATAGGTTAAAGAGGAGGGAAAAAAGAGGGAATTAGTTCTTATATGAGAACAAGGTCAAAAGAAATAGAATTAAATTGTAAACATACACGTGAGGGGGGCCTTGGAGAAAAAGAGAATTTCATCCTGGGAAAGGCTAATACACCCCACTTCACTTTACCTTGAATACTCACACATCTGTAAAGGCTACTTCCATGACTGGGGCAGGGGAAATCAATATAACTCAGGGACATCCTTATTAAAGAAAAAAATCCCAAAAAGGAAGGATATTTTCAGAAGCATTTAGGTAACCCATTAAAAAAAAAATGAAGACATTAGGTTGTTAATTGCCAGACTGTGGGATCATTAACACACACACACACTCAATAATTCCCATCACTGAAATATAAATCCTCAAGGTATGTAAATGGTCTGTAAATGTCTGGGAGTTCATAGAGCTTCGAAGCAGATAATGCGTGCAGGACAGCATTTCCACGAGCTAAGGTAAATGAAGGGATCGAGGTCTCTAACTGAGCCATTAGCAGTTGGGAAATGAGGGGAAATACACTTGACCTGTGGTTCTCAGACCAGCCTCAGTATGAGAATTTCTTAGGTCAAAGGGTACAAAATCAAAGCTTAGAGAGGGTGGGGGCAGTTGAAGCCACTCGCCCACTGCAGCGCAAACTCCTGCCATTCTTCCAAACACTCCGGGAGAGTTTGTCCCTGTTACCGAGAGGTTCTTGTTCTCTAGCAAGAATTCAAGGACAGAACAGTGCGGCGAGGTACATGGCTCAGCTTTGCTCAAAGTGCGAGTACATGCACGGTGGGACAGCAGGCAGGCTGGGGAAGGCGCCTGTGTGTGTGGGTGTGCGCCTGTGTGCGTGTGGTGCATGTGTGTGCATGTGTGTGCGTGTGTGTTGGGGAGGGGGGCAGGTCAGGGTTGGCTTCTTCTTCTATGCACGTACAGGTCTTGGGACTTAGCTAGGGTGGATCCTAACTGAGGTTGCTTCCAATACACAAAGGTCTCCTCCTACAGGTCAGGAGGGGGAGTTTTTGTCCAGGTACAGTCCCTGGCGGGGGTTGAGGGGGTGGGAGGAGGGAAACCTCAATGCAGATAAGCTTGCTGGCGCTGAGCCAGGTCACCTTCTACCCCAGTAGCACCGTTGCAGCCCTGCAGTAAGCCTAGGGTAGTGGGTAGTAGCCTAGGGTAGGGTAGGAAGCCTAGGGCAGGGGCCACCTGCACCGCGCAAAGTGTGACCTCCCTAACTCCCTTCCTGCCTCTCTCGAACCGCCCCACAAAAATGTAGTTAGCAGTGCCACTCACCGGTAAGGGGCAGCAAAAATGAAGAAAGAAATGAAAGAAAAAACCTACGTGTGTGCGGGAGAGGAGGAGACAGGGACAAAGGGATCTAGGGAACATTTATCAGGGCTGGACAATGAACAGAGCCCCCTAATCCCCCCCCCACATGCTCACACGTGCGCACATTTATCAGGGCTGGACAATGAACAGAGCCCCCTAATCCCCCCCCACATGCTCACACGTGCGCACATTTACCAGGGCTGGACAATGAACAGAGCCCCCTCATCCCCCCCCACATGCTCACACGTGCGCACATTTATCAGGGCTGGACAATGAACAGAGCCCCCTCATCCCCCCCACATGCTCACACGTGCGCACACACACACATGCACACACACACGTGTGCCCCCGCCCCACAGTTTTCCTCTTATTGCTGTTGTTACTGTCTCTCTTGATGCTTGGGCGTAGCAACCTGGGGGGTGGGGAGACATTAAAACATGTAACACATATGTTCCCATTTCCAGACTCCGCTTAGCCAAGGCCTTTGACACTACGCTTATGTCCTTCCCTTTTTTCTTTTTAAGATTTATTTATTTATTTTAGAGAGAAAGAGAGAGAGTGTGAGTGTGAGCAGTGGGCCAGGGGCAGAGGAAGAGAGAGAATCTCAAGCAGACTCCCCGCTGAGCGTGGAGTCCCGCAGGGGGCTTAGTCCCAGGACCCTAAGATCATGACCCCAGACAAAACCAAGAGTCAGATGCCCGACCAACCGCACTCCCCAGGTGCCCCAAAGCTTCTGTCTCTCAAAAGTGACTGACTGCGGCAGGGTTTTCAGCAGCAGCCTCGTTCTGGGCCCTTTTCCACTACAATTTTTCATCATCTCCAAAGTTAGGATCAATGCATCCTAAATTTCTCATGACAGCCATGAATCTAAAACTGTAAGTGGAAATTATCATAGTACCTCCCCCATACCATTTAATGTGGGGGAAAGAAAGATACCCAGCCACCAAAGTAGATTGTGATTTAAGAACCTAAGTCCTTTATGTGAGTAGGAATAACCCTAAACCCTGTTACACATTTTAGTATAAATTTAGTGGAAAGGCTTTTAGGTTTGCAGAATATTAAATCGATCTTTATAGCCTTGATACTTTAAAAGAACTATTTTGTAGTAGGTCCCTCTTTGAGGTTTGTCTGATGTTTTCCCATGAATAGAGGAGTCACAGGTTTTTGGGAGAAAGACCACAAAGGTGCCTTTCTCAGTGCTTCTTCATACCAGGGGTCTCTTGATTGCAACGTGATGTACCAAGGGTACCGCTAAGCTCCAGCACCTGGTTAAGGAGACATACTGTGGGTGTGCATCACACACATGTACATACATGTTCGTGTTTACATATATACACACATGTCTACTCCACTACGAATGTCTAGTGGCATGTGCTCAATTTCTCCACTGATAATTTCCTATTTTCCAGACTGTCCATCTCCTTGAGGAAAGGCTATCTACATAGATGATTTGAGTTTTTCTGTAAGGAAGATTTGCCTTTTTCCTCTTATTTATTTATGTATTCATTCATTTACATCTTCATAGGCTCACGGATGCTTATTTAATTCTTTGGGTTGTAATCTAGCTCATTATTCATTTTAAAAAATGCATTTTTATATTTGATTTGTCTAAATTGGAATCTGAATAAAGTATCCTTTGCATTTGATTATATTTAAATCCCTTGCAAATATATATAGAAAAACTCCTCTTAAAGTTCAGTGAACTTTTTGAAGAAATTGGGTAAGTTGACCTATAGACTATCCCTTATTCTAGATTTGACCGACTGCTTGCTTATGTTGAACAAGTTCCTCTGTGACCCCAGATTTCCTGTATACTGGAAATTAATTCTAAAGTCTAGATTAGGTTCAAGTTAATTTATTTTGCAAAACTGTTTCTTGGGTTGTGCAGAGTACTTCATACTGTATCATACAGGAAGCTACATCAAGTCCAGAACGCCTCAGCTCTAACAATGCTGACAATGATTGGCAGGTTCACGTAATGGCAGTCCCCTCTTTTCTATTTAAAGATCCCTGTCAAGCTTTAACTCTTGATTTTTGCCCTTCACCGCCATCACCGTGATGTATCTTTCATTACCAATCACGAAATGGTGGTTTTCTATTAATGGACTAAATTCTTCTTAGTATAAGAATTACCCCTCATACACTAGGCCTAATTTGGTCACCCTGAAATATAATCCATACAGGAAAAAGAAGACAAAGTGTTCATCCATGTCCCTTTAATTATCAAACGTCAGAATGATTAATGAGTGTCTTATTAACTTCAACTGGTGGTCAAGGATTTTGTTTTGTTTCTCCTACTCCTTAAAAAAATTGGTGCACGCTGGTTGTTTAACATATATTCCACGGTTTTAAATCATTTGAAGACATCATATTTTTGAAGCAATAATTTCCCACCCTTGACCTGTGGGAGTGTCTCAGGTTGGCTCCCTGTGTCTCTTCAGCATGACCCCGTGCGGCCTTCTGTGCTTTCTGGCTCAAGAAGACATCCAAGAGTCATTTACATTCCCTGTCCCTGACCTGGGATCAGCTATTTCTAGAAGGAGCCCTTGTTCCTGTTAGTGGCAAACGGTATTTAAAAATGATATCTGGATATTAGAGACGGCCGTTGCCACTAGACTGGCATGGCTTCTAGACCTTTGCACAGAGCGGGGAAACATGCATCTGATTAAAAGTGAAGACAGGATGAACTCACAGTGGTACTTGCAGATCGTATTTAAGATTCCAAAGGTTTTATTCGATGTATTTGGTTTTCTAGTCACAGCCTTTTCTTTTATCCTGAAAATATGGGTGGCAACAACTATGACATAATTCTACATCCTTTATCTTAAAATATACTGTAAAATGGGCTCAAAATAACCAAATTGTATTACTCTCTGTGGTTGCCTTATGCCCTCATCTCCCAGATTTGAAATACTACACCTTCTTTATTTTGTCAAGAATTCTTTAAAATCGATGTTCAGAGATGAAGGAAATAATCTGGATGTGATTTAGATTGTGAATCAAGGTTAATACGGCCGAAGACGGCATTGTGTTGTCCTAGCTCCCATTAGATTTATGAGAAAAAACAGGCCAGGAATTTTACTCTACACAAAAGCTATTTCCAAACTTGTCCATCCAGCAGTGGAACCACTGAGTACATGTGTCACCTGCCCAACTTATGCAGCTTTGAGTTCTGTTTCACTGATAAATAAGTCACGGGTCTGAATTCCCTAGGAGTCAGTAAAAATCTTTAAGATAATATTAAGGATAATATTTTATTTTCGTTTTGAACCCCCAGATCCTAATTCACTGCTGGACATTTATGAGACACTCTATAAAAATATGTCTTTAATGAAGGAAAATAAATCAGGTACATATTATGATTAAAGCAAGTAACTCATATTTATCTCTCTTACATTTATCTTCATGGCTTGATTTTGAATGTTACATTAATTGCCCTACATCCTCAGATATTTGTCTAAGTTATTTTTCATTCACAAACTTGCTCTGTTTATCATCTGTTCTTCCTTTCACTCTAAAATATTCATATTTTACAATATAAACTTACTGCCCTTTAAACAGCAACCACGGTTTTAGGGACTGAAGGTCACCCTTTCCATGGAGCTCATTCGGCAGTAGAGAGACTCAGTTAAGAATTAAACGGACAACAGAGAGCATGGGTTAGTGGTAAGTCCTTGGAAGGAAGCCAGTTTCCCTCGATAAGTCTGTTTCCACGCTGCTCTAGAAGGAGCATTCTCTGTCTGAAAGGAAACGTCTGCTCACCCACGCCACCGTGCTCTCCCGACTTCCCATCTTCCCGCGGCTCTCTCAGCCTATCAGGCCCTTCCCTCTTTTGTACTTCCACGGGACACAGCTTAGCTTTTGGACTGGGAAAGGGAGTTTCAATGCGATTTCCACCAGAGACGAACAATGTGGCTTCCTGCAAGAGCGTGAGGCCATCTGTAAAGCGGGGATTGAGCACCCCCACTTCTTCACAGGGACGCTGAGTCAAAAGGACCCTACCGTATGGACAGCGTCCGCCACAATCCCTGGCACTCAGGAGGCGCCCCTGAAGTGCAGTCCCCTTTCTTTCTTCACCTGTGCATTCAAAGCCCCGCCATTCTGCAAAGCCCTCCTCCTCTTCGGAAATCCCGTCCTAGCACCCCTCGCCCACCCTCCAGTTAGTGCATTCTCCACTCTCTTCTGCCACCAAACATTTTTTCTTGTGCTTGTGCTTTTGTCCCCCGCCTATCATAAGCCTTCTGAAAGCAGATCCTTCCATAATACGATCCTCCTGGTGTTCACAGAAAACTTGGGGCAGTTCTCCAGAAGGAAGTGGCTTGTGCTACTACAGAGAGCTGGCCCGAGGATGGGAGAGACCGAGATTTTCTTTCAGCCTCGTCTCATCTCTCTGGCAAGTAGGAAGGCTCATTATTCATTAGATGAAGATGCTATTACGTGCCTGCCATCTAGCTCACAAGGTGGCTGTAAGGACACAGTATAAAAAAGTACAAAAGGAAACATCTGGCGTAGCACTTGCCTCCAGGGCTATATAAAATAATAACGCTAATCTAAATCTAACCATCAATACGACGTGTTCAGCTCTCGCTCGCTGCTGGACATCTGCCGAGTGATCCACACCCACTTTCTGAGAGGCAGCCTGGCAGAAGGAAAAGCCAGGCTCAGCTGCCACACTACCTAGGTTTGAACATTGGCTCTGCCACTTCCTTGCTGTATGACCTTGGGAGAGTCATTTAACCTTTCCGTGTCTTGGTTTTGTCATCTGTAGGATGGACTTAATGATACCACCTCCTGCACAGGAACATCATGTCTATTAAATTAATAAATACTTGAAATGTGCATGCTATATAAGCAGTCATTAGACACTACATCACTTAACCCACATGGCAATGTTTGTGTTATTATTATCCCCATTACATAGTTAAAGCAACTGACGCCGAGTCCAAGGTGACGCATTTCTGTTACCCACCCATGTCTAACTCACAGCGTAGCAAGGCTCAAAGTGGAGTGAGGATCAGGGGCAACATCTGGCAATGTCTGGACACACTTTCGGTTGTCACAGTTGGGGGGGCTACTGGCCTGCAGTGGGAAAAAGTGAGCCACGTCACCCAACCTACTGGAAGGCAACCGGCAATCCCTACAACAAAGAATGTTACTTGGATTTCCAGATTAAAAAAGAAAGTCCCATAAGTCTGTTTCCTTCTAAGGTGAACTGGAGCTTCTGGTAGATAAGAGGTCTCACTTTTGCTGAGGCTTGGAATAGAAAGGTTCTGGACAGGTGTTTTGTGTGGCCTGCCTTCTGTCTGTGCCAGTCAGCTCACTGACCCAGAAAGCTGGGACGAGCTGCCCGTGGGTTTGGGAGTTCGTAATAAATTCAACCGGCTTAATTTTTAGTTTAGCAATCTCCCCATGTCAGTGTTTAATTCTCTTACTTCATTCTTTTTTTGCTCCGGCTTCACTTAGATACTGACATATAACACAGTATAAGTTTAAAATATACAATATGATTATATATGCATGATTATATATATATGATATATATCATATATATACATGATTGCCGCAGTATGGTTAGTTAATGATCTGTCATCTCACATGGTTATCTTTCTGTGTGAACCCGAGATATTTAAAATCTATTCTCTTACCAACCTGCAAGTATGTAATACCGGACTGTTAACTACAGTCACCACGGTGTGTATATCAGATCCCCAGAACTTAGTCATTTTATAACTAAAAGTTTGTACCTCTGACCAGTATCTCATTTCCCCTACTCCCTACTCCCTGGCAACCAACAGTCTGTTCTGTTTCTAGGAGTCTGAGGTATGGGGGTCCATAAGCCAGGTGTTCACTGGGTTTTCCTGATGTTTCAGAGGGAAACGTAAATGCCAGGAAGGTGTGTGACCTCATTTTCTGAGGCTCTTTTGGAATCTTCCCTGAATGCTCAAATGTCCAAACGTGACTGAAGTTCAGAATCTGCTTGACAAGATAACCACGAATGGGCTGCTATCTTTAAATAATAGAGAAATTAAAATGACATGAATTCGACCATCATTGATCCTGATTTCCACAGACACAGTCACCAAGGCAAGAGCTCAGGTCGATCTCCCTGGGCCCTGCCTGGGGACTCGGCAAAGCAGAACAAGGAGAACAGCTTGGTAACTGCAGCCTTGTCTCGACATAGCCGGGTTAGCATTCCAGGTGTGGGCGTCGATGGGCTTAGGAAGAGGGGAGCATCTTGGGGACAGTGCGTCAGTCATCCTTTGCATAGCTCGCAAATAAAGGGGGATACGGAAAAAGGGGCACCCCAGTATTGAGGGGAGAGAGTGGGATTTCTCAAGGTGTTTATGAGTCTCAACGTGCCTATGCTTCTGAGAGATAAGAAACTAATGGAAAAAAGGAAAATATTTGTTAACCCAGTATCTGAGGACACGCTTAATAACTTGCTGGATGCGCTAAGCAGAAAGGTGCTGAACAAAGGAGAGGGAGGTAGATATAAAGGGAAACGTCACGACTGCAGCCAGGGCCCGTGACTTCTCTGACACCATAGTTTGCCAAGGGCCCCGTGCCAGCCACATGTTTACTGACTGTACCTGCAAGACAGACTCCATCCTTGCTTGCAAAGTGGGATTTTCTTCAGGTAAGATTCCTCAATGCTGCTTAAGGGATGTCTCAACTCGCCCCTGTATCCACACCGGGCATCTGCTTTCTTACTCACTTCCCAGATAACACATGACTCCACTGCTCATAACCACTTGTCCACTCTCCCTCAGGCTCCCATCCACCTGCTACAAAGCATGCTGACCTGCTCTCTTTGTTCTCTTTTGCTTTGTCCCTACGAAATTCTTCCAGTCCTCTGCTTCAGGACTGGCCATAGCTTACTCTTCGTTTGAAGTACTGATGAGAGGGTAGCAAACCAGTCCTACAGAAATAGTTGGAAAGACTTCATTCTGAACTTCCCACGTAAAAACAAGGCAAAGACCTTTACTTTGGTAATGGACAGTATGCCCTTGTGGTTCATGAAGGTCCCTGGAGAGACACTACAAGAGCTTCCCCCTCGCTTCCTCTCTATTCACAGGTTGTAGGTATGTTTTTAAGCCATTTCTCTGGCAACATGCACCTGCCCCCGCTAAAATAAACAACCTAAGTTTCTGGATAATGATGGAACCAATATGCCATCTCCTGCAGAAACCAAGTGCTATTCGTTTCCCTACTTTTTGGTTTTCTGTTGGTTTACTGTTGTTGTTCTTTTAATTTTACAATTAGAAGTCTTAGAAATGTTTCTCGTGTGCTTCACTGTTCCAGATCCAACATTTTTGCTTCAGGAAACAGGCTAAAGACTCATGGCAACAGGTAACAGGGCACAAAATAGAGTGCTCAAGGAAATGTCTTTCTGTGACTTGAAACATGCTGTCGTCTCATTTTCCAGAGACTACAGCCCACAGTTCCTAAGCTGGCATGCACTCCACCTCTCCAGTCGCAGCTCAGATCCCACTTCTCACAGGTCTCCATGGTCTGGTCACACCGGGCTTTTTCTAACAGAACCCACTCACTCTCATTTCAAGGGCCATGTATTCAATTGATTGAAAGGTCCAGGCATCTTGCTGCAACCTTGTCAGGGGGAAGCAGTATGTGAAACATGCAGGTCAAAATTTAATCTGATAATCTTAAAACTTAACAGTTCCCACCTCCCCTCCTTCCTCCCTTCCCTTATTCATTCATATCTTTTTTTTTTTCTTTTTCAATAGAAACATTGAGTAACTACTGCCAATCACTCTTCCTCCCCTTGGACATATAGAACTCTAAAATAAGGCTCACATGGATTTGAGACTCTGGTGGGAAAGGGGTGGCAGTTAGAAGTAAAAAAGTAAGTGAAACATTTGCAGATATTGGTAAGAGCTATGAAGAAAAAGAAAAGATGATAATAGGATAGGGTACGTAGAAAAAGACAAGAAGGCTACCTGGATTAAGTGATGAGTTACAGTCATGCTAACGACATGAATGACAAAAGCCCCTCTTACCTGGAAGTAGGGGAAAAAAAACCACAAATAGGATAAGTGCAAAGCTCTCAAGGCAGCAAGAGGCATGGGGTGTTTGAGAAATACACAGGTAAACTGTTTATGTCCTTGAAAAAGAATGAAAGGAAGTCAAAGTTTAGGCAGGGATTTGGTCATATGGGTCCTCAAACAGTGTGTAAAAGGCCCATGGATATTATTCTAAATGTGGTAAGAATCCATTGGAGCATTTCATTCTGTGTCAATTGCCCAGAAGGCAAAGTTAATCCAAAGTGGCTCCTCAAGAGAAGGGATTGTAAAATTGTCTGATGGGTGTCTATGTTTATGATGTAAGTTTTATTCTTGAGGATATTTACATGTATTTTTATAGAATCTTTGCGCTCAAAGACATTACACTAAGGGCTCAAAGGACAATGACTGAGCTTCAGAAGTGAAGAAAGAGAGTCTTGTGTGCCTGTTAAAAATGCCTTTCTGGTCACTGTTAGGACAATGGAATGTAGTGGGAGAGGAGTAGACACAGATACGTTTTCAGGTTATCTCAGTGATCCATATGGGAGATGATGGGTACTGGGAAGAGGAGAGTAGCAGTGGGCAGCTGAGAATTGATACACAGGATATAGTCTGGAAGTATAGTCAACAGGATATGCTGATAGAAAGGATCTGGACATGAAGTGGGTAGAGGGTGAGGGAAAGAGTGGAATCTGGAAGCACCTCTAGGTTTTCGGCTTGGCAGATGAGTGTCTAATAGTATCATGAAGGAAGCAGAAACATAAGAGAAAATCAGTTAGGATGGTTGAGTATATCAAAGGTTTGGATGCTTTAAATTCAAGATGCCTATCCTATACCCAAGAGTAAATGTTAAGAAGAGGGTTGATTACATCAATCTGGACATCAGAAGAACCAGAGACATAAAGTTGAAGCTATTAGTTTAATACCAGGGGACTGGATGAGATCACAGTAGTTAGGAAAAATAAAGTGGATCTGGAGCAAAGTACCAGGATGACTTCTGTATCCTGAGAATTGGAGACAGCAGTGAACTCTCCAATAAAATAACTCATCTCAATTCCTAGGAGCAATGGCAGGGAGGCAACATTACTACTTTGTGATTCCATGTGAAACACACAGGTACACAGAAAACCTGATTTGGATCCCACTGTTTCCTGAGTCCACGTGGCGTTTGTAGTAGCGAAATAATAAAGGATGCTAACGCTTAAATAAAGCTTAATGTATGCAGGTGCTGCTGGAAGCACTTCTTGTATATTACCTCACTGAATCTTCACAAAAATCTAATAGGATGGTGTTAGTTTTGTCCTCACTTTCCATGAGGAGACTGAAGAACAGGGACATTATGAATCTAAATTCACATGGCTACTCAGTGGTAGAAAGAAAACATAAGCCTGCTTCCAAAGTTAATCCTTGGGTTTATTCAGATGTAGTGATTCTTAAACAAGCAGCCTTCTCTATCTGATGACACTATACTGAAAACATAGAGGTCTATGAAAATCCTGTTATTTGTGACTCTAGATCGCCCATACTGTTAGTTTAGATTATGTTCTTACTCCATTCTAGGTTCATAATAAGTAAAGCCAAAAGAGCCCTTCTGCCCAGTTCTTTTCCTTTCTCTATGGGCTCATGTAGGGCTTTTGGGGGATCATTTCCCAAAAAGTCAAGTAAAGACTAAGTCAAAAGAGAAGTGGTTATCGATATCCTCCAGCCTAAAGCTGTCCTCCCAATGATCCCCTACATCCCAGGAGACCACGCTCTGTCCTGAGCCCTGGGTCTCCCTCTGCCCCCATCACCACCACACCAGACCTCACCTCATGCTGTGCTGTCCCCTAGCCACTACACAGTGGGCGGCGATGGAAAGCAACAATAACACCAGTGACGACAAATAAAGCCTCTCCTTCATCACCGACTTGAGGCAAGAACCCAGATTTTTAATAATAACATCATATTGAGGGGGAAAAAAAAAAAGTCAAACCAGTGTCTGTATCTGTGTGTTTTGTGAAGAGAAGGGAGGGAGGTACCGATGCAAAGCATAAGTCACTCCGGTTGATCTCAGGGAGTAGCCAATCCCTAGGAACAACAGACGGTATTTAAGGGCCATTCTTACGATTCCAAGAATGGAGGCAGATCAATAGAACCTCATTAGCCCTCTTTCCTTCTAGTCTTCACCAAAGACTCACATGAACACATCTCTGCTTCTTGGCTAGATCTTATAATCAAATGACTTACCCACAAAGGAGTGCAAGCTCGCCTGACCACAATCCATCTCTATAAACAAGATGTTGGATAAACGTCTAACTCTTTCAAGCTAAGAGGTCTCCTTACAAAGTGTTCTCTCTTTCAAAAGAATGAGTGCCCTCCTCTGTGATGTTTTCTATGGTGGAAAAGAGTAGGGGACCCAGCAAGATAGATAGTATACCAGATATCACAACTTAATGCCATGACTTTTAACACTCTTGCAGAAACTCTTGCTAGAAGCAGAGTCAGCATCCACAGAATCCACAGGCAAAACCCAACACCGGTTTTCATGAACGATTGCCGGAACTATGCAAAATGGAGGCTGGAAGGCTGAGATGATCAGTGAGTGGAATGGGGGAGGGGTGGTTAAAATGAAGTTGGTAGTTCCCTATATTTAAAAAAAAAAAGTCTAAAGGATGAAAATATCTTCTTCAGTGATGTCTTCAGGCACTGTGTTAAAAAATAATTATAGGTAGGGATTTTTATTCTATTAGAAAATATAGATATGCAATAATGAAATAAGTAGTAATTCTGAAATACATTATATACAGATGTTAAAAATATTTATTTCTATACAAAGAGACCATAAGAATAATGCTCTTAGAAGGCACAGAAAAGTTATCATCAGTGTAGACTGAAGTAGACAGAGAATGTCTTTAATGTTCAAAAAATTTGAGATGGATTTTGAATATTAAATAAAGTTGAGCTAAATGGAAGACAAGGGAAATATTCTAGTCCATTCCATAAAAGTCACTGAATAAAAAGCTTATATGTGCTCTTGTTCACTACTCTGGGATTTTGCTCTTTTAATCATACCTTGGGTTAGAGTCCACTGCCCATCCCCTCTGTTGCTTTTCAGAAATTCCTCCTACTATCTGTTAGCAGGAGACAGTAAAGAAATAGTTCTGGCAAAAATGAGCCACTAAACAAACAGC
This sequence comes from Ailurus styani, assembly GCA_002007465.1. NCBI lineage: Eukaryota > Metazoa > Chordata > Mammalia > Carnivora > Ailuridae > Ailurus > Ailurus styani. Next base: position 1,023,866 of record LNAC01000224.1, read on the forward strand.
TGTCTTATCTTCGACAGAGGGACTGTGGCCACGCTGTGGATGTGTGAGAAGCAGCACACAATACTTTGAACCTGCCCTCACTCTGCAGATTTATTTAACGTAAGAGAAAGAGGGGCCACACTTGTTTGAGTCTCTTCACCTGTAACAGGGTCTGAGCACGTCCCAGGCCCGAGGAGCCCCACACGACGTCACCGGGAGGAAAGGAGCACCTGTGCACGTGCACGGGGAGGAGCGTCTCGCGGCCAGGGGGAGAACCCCTTCCCCATGTAGCACACAGATACTCCACAATCCCCACGATGAGCCTAATGATGAACCAGCTTCGTAGACGGAGGAGGCTGTTCATTAAATTCTCTGGAACAACTTTCTTAAACTTTAAAATGAAGAAAGTTAGAGCTGGTATCTATTACCCATAACTCCTTTGAGTAGTGTATGTAGACACACATACATATACACACACATAATCCGGACATACACATATGTGTGTGCATGTGTGTATACATTTCAGCCACAACACCGCCATTATTATTATAGTTATTTTACTATTATTAAACCAAAAATTGCTTCCTTTATTTAGACATTATACGTACACACACACACACACACTCTTTGTTCCAGAATGAGAGATGATACGGAGGGAGCTGGACGAGCGGTGCTCCCAGGACGCCCTGATGTCAAAGAGGACACAATCTCTGGCAGAACTGTGGTAACACTGGGGTACACAGGGATGTGGGGGTGGCACACCCTCACCCCTCTCTTATACTGCTCTCAAGTCTTCTCCAATCTCCTGCTAGTGCCTTCTATTGGCCAAACACAATTTAAAGTTTGCTGGTAAGAAAACCCAATGAGTATGATCCATAAAGCAACCAAACAGGAATGATAAGAGCAGGGGATGGATCTAGGCACCGCAGGTGAAAAATGACCAGCACGGGAGAGACAGCAGAAAGGACAGAGGAGTAGGATGTGCCAAGAATCTGAGGTGATGACTTTGGAACTCTGGAGTTGATGCGAACACTTGCAGCTTCCGGGAACAGCCTGACGGGTGAATTGCAGTTAATTTCCATCAATTTCAGCTGGAGTGCCCTGCCAGCTACTGATCCCTCATCCCTCCTCCAGTCCGAGGGCCGGCAGCTATGGGGACAGCAGGCTGCATTTATGGACCACCTGATGGACCCAGAGTGGGCAATAAGGCCCTTTCCTCCAAATATCAGGGCTCTGTGTTCTCACTGTGTATTGCTGTGTTGGATCACTGACTGGCGGGCAGAAAAGCTGGATGCCATCTCTTCAATCCCTATGGACTGAAGTGACTCCCAGAAAATTTAAAGAAACTGTACCTATTTAGCTGTTGTTTTGTTTGGACCTTCAAAATCAACCACAAATATGGAAACATTATTAAGGCACTACTTGTGCCCAGACTCAAGAAATACCTGAGAAAACCTTAAGCTGTCACCTTTGGCAGATCTCTGGTGTAGAGATAAGTAAAGCAATGACAGTGCCAACAACAAGAACAGCCACAGCCGTGGGTTTGGGAGAAAAATCTGATTTCCAGAGTCCGAGCATTATAAAATTCAAATATCCAGTTTTTAACAAAAAAAATCACAAGGTACATGAAAGAATAGGGACGTGTGAGCCATTCAAAGGAACACAACGAATGTAAAGAAACCATCCCTGAGGAATTCCAGGTAGCAGACTTATTAGACAATGACTTTAAACAACTTAAAGATGTTCAAAAAGCCAAAGCAGGACATGAGCAAAGACAGGAACAAGATATATGAGCAAAATGAGAATATCGATGAGAAATTATGAAATGGAGCCAAAAAGAAATTCTGAAGGTGAAAGGTAATGATAACTGAATAGGGTAAGAAAGTCAGACAGAATATTAATGAAACCAAAATTGGGTTCTTTGAATAGATTGACAAAATGGAGAAACACTTAGTCAAATGGACAAAGAAGGAAAAGAAGAAGTTTCAAATAACTAAAATCATAAGTTAAAGTGGGGGCATTTCTTCTATCCTTACAGAGATAAAAAGGATTATAAGAGAGTACCATGAACAACTGTACACCAACAAATTGAATAACAGATAAAATAGACAAATTTTCAGAAACACACAGCCTAATAAGACTGAATTGTGAAGACAGAGAGATTCAGAATGAACCTACACTATTAAGGAGAATGAATTAGAAATAAAAAACAACAACAAAGAAAAGTCATGGACCAGAGGTTTTCATTGGTGAATTCCACCCAATGTTTAAAGAAGTAGTAACACCAATTCTTTTCAAACTCTTTAAAAAATGTTGAAGAGCAGGGGACACCTTCTAACTTATTCTGAGGTTAGAATTAAAAACCCAGATAAAGACATTGTAAGAAAAGGAAATTACAGACCAATATCCCTTGTGAATACAGGTGCAAATATTTGCAACAAAATACTACTAAGTCATCTCTAACAGCACATTAAAAGGATTATTCACCTCAATAAGTAGGATTTATCACAAGAATGTAAGAGTGTTTCAACATTAAAAAAAATCAATCAATGAAATATATCACTTTACGAAAATGGAGAAAAAAAACATGATAATCTCAACTGATACAGAAAAGAACATATGACAAAATCCAACGCCCTTCCATAATAAAAACTCTCAGGAAAGTAAGAACAGAGAGAAAACTTCTCAACATGATAAAGGGTATTCATGAAAAATTCACAGCTAACATCTTAATGATGAAAGACAGAAAACCTTTCCACTGACATTAGGGACAATACAAGGGTACTTACACTAATGCTATTCAACATACTGGAAATTATAGCCAGAGTGATTATATAAGAAATTTGGATAGAAGACATCCAAATTGTAAATAAAGATGTAAAATTAATTTCATTCACAGATGAAATCTCGAGAATTCACAAGAAATCTATTAGAACTAATAAATGTATTCAGCAAAGTTGCAGGGTACGAGGGCACACACACACACACACACACACACGTAAAACCAGTTTTGTTTCTGCACACCAGCAAGGAATATCTGAAAAGAAAATTAGGAAAACAAGTTCATTTAGCACCCAAAATAATTAAATATTTAGGAGTAAATCTGTCCAAAGATGTGAAAGACTTATATGCTGAAAACTACAAAACACTGCTGAAGATATTAAGGAATATCTAAATGAAAACACAATTCATGTTCATGGAGAAGAAGACAATATTTTTAAGATGTTGATACTACACAAAGTCATCCACAGATGTAATACAACCCCTATCAGAATTTCAAGAGTCTTTTTATTATATTTGTTTATTTTGCAGAAATGGAAAAGCTGATTCTCAAAATTATATGACATTACAAGAAGCCCCAAATAAACAAAATAATCTTAAAAAAAAGAAAAGTTAGAAGAAGAGTTAGAGGACACATACTTCCCCACTTTGAAGTGTAGTAATTAAAACAATATGCTTGTTTGATGTAAGGACAGACATATAGATCAATGGACTAGAGTAAAGTACCCAGAAATAAATCCCTGTATGTATGATTAATTGATTTTCAACATGGGCACCAAGATTATTTAAAGAGTGAAGGACAATTTTTGGACAAGTGGTGCTGGGAAAACTGCATATCCACATGCAAAAGAATAAAGCTGCCTCCTTCCCTTATACCATATTTGATACTAACTCAAAATGAATCAAAGATATAAATTTTAAGAGCTGAAATTATAAAACTCTGGGAAAAGAAAACATTAGAGAGATCTCCACAACACTGGGTTTGAAAACAACTTTCTGGATATGTCACCAAGACAACAGGCAATAAAAGAAAAAAAAAGATAAACTGGACTTTATGAAAATTATGAATGTTTATGCCTCACAGAATATGATCAGAAATGAAAGGTAATGTACAGAATGGGAGATATTTGCAAACCTTATACCTCATGATGGAGTAATATCCAGAATATATAAAGAACATCTACAACTCAATTACAACAACCAAATATACAACCCAATCTATAAGTGGGTAAAGGACTTGGATAGTCGTTTCTCCAAAGAAAATATACAAATGGTGAGTAAGCCCATGAAAAGATGCTCAGCATCATTAATCCATAAGGAAGTGCAGATTGGAAGAGTGAGATGCTATGTCACACCTTCTGGGGAGGGGGCTATTAAAACATAGACAAACACACACACACACAATAACAGATATTGATGCAGATGTGGATAAATTGGAAATCTGATCATTGCTGGTGGCAGTGTAAAATTGTGCAGCCATTGTGAACAAACAGTTCTGTGGTTTCTCAGAATTTGCCATTACCCTACGATTCACTACGTCCACCCCTAAGTATATCTCCAAAAGAATTGAGAGCAGTGATTTGAACCAATATCTGTACACCAGTGTTCACAGCAGCATTATTCCCAGGACCTAAACGGTGGAAGGAATCTCAATGTCCAAAACCAAGCGAATGCATAAAGAAAATCTAGCATATACATAAAATGGAATATTCTTCAGCCACAAAAAGGAATGAAATTTTGATATGTGATACAGCACGAATGGATCTTGAAAACACATTTAATGACATAAGCCAGGCACAAAAGGATGGGTACTATGTGATTCTAGTCACAGGATGTACCTAGAATGGCAGATTCCTAGAGAAAGAAAGTAGAATAGAGATTCCCAGGGGCTGGGAGAATAGGATAAGGAGTTATTGTTTAATGGGTACAGAGTTTTTGTTGGGAATGATGCAAGTTTTGAGTATGGATAGTGACGATGGCTATACAACACTGTCAATGTACTTAATGCTGCTAACAGTACACTTACGAGCAGTTAACGTAACAAACACTGTGCCGGGCACTTTCCACTTATTCTATTGGTCAAAGCATAGCTGGGAGAAAGGGTAGGTATTACGATCTGATGTTTAAAGATGTACTCTCTTTCAGGCCATGGATTTGGTGCTGTGGACATCTGCACCCACCCAGAGCACAAGTCCTCAGACAGCACGTTCTTGCTGTTCCTATCTCATGGTGCCCTAGATGGAATGTATGGGACTAGGCACAGTAACGAAAAACCAGATGTGCTACTTTATGACACCCTCTTCCAGATTTCCAACAACCACAACTGCCCCCACTGAAGGATAAACCCAAGGTCACCATCATCCAAGCCCATAGAGGTGGCGAGTACAGATAGGGTCTGGAGCTCAGGGAGGTATGTTCACACAGGCTGAAGGAAGTACTGGGGTTCACATGTAGTGAAAATGACCCTATGGCTCACTTTAGTGCAACTGTACCAAATAGAGGTCTTTGGAAAGAGTATTCAGAGGATGGCAAAACAGAGACTGGCATCCAGCTTCAACACAGACGTCACCTACTTTCAGTAAACCACAAGTGACCATGACAGTGTTAACTCTAAATTATCCTTATATAGAATCATCAAAATTGTGGCATGAAGAGGCTTTAATTCCAACAATTTCTAATCCAGATTTGATGACCCCTGACCTGAGAAGTATTCTACATGATAGTCAGAGATCAACATTTAATACAAACCTAAGTAGGTGAAAAAATCCAGTCCCAGATGTCTACGTATCCTATGGTTCCATTTATATGGCATCAGAAAAATGGCAAAAGCATAGGGAACAAACCAGGTCCATGATGGTCCAAGGTGGAGGATGGAAGGCTCATTCTAAACCCTGACTGCAATGGTGGTTACATGACTCTATCTATTTTTCAAAACTATTTAATCTGTACACCTACAAAGGGTGAATTTTACTCTATGTACATTATGCCTCCATAAGCCAAATTGTTATGACCTTGCTTTCTCCCATTTTACTTCAAACTTTAACCATGCCACTGGAGGAAGAGCTCACAAGGAAGAAGCAACCATGAGAAAAAGGGGGTGAAAGGACTGTTTCACAATCTTGGGTCTACTGCTGAATGAAGCAGATGCTCCCTTCCCTGACTTTGCATGGTTGTTACTCTCCTATCAATAAACTGGACATTGGTCCCTTTACTTCGGAATAGTCAATAGTTTTTAGCAACATTACTGCCCCCAATGAATGGGCACCTTCTAGGTACAGTGGCTGCTGTTCACTGATAGCCTCTTAGATGTGAGGGCTTTACTCTGTGTGTGTGTGTGTGTGTGTGTGTGTGTTCGTGCACACGCACGCGCATGTGTACAGTTAATTAGAACACCTTCGTGAAGGGGCATCCAATTTCTCCAGGTGCCCAAGATTGCTAAGGTGGCTTTAGCAGTGAAGAGCAGGACAGCGTCCCCTCAGCTGTGGGTCGGTGACTGTCCAGCAGCCTCAGCTCTCCAGAGGACCTGAAGGATGATAGAGTCCACAGATCCACGTGGAAAAAGATTTCACTACTTTCTATTCCTCAACCCTGCATTTATGTCTTCCCTCTGTAAGCAAGGATTTGTGTGACTAAGGCCTGCTTGCCTACAGGATTTGGCCCAGTATCCCGGGAAAGCACATGGACTGAATGACTTGGAAAGGCACTTTTAAAGGAAGGGAGGCCCGTGCAGCTTCCTGCAGCCTTCTTTTCCAGCTTTGCTACGGATTCCGAGTGGGCCCTGCTGCTCTGCCCCCTGCTGGCCACACACCATCCTGCCGTGCCCTCCAAGTCCCTGATCACTCAACAGAGCAGTACGGGCTTAGTGAGGCCACTGTGCACAAAGGATGGCTTCTGCTGCCCAGGAGAGACTGCATTTTCTGGTTTGGAAAATAAGAAATGTAGGCATGAAATATTGGTAAAAAAAATCCTCAAAGAATTTGTAGCATCTGATAAAGTAAGATTACAACCTAGAGGGAGGAAAGAGTTTTAGAGGGTCAATTTTAAAAACAATCCTATTTAAGGTGATGTAAAATTTTTTTTATAAGATAGTATAATAGAGAGAACTGTGAGGCCCAGAAAAAGGCAGACAGAATTTCTAAAAGGCTCATTCTTACCTAATATACGTCATTTTATTTTATGCCCACACATATATATGTTTGCATGTATTTATACATACATATGAATATAAATAAATGCTACACGCATAAATAAACATTATATACAAAAATATATATACGTGAATCTCTAGCATATCAGTTTTAGGGGCACCTGGGTGGCTCAGTTGGTTGAGCGTCTGACTTTTGATTTCGAGTAGGATCATGATCCCAGGGTCGTGGGATTAAGCCCTGCATCAGGCTCTGCACTCAGTGGGGAGCCTGCTGGGGATTCTCTCTCTCTCCCTCCTCCACTGCTCTCTCCCACTCTCTAAAGAAAAAAAAATTTTAAAGATTTTATTTCTTTATTTGACAGAGAGACAGAGAGAGAGAATAAGTAGGCAGAATGGCAGGCAGAGGAAGAGGGAAAAACAGGCTCTCTGCTGAGCAGGGAACCTGGGATCATGACCTACACTGAAGGTGGCCGCTTTAAACGACTGAGCCACCCAAATGCCCCTCTAAAGAAAAATTATACATATATTACTTTTACAGTTTGAACCTCAGAACTATGATTCTAGAACCTATCCCTTAATCTGGATCCTATAACCTTTACATGATATCTTTTATGGTTCAATCTAAGTTCGACATGTTATTTTGTATATAAAGCCAGGCACAGAAATCTGAGCCTTTATTTTTCCTACCTGCTTAAGTCTGTCTAGAGAGAAATACAATATATGATTTTTTTGAAAGGAAGAAGGCTAGAACTCAAAATGTATCATTTCCTTTATGCACAGATAATGTTTCCTGGTGAAATGCAAGGAGGCTTACCATCATCATCGCACAACTCATAAATGATGTTCAAAAATAACCATGGTGCTGTCACCTGACACAAGTATTTGTGATGGTAAGTACTGTATTACCTGTTACACTATTTATTCATACAAGCCAAAGTCAATGCATACAATAACCCACGTGCATATTTTACTCAGATAGGGTATTATTCATACCATGGCACACCTTGCTTTTTAATTATTTGGCAAGTACTAAGTTCTGGTAGGCAAAGACAGTTAACACGTGCTAAACTTCTATATTCAAAATATTAAAAAACTTGGGATATAAGAAAGAGAAAGAAACACAGAATACATAGTATTATCAAGAAATACTATGAAGTATTCCATGAAGATCACACGTGGTATAGAATATTATTGCACTACTGGGTATTTACCCCAAAGATCAGATGTAGTGAAAAGAAGGGCCATCTGTACCCCAATGTTCATAGCAGCAATGTCCACAATCGCCAAACTGTGGGAAGACCCGAGATGCCCTTCAACAGACGAATGGATAAAGAAGATGTGGTCCATATACACAATAGAATATCATGCAGCCATCAGAAAGGACGAATACCCAACTTTTGTATCAACATGGACGGGTCAGGAGGAGATTATGCTGAGTGAAATAAGTCAAGCAGAGAAAGTCAATTATCATATGGTTTCACTTACTTGTAGAACATAAGGAATAAAATGGAGGACTCTAGGAGAAGGAAAGGAAAAGTGAATTGGGATATTTCAGATGGGGAGACAAACCATGAGAGACTATGGACTCTGAGAAACAAACTGAGGGTTATGGGGGTGGGGGAGAGGGGATGGGGGAGGGGTGAGCCTGGTGTTGGGTATTAAGGAAGGCACATTTTGCATGGGGCACTGGGTGTGGTGCATAAACAATGAATCTTGGATCAATCACTGAAAAAGTGAAAAAAAAGACTATTATTTGCTGAACTATTCAGATTATGGAAAAATTTTGGTATCAAAATTTATTTTTGATAAATATTTATTGATTTTCTTTACAAACAAGAGCTAGGGCTACCTGATACAGAAAAAACAATAAAAGAGAACAGATACACTCCTTCCTTGCTTAGCAAATAGTCTAGTAGGAGATATGAACAGTAAAAAAAAATTTTATTAAAAAAATGCCATTTCTAATTTCTATGGGAAACAATAGAAGGGTTCTGTGAAGGGGAATACAGGAAAAGCTCCATGTTAAGTAAGTATGGTCATCTATAAAGTAGAAGTTGGGTAAAATAATCAATCCATCAAAACTAACCCATAATGGGTACGGACATTACTATTACCAGAAAAGACAATGAACAGTTCCCGTAGAAGCATGCCTGAGGTTCAAACAGGTAAGCAGAGTCATGGAAGATACTAAAAGATCTAAATTGTATTTTGAGATATGAAAGCTAGAATGTGTGAGGTAGAAAATACACTGGATGGCATGAAGAGATGATCTGATTATTGGAAGAAAAGTCAGTGGATTTGAGGAAACTACCCAAGGTGAAGCACAGAGAGCAGAAAATGATACAATAAAAAATGAAGTGTCAGTGAGCTCTCGGACACACTCAAAAGGCCTCAGATACATGTAAGTGGTGTCCTGAAGAAGAAGGAGCAAAATATTTGAGGAAATAATGGCCAAAATTTGTTCAAATATAATGAAAACTACAGACCCACAGATTTAAAAAGAGTGATGAACCAAGTATTAAACAAATGGAAAAAAAATACAGCAAGGCCCATCATTAAATTTCTAGAAGCCACTGGTAAAAAGATAGTTCTAAAAGAGAGAAAAAAAAAAAACATAAAGAGAAAAAGAAATGTGCTACATAGAGAGAAACAGAGTAAGGAACAGCAGCAGATTAATTATCAAAATAATCCACGCTAGAAAACAGTAGTGAAAGCCCTCTCCCCACCAAAAATAAGTAATCCAAAAACTAAGTTCAGAAAAACATAAAAACATTTTTTTAAATCAAAGGTGAATTAAAGACTTTTTCATCAATAGAAAAGTTGAAATATTCCATCATGGTTGGACTTCAACTATAAGAAATATTAATGTTAGTCATTCAGACAGAAGGGAATGATACCATATAGAAATAAAGGTTTAGAAAAGTGAATGAAAGTACCAGAAATGGTAACTACATGGGGAAAATGTATATAAAAGATACAATATAAAATATATATAATATATATAAAATATATCATATATTAAAATATATTATTAATATAATAAATGTGATATTTAAACTATGTTATTTAAAAACATTGACGAAAACTGATGGTTAAACTAAAATAATAACACTTGTGAAACTATAAGTTAAACTGGTACATTATAACTACTGAGTTAACTCCTAAAAGAACAAAATAAAATTATAGCTAATAAGCAACAAAAGAAATAAAATAAATCATAACAATACTCAATCCAAGGGAAAGCGGAAAAACTGTAAAGAAGAAAAAAAAAGAAGATGTAATACAAATTTTTAAGAAGTAGCAAAATAGGGGCCCTTAGCTGGCTCAGTTGGTAGAGCATGTGACACTTGATCTCAGGGTCATGAGTTTGAGCCCCATGCTGGGTGTGGAGCCTACTTAAAAAAATAAATAAACAAATAAATAAAAATAAAGAGTAACAAGATAGATCTAAATATAACATTATAAATAATTTAATTAAATGTAAATAGTCTATACACACCAATTAAATGTTAGACATTATGAGATTGAATTAAAATATATATAATGAGACAAATAGGTTAAAAATAAAATGATAGAAAAAGTATATCATGCTAAGACTAGTCAATAGTAAAATAGATTAGATTCAGATAAAGTGAATTTCTTATCAGGGAACATTAACAGGAATAAAAATGTGTAATACCATAAGGGTGATGGGATAAACCCATACGGAGAACATAAAAATTCAAAACATTTAGACATTTAATAGCAGTATTAATATATAAGAACCCAAAATGGATAGAACTACAAAGAGAAATAGACAAATTCACAGCTAAAGTCAGCGATTTCATTAACCTTCTCTCAATAATCGATAGAAAAAGGGCACAAACAAATCAAAGAAGACAGATAAGATATAAACAACATAATCAAACAACTTGACCCCATCAGCATACAAAGCAGTCTAGTCAGAAAAAGTCTAAACAAATTTAAAGTAATTCCAGCCATACAGGATATGTTCTTTAGCCAAAACAGAATAAAATTAAAAGTCAATAATAGGAAGGTCTGTAGAAAATCTGCAAATATTTGATTTTAAAACAATTCACTCTAAAGAGCACATGGATCAAAGGAGAAATTAAAATGGAAGTTTGAAATCAATTTTAATTGAATGTAAATTAAAACGCAACATATCAAAAACTGTGGGATGCTAGTAAAGATGTATTTAGGAGGAATTTTAAGCACTGTAAGATGAAATGAGTAAACAAGCAACGTCTCCAAACAATGACTTCATTTTCCACTTTAAGAAACGAGAAAAAGAAGAGCAAGTGAAAAGAAAACTTAGAACAAAAGGAAATACCAGAGATCAGAACGGAGAGTCATCAACTGGAAAATATAAAAGCAACAGAGAGAGTACATGCAATCAAAAAGATGGTTCTCTTGGAAGATTAACAAACCAGATAAAACTCCAAACAGGCTGAATAGGAAAGCAGAGAGGAACAAAAATTATTATTATCAGGAAGGAAAAGCTGACATCGCTATGATCCTACAGATGGTAAAAGGATAACAAGGGACTATAATTAACAACACTATGCAAATGATTACCACAACTTCTATGCAATGGATAAATTCCTCGAAATACTCAGACCATTAAAGCTCAATGAAGAAGAAATAAATAACCAGAAGAGCCCTATATAAATTACACAAATTAACTTTGTGCTTAAGAACATGCCCACAAAGAAAACGCCAGGCTCAAATGGTTTCAGTTTTGAATTATACCAAACATTTCAGGAAGATATAATAGAAATTCTATATACACTCATCCAGATAATTAAAAAGTAAGAAATACTTCCAAACTCATTTTATGGGACCAGCATTTCACTGCTAACAATACCAAATAATGACATTATAAGAGAGGCAAAATACAGACAAATCTTTCTCATGAATGTAGATGCAAAATTCCCAACAGAAGTTTAGCAAGCAGCTCCAGCAATTTAAAAAAAGGAGCTATCTCATGACCAAGTATGGTTCATTCAAGGAAGGAAGGAAGGAAGGAAGGAAGGAAGGAAGGAAGGAAGGATGGAAACCAATATGGCCATTTCAAGACACAGAATGAACATTTAACAAAATCCAACCTCTCTTATAAAAGACCCTCAGTAACCTACGAGGAGAACTTTCTAACAGTGATGGAGAATACCTACGAAAACTCTGCAACTAATTTATTTAATGGCAAAAGACTGAGGGCTTATCCTCCAAGAGCAGAAATGAGATATCTGTACACCCAAGTCTCTTCTATAAAAATGGAAATACGAACAGCACCCGTCTGGTGGGGATGAGGCATGAATTTGATGAGATGTGCCATACAAATCCCAGAGCACAGGTCTTGGCACAAAGCAAGTGTTCAAGGAATGAAGGCTGGTGGCAGCCTGCACTACGAAGGGGAGATGAGGTTACACACACACACACACACATACACACAATTTGGAAAAAGAAACACAAATAAAGCAAATATAGAATGATATTAACAATTGGAAGTAAACATAATAATGTTCATTGTACTTTTCTTTGTCTTTCAAATTTTCTGTATGGTTGGAAAAAAACTCATAATAAAAAGATTTTGGGGGGAAAAATATCGGAGTGCAGACTGTAACATATAAGGGCAACTGGTTTTTGGCAACATTATGAATGTAATTTGGTGGAGAAGAGAGTGCTTTCAAGAAGTGGTACAAGGACAATGGGCTATCCGTATATAAATAACAAACTCCTGTTCGCCCTAAAGCCATATGTAAAAATTTAATCCCAAGGGCACCTGAGACCTAAATATAAAAGCTATAATTATAAATATTCTAGAGGAAAAGTTAGGAGGGAATTTTTTGTGACCTCCATTTATGCTTAGCCTAACATCAAAAGCACAGTCTCTGAAAATGATACATTTGGCTTTATCAAACATAAGGTTGTCTCCTCATTTGAAGAGATATTTAGGAGATTGAAGAGAAAATTCTAGATTAGGAGAGAAGTTTTAATTTTTTTCATACTATAAAAATAACTTTTATTTATAATATATAAAACTTTTATTTACAGTACATGAAAAGAAAAGAACTCCTAATACTCAAAAAAAAAAAAAAGAAAGAAAGAAAGAAAAGAAAAGAAAAGAAAAGAAAAATTAAACTAAACAAAAACAACCACAAAAACTTTGACCAGATACTTCACAAACCAAAAAATCTTATGGAAAATCAGTATGTATAAAGGTTTTCACAAGTCATGAGAAAAAAGCAAATTAAAACTGAAATGGTTAATAATGAACGTCTTTTAGAAGGGATAAGAATCAATACCTCACAACACTCAGTCAATCAAACAACTAGTTTCATCATGGTTAATCCTTTATATATTTTTTTTAGATTTTATTTATTAATTTGACAGAGAGAGACACAGCAAGAGAGGGAACACAAGCAAGGGGTATGGGAGAGGGAGAAGCAGGCTTCCCGCTGAGCAAGGAGCCTGATGTGGGGCTCGATCCCAGGACCCTGGGGGTTATGACCTGAGCCAAAGGCAGAAGTTTAAAGACTGAGCCACCCAGGCGCCCCTAATCCTCTCTTCTAAATGAAGTCCATCCCTGGTGATGGATGCCCTATTCATTTGCCTGGCTTAGTACCCGTGAACTAATTGCTATTTGAAAGTTGGTATCCTACTCATATTTAAACGCTTGCTTCTGTGTTATAAAACATGTCCTTTGATTTGTTTGCCTCAGTTTATTTTGGATTAACTTTACTGTGGTATAATTTACACACGATAAAATGCATCCCATTTTAGGTATAAAGTTCAGTGGGCTTTGCTAAAGGTATGCACTACCGAAGTCTACTTGCAGAGTATTTCCCTTATCTTAACAAGTCAAATTAGTGTCAGTTGATTGCACCAACCCGAGGTCAAGGAGACTCCTGATCTCATTTCTGTAACCATAAACCAGTTTTGTTAGTTCCTTCTCTTTCATGGAAATGGTATGTTTGTGTGAGTGTTCTTTTGATCAACAAAATGTTTTTAAGAGTTTTCTACTTTGGTGCACTTAGAAGTAGGTAGTTCATGTTGTGAGGACATGAATGTGATTCAACGTTATGCTGTGTCAATAAAAGATCAGTCTATCCATTCACCCGGTGATGGGGATTTGGGCAACTACAGATTTTGACTACCATAGTAATATCCTATTGTGGCTTCAATTTATATCTTCCCAATAATTAAAGTTGTGAAACATCATGTACTTGGATGCTTGGTCATCTTTGTTCTTACAGTGTCCACATCATCTGCCCATTTTTTACTGAGTAGCTTTCTTTCCTGAGTTTTAAGTATTCTTTAAATATTCTTGCTCCAAGATCTTTGCCAGATACATGTATTACAAATATTTTCTTTCAAGCCACTGCTTGCTTTTTAATTTTCTGAATGGCATCTTGGGGAGCAAAAGATTTTTAAAGTTACAATGACTAAATCTTTTCTTTTTTTTTTTTTTTCTTTCTTACATGGTCTGTGACTTTTGAGTCCTGTGTCATGGGGTTGAAATGTGTCTCACTTTCTGTTCTTTGACTTTATCATACTATATCACCACATCCACAGTGTGGTTATTTTAAGAACCAAAGAATTGTGTTTTACCTTTTTTTTTTTTTTTAAATCTGGTCTAACAGTCTGGTATCTTTTATTCAGAATGTACAGGTGAATTATAATTAATTATTTAAGTCACAAATTTTATATATTTAGTACAGTTCAGTTCAAGGCTGACATCCTATTGGTTGTTTTTTATATATCTTAGCTGTTCTTATTTCTGTTTCCTCTGGGATCAACCGTTTCTATTTAGTATTTATTTTACTCCTTACTGGCCATACCACTATTTTTTAGAAATTGCTGTAGATGTTACAACATGCATATTTATTGCATGTGCAATAAAAAATTTAGTTTATTACATTTTACTTTACAGTCATTGCTCTTACGTACATATATAAATAGCTTACAATGATATATTTGTAGGAGCACAGGTTTGGGACTGGAAACCAGTATGAACACGTCCTTGTATTCCTTATCCTTCCTGGAATGATACAGACATATTTGGGACATGACAGGCCAAAGCTATTAGTTATTACAGGAATTCCATCTGAGCAACTATAAACACCTCTCTATTCTGCAAAAAAACCACAGCAGTGTAGTCCTCGTGTACCCCCATCCTGGAGGAAACTCACCTGTCTAGCATGATTTTTTAAAAGCACTTTGTATTCCAATAATAATTGTTGTTGTTGTTAAATGAACTGGACATGTAGGGTGTTACTTTTCGTGAAAAGTTTCCCCTAGGAATAGGGTTAGGGTGGCCTGGAGCACACAGGAGAGGAGGAGGAGCTGAAGGAATTTAACTGAGGAAACCGCATTTGTGCTGACACCTCCAGACAGGTTCACATGCGCCAAAGTCAGTGGCGCTGGGGTTCTGTGAAGACGTGCTAGCACGGTTGTCATTCACTTCCTCCCCTGAACTCAAGACTTCCGTTCGCTGCTTTCACTGTGTTCATCTCCCAGTATCCCAGAGAGTAGTCGTGGCAAGAATCATCTATGGGGGGCGCCTGGGTGGCTCAGTGGGTTAAAGCCTCTGCTTTCGGCTCAGGTCACGATCTCAGCATCCTGGGATCGAGGCCCGCATCGGGCTCTCTGCTCAGCAGGGAGCCTGCTTCCTCCTCTCCCTATGTCTCTGCCTGCCTCTCTGCCTACTTGGAATCTCTCTCTCTGTGTCAAATAAATAAATAAAATCTTAAAAAAAAAAAAAAAGAATCATCTATGGGATATCCCATATCCCATATCTAGCAGCCGCACCACCTTCCCCACATTGAACACCTGGCCCCTGTTTTTAAGAGTAAGCTGATGATCATCATTATCTAGCCCAGAACATGGAAAGAAAACTTTGTGTTATCTTAGTGCAGGCAGTATAAAATAACTTGCAAGTTAATTTCTGTGTAGGGTTTTGTAATCACCTGGTCCCTGTGCCCTCAACAAGATATGTCCTGGCACCTGCCCTTTGTGCTACACCCGCTTTTGTTCTAGTGAATATTCCACATGGAGAATTTGCTCCCATATTTTATTGCTATGCATACATAGTTCCTTTTCTCAAAACCTATTATGCTAAAACCTATAATGCTAAATCAGCATTCTGTTTAGAATTGGAGAAAACATCTTTAGCTATTTGAAGAAAAAAAGGAGCAAAGGTGCTGCCAATGGGTGTGTGTGTGTGTGTGTGTCCGTGTGTGTGTGTCCATGTGTGTGTATAAGACAGAGAAAGAGCAAAAACCATACAAAACCAAGATAAAATTAAGGATATAAGGGGGTAAAGAAAGGAAGAATGACAAAATTAATAAGAAAGGACATAGGATGATTTCATGCCTGCTTATTTCCTATGGTGGTCGCGGACTGTGAGAGAACGCGGTTGGGTGAAGAACTCACAGTCCCGGACTTCCTGATTCAGTGGTCTCTGACCGTAGCTTTCCTAATCAATCTAGATCCTGCTCTTAAGCTCTAACACTGATTTTTGTCTGCCACCCACTACATGTGTGTAACAAGCTGCTCCCAAAATGCAGTGGCTTGGCACACAAGGACTTGCTATCTTACTATTTATATGTGATAGGAATCCAGGCAATATGCAGCAAACAAGATGGTACCCAATGCTTTTGGCTCATGTGAAGGTCTAGCAAGAGGGTCAGACTTGAGCCCACGGTGGGCTGAGTGCTGCTCACCACTCAGCAGGGTTCAGGTCAGCACAGGATGACCAGAAGCTCTGCTCAGTTCCTTAACATGTGAGTCTCTCCACAGGGCAGCCCACAACATGGCAGCCAGCTTCCGTCAGAGCAAGTAAGGGAGAACGAAGAGAAATGGGCAAGATGGAAATCAGTCTTCTGGTCACCTAATTCTGCAAAACACACCTCATCATACGTACCTTTTTCTGTTTATTAGAATCAAAACACCATGTTCAGCCTATCCTCAAGGAGAAGGCATTATGTGAGGGCACGACACTGGGAAGTGGGCCACATTAGTGGCGGCCACCTACACACAGCAATAAATCATTTCCTAGTTAAACCAGCTACAGTGGTTTCTGTTGTATCCAAATGAGCCATACATAACCAGAGCACTCCCAAAGCATCATGCGGCTACATTCTGCAGGTTCTGTGACACCATTAAAGCCAGCTCCAGAATGTTCTTCATTCACAATTTCATGAGAAGAGAGGCACAAGGGTACCTCTACCACCCTATTCAAGACCTGAATTAGACCAGCCTGGATGACCTTTGACAAAGAGTTCTCTGCCCTTTTTTTCCCCCTCCTCTTCAAAGTAGGAACAATAATGTGCATCTTGGGACGTGCTGGTGGCTCAGTTGGTGAAGTGTCTGCCTTTAGCTCAGGACATGATGCCAGGGTCCTGGGATCGAGTCCCGCATTGGGCTCCTTGCTCAGCAGGGAGCCTCCTTCTCCCTCTGCCTGCCTCTGTTTGTCTCTCTCTGACAAATAAATAAATAAAATCTTTAAAAAAAAATAATGTGCACCTCCCAGGGGTGTTGTAAGGCACTGGCCTTCTTTGTATTTGTCACACTTAATGAAGTGTGCCTTCTTTAGCTGTTGGTCTGTATATTTCAGAACCCTGATATTCTTCTCTTTGACGTGATTCTGAAAACCTCTCTTTAGAAACAGTCTCTTACTCATTCTTTCCATTGTGTCCATCTGGGATGAGATGTTCTGAATTTTGGCCTGTACGGTCTTCACACCTTTGTGTCACAGTTGTGGATATGTAATGTTACACACCTCTGAGTCTCAGTGGATGTAAAAAAGGTGACTGATCAGTTGACTGTGAAATAAGGAGACCATCCTTGATGATCTCAGTGGGCCCAATGTCATCACATGAGTCCTTGAAAGCAGAGAACTCTCTCCAGCTGGATGCATACGAGATATAGCAGAAGAAGTCAGAAAGATTCCAAGTTTCCCAAAGGTTGTGACATACTCTTGCAGATTCTAGATGGAGGGCCACACCTGAGGACCAGAGAGAGATCATGGGGCCCTAGGAATACCTCCCAACAGACAGCCAGGAAGGACACACAACCTCACGCCTACAACTCAAGGAACTGCATTCCGCCAACAACCTGAATGGTGGTAGATTACCTACCAGATCTCACAGGAAGAAACACAGCTCTGCTGACAGCCTGGTTTTAGGCCAATAAAACTTGTGTTAGAAACTTAACCTCTAGAACGGTGAGACTGTGTGTTGTTTTAAGCCATTGTGTTTGTGGTGATTTGCCATGGCAGCAATAGGTTATTAATACTGCTAATATGCTAGACTCTGTTATTCTAAGCTCCTATCTCTTACTCTCTCTGGGGGTTCCCACCGCATTTTGACTTGCGGCATTCTACAGAGCTTGTTTGTGTGCATCTCACAGTTCACCAATCCACCGTCAACAGTGTATGTGTTTAGCCTGTCCTTTGAGTTTTTATTGCAATGACTAAGTTTCTATTTCCAGAAGACGTTTTTCAATAAAAAGTATCTCTTTAAAAGTGATTGCTTCATGATGTTTATGGATCTTGCTTTTCATGGGACTGATTTCAGCAATATCAACATTGGTCATCTGTAGTTTTTATCTGGATATCCCAACACTCGGGAATCCTTCTGACTCGAAATTTCTGGTTTCTTGTTTCAGCTAACTTCCATTCATAGTGTTGTTTCCCACCCCACCCCCGGTTCTCTGACTTTATCTTCTTGGGCAAGAAGCTTATTTTCGGGAACCCTCAGTTTCCGCATCGGCAAAGCTGCACGCAAATGCCATTTTCCGGGTGTTGCCGGCTAAGTAACAACAGAACAAATCATCAGCCCTATTTCTCGCCCCAGCACTATTTAGATGCCTACACCCGACAGGTTCTAGGAGTCCTACTACCTGTGTGAGAGCTTCCTGTCTGCTCTAGACCACACTTAATGCCCCTGCACGCTCGGCCTTCGTCCTAACATACTGCCACACAACAGCTTCCTGTGCTTATGCCTCTCATCCCCAAATTATTTTGAGCTCCTTAAGAGTGGGGTCTGAGTCCCATGCCAACTGCTGATGTTTTCCATATTTCCTACCATCGTGCCAGACTGGGAGCAAGGTGTGCATCACACAAGGGGCCCTTGTGCCGGGGAAGTCTCTGAACCACTGATACTTAGTACTCCTCTTCCTAAAACAGCGATCTAACACAGAAAGGCGTTTTACAAAGAACATGAAATAGGGATATGAAGAATTGGTAAGTACTTTATGAATAAATACCTTCCTCCAAGACGATCACCAGTGAGAGCAGTATCTTTCACTTGTGGCCAGACAATGCCTTAGGTGCGCACAGGCCTCCCCCTCGCCAACCTGCCTCACTCAGGAGAGTAAAGCCATCAGCTTGCAGGCACTTGAACTGTGGCCCTGGCTCAGATCCTAAGTACATATCAAATTATGTCACACAAGTAAGCGATTGGTGAGAAATGTGATTCCTCAAATCTTCTGAGATTTTTTAACTGTTAAAACACCTACTAAGTGTTAGAAACCAGCTGTATCAGCATCTAGATGGTCCTCTAGTTTTGACAGATATACTGATGAAGCAGTTGGCCACACAGAGTTTATTTTTGAGATACTTAATGAAACATGTGTTATGAAGATCACTGACTTGCTCCTCGCAGCCTTCTCTGGCCTCTCAATATATAATCCAGTCCCCTAACCCTGCGCCACCCCCATTTAATTTCTCCTCCTTCCAAGGAGTACTCTTAACACAAAGTATGTTGTGTGCACTCATTTAATGAGTATTTTATCTCTCCCATTATAATGTACATTCTGCTGCAGCCAGAAATTTTGTCTGTTTTGCTCACTGCTCTATCCTTCGCATCTATAATAGCATCTGGCACATGAACGGGTCCTCATTTCTGTGTCAAGTATTTATGTTGAATGAACTGGTGAGATGAACAGGGGTTGTTACGTGGACACACACAGTAGTTACCGAATGCTTCCTCTAAGCTAGGTACTATTTTAATGACTTTTAAGATACTCATTAAATACAGTAGCACTACAATACAGAAATTATCATGAAACCCATCTGGCAGATGGGGAAACTGAGTCACAGTGAAGTTCCTCGTCTGTGATCAGCAGTTAAAACATTAATTCAACCATTCTAGCTTCGGAATCCATGCTCTCAGTCTCTGCTACATAGTGTCCCTTAACACGGAGCCATATGAAGAGGAAGAGCCTTAGATAAAGGAAAAGACCACTTTCATTCCTAGAAGCCAAGCTGCTTCTCAGGGACATGGTTCCCTTTTCACTGGGAGATAGCCCCAAGCTGAGGTGGAGCACAGGGGAAAGAAGCTGAGATGTCTTGGCCACCTCTCGCACATAAGATGGGTGCTATTGAAGCCAACGGAACCCCAGAAAACAGCAGGCGCTCATGAAAGTGTGGGAGAAGGGCAAGTGCTCCGTACTGTTTGTGGAAATCAACATGGTGCAGCTGCTACGGAAAACGGTAGTTCAGTTCCTCAAAAAAATTAAAAATAAAACTACCCTCTGATCTGGCAATTCCACTTCTGAGTGTGCGGCCACAGGAAATGAGAGCAGAGTTTTCGAGAGATATTTGCACACCTGTGCTCATAGCAGCATTATTCACCAAAGCAAAACGTAGAAGCAGCCCAAGTCCCCGCTGACAGATACGCAGGGACGCAAAATGTACAGATGCACATGCATTGTTACTCAACCTTAAAAAGGAAGCAGATTCTACAACATGGGTCAGCGGAGTGAAAGGCCACTCACGAAGGCAAAAATACTGTATGAGTCCACTTAGACAAGCTAGCTAGTGGGGTCAGATTCACAGAGACGGAAAGGAAGTAGCTGGTGGTCCCCAGGAGCTGGAAAAAGGCAGAAGTGGAGAGTTGGTGTTTAGCAGCAACTAATGTCAGTCTTCCAGGATAAGAAGAGTTTGAGAGGTGGCAGGGGTGGGGTGGGGGGAGGATGGTTGCACAAGGATGTGGATGTGTGTACTTAATGCCACTGAACTGAGCTGAACGCCTAGGGATGGCAAACATGGTAAATTTTATGATCAGTGTATATTACAACAATTAAAAAAAAAGTCTTAGTACTGGATTTAGGTGACAAAAATTCCAGACCCTTTGGTTGACTGTCTAGTTAAACCTCAGTGACGTCAAGATGCTTTAGTGCCTATATTTAACTCCATGTGCGGGCCTTCTCCTTTGTTCTATGTTCTCACTTCTCCAAGCAATGGTGAAGAAATGTCTTCGGGGAACAATGTCTACCACAAGGTAAGTTTCGGTAACCCGAAGACATCTTGGGAAGTGAGAATAATTTAAAACTTCCAGGACATAATAAGCATAATAAGTATTAACACAGATACGTTGGTGCTCGTTATTTCTCAATCTGGGTTTGCGCCCCACCTAAAAAAGTAGGGCCACCTTGCTTGCCCTTTCAACTGTGCACCCACGGCAAGGGTGAGGTGCCACGGCTGGTGAGTGTTGTTCAGTTTGGGAATGGGCCACCATCCTCACTAGGCTGGGTGAAGATTTATATCCGTGACCTTGGGGAGGAAGGGAGAGTGGGAGGAGAAAGGGAAGGAGCTCAGAGAGCCTTTTACAACATCTCTGAGGTAAACAGTAAAGCACAAGAAGAAGCGCCAGGGGAATCCTGCTATTATTTTCCTAGTTCTACTTGAATTTGCAGCACTGAATCACCCACAGGCAACAATGGGGACAGGATGGGTATCGGCAGTTTTTGTTCACAAAGGAAACAGCCTGTCAGACCCTCCAGAGTCCAAGAGCCTGGGTTCGGTGTGTGGGGGCAGAGTGACCTCTGACTTTCAGGAGGCTAACAGAAAAATCAGGATGTGCAGTCGCCCAGCTCACTCAGTGAGCGTATGTGGGCGATGCCAAGATGAGAAGGAATTATGGGCAGAGGACGCCTCCACATCTTTCCTGAAAGACTCAAAGAAAGTAGATCATTCTTCAAGATGACTGACCCCCATGGAGATGAGAGTTGGCTTAGAAAAGGTTAAAAGGACCACTTCCCTCTTGGCAAAATGGGAGGGAAACTGAGTTGTGTTCAGTACCCGAAGTCTCTTTGTGCTTCTGACAGACAAGGTCCTGCCTAAGATAGGGAGGCAAGAGCACCATAAATGCTCTTTTGGCCTCGATGACTTAGTAGTGGATGGACGGATTCACCAGGAAGAGGTGGACAGAGTGAAAGATGAAGATGCCAGAGTCATGGCTGAGGCCTGAGACCCGAGTGACCCTGTGATGAGGACAGCGTGCTGTCCCTGCACACATGTGTGAAGACCTGACCTCGTGCAGACCTTGGGCTGCACTCAGGTAAGGTCCAGTGGGTCAAGTTGAGGCCCAAGAAGCCACTGGACCTTAGGCCTGGGATCTATCATCTTCATTCACTGTGTCAGCTGAGAACAGGGTTTCTGTCATGTCAGCCTGAGACCCCATTGTTCCACGTGTGGCCCGAGTGCATGTTCTCGTTTGTACACTTCTGTGTCCCTTCTCTCCACTCCCAGTGCTGATGACAATTCACCAAGGTAGCAGCTCACTGACTGTAGTTCATTCAGTCTAGATGTCTTCATCCTGAATCCTCTAACACAACATGGGATATCACTCCTTCCAGAGCTCTAGGGACGCCTGCATTTATCGGAGGAGAAGACGTGTGCTCTTTTTCTACCTATCCTCCCCCTACCCTGCGTTTAATGCGTCTCTTTACTCATGTGCTTTTCAGGATATACAGTGATGCTGGAGGTGTCAAAGCACAAATCAAGTATGTACATAAAATTAAGTGTGCATAAACCAATTACATGTGCATTGCATGACACATGGATTCTGATCTCTAATCAGATCTTGCTTTGTGTTTTGCGTAATATTGCCCATTGGCATAATGCCAGCCTGTTGGTGGTCCTCGGAGGCCTACCACCTTCGCCTCCCGGCCTCCTAATGGCCCAGTTCCGGTTTCTGGCATCTGAGCTGGCCCTCCAAGAGTGAAGATGGGTGAGCTGGTGGGCTTTCTGCACTTCAGAGAAAGAAGATGTAAATGTAGGAGAAAAACAATCTGCTTCTGCAAAACTGATGGACGTCTCCAGTGATCACCACATTTTAATAAATCTCTCACTCTGTTCAGGTGCTTGCTTCTCACCCTCCCCTCTCCAACCCAACTTCATCAGTAACAGCAAATTGCATTCTCATTGAGAAAACCACGCTCCCTTCTCTTGGCTTTCTGTTCGGTTCCCTTGTAATCCAGTAGACATGCAAACAGCCCACTTGGTTCCTTTTAGCTCCTGGGTTCTACTTTACTATGCAAGCAAGTCCTCAGTCAGCCTTTACGAGCATCACCTCATGGTAATACACTCACCTTTTTGCTAGTTTGGCAGAGCCCGGTCTATAATAATTACAAAGGCAGTGAATAGTCTTTCCTCACTGGGACAGGACCAGACGAAATGCATGGACAGATACTCCACTGCCAGGAAAAAAGCCTCCTCAAAAATACGTTCATGAAAGTACTGATAATAAATACAGTATTTCAGGACCAAATGTATAGGTTGGGACCAACTGTGGCAGTTGCTGCCTGAGGGACAGCACAGGGTGGTGGCACATCACGGCTCTGTGGTCTGCAGAGCAGGAAAAAGGCTACGAATTTCAAACACACTCTATTTTCCTCATGCATTTAGTAACAAATAATGAAGTTCTGGGTTCCAGAAACCTTGGGAAGGTTACTATGTTGTCATCTCATGCCAAAAACTAAAATTTCTAGCAAAGATTGTAGCAAAGGACAGAAGACCAGGAACTAAGACCGAAACATTTTTTCAATTTTCCAGGTTTGAGCACTTTCGATGAGTTTCTTATGAAGCTCAACTAAAACTTTACTGTGGTTCTTTTCCTTCTCAAATTTGTTGGTTGTCACTCCTGGGAAACAGTTATTCTGGGTGGACATGCCCTACATCAGGTGAAGATTTCCAGAGCTTCCCTTCCCCGAGGAGGTGATGTCTACTGATGGAAAGTGTATTTGCGAAACACCAGAGAGGGGGGTCAGGGCTCCATTTTCCTATATAATTAGATAGTTTCTTCGAACAAAGACACTTTGGTAAAGGAATCATACTTTAAGGATGCTGGGGGTGTGGGCTCGCTGATCAAGAGCACAGGTGTGAGGGCAAGACAGGTCTGCCCTAAGCAAAAAGATCTAAGAAAAACAATTCAAACCATTTCCTTTCGCTCTCAAGCAGATGCCCTCCCACAAGCCCCTCTTACACAAGTATTTTAGAACCACCACTGTGGAAGCCCGGAACATTCTGTCGGAAATACACGTTAGACATGTACTGAAAACATAAAAACGACTCCCATGTTGGCCTTTAACACAGCTAACAGATCCCTCTGTGCAGCCCTGTGACCAACCAGCCTCCCCACGGGGTGCACTAACCCTTGGGAGGAATCCTCCATTCCGACTTCCCCTTGTTTCCTGTCTCCAGGCTTCGCCCTGCTATACGTGGTCTCCTCTTATCCCAAGGTCCTTCTGCTCGGCCCACCCCTCCTCCTGAGCGGCCCAGGTGCCCCGGGGCCTTATCTTCTTGCTGCATTTATCTCGCTGGAGAGTGATAGTGAAACTTGAAGGTAAATGTTCAATCTGATATTTTACTGCTGGACAATGAGTTTGTTATATCCGCTTTCAAAACCTATTGTGCTAAATTAGCATTCTTTTCAGAAAAAGCAGAGTATAGCCTTGACTATTTGTGGGAAAATGAGGCAGTGGGTTTGGATGAGTGTGTGCATACGTGCATGTGTGTGTGTGTGTGTGTGTGCGTGCACGCGTGTGAGGGAGGGGGTGCATCAGGGGACAGACAGCAGAGAGACAAGGATGGAGAAGGGGACTACTGAAGGGAAAGAAAATAGGATGATTACACCAACATTTTCTTCATCCTTTTCAGTGAGTAGTGAAAACAATCCACTCTGTGAAAGAACATGTATGGGTGAAGAAGTCACTAGAATACTGTGGATTACTTCTTTAGGGGACCCAGATGCGCCATTAAGAAAGCCCATGGGAGGAACAATTTTTTTGCTTTCTTCCGTCCGATCTCAAGAGAATAGTTTTCTAGACAGATTTTACAAGTTGAAGTCACCAGTACCCAGACTTCAGTAAATCCCTAAATGCAAGCAGGAGGAGGCCTGACAATATGCAGACCTTAGTGAGGACATTTAGGTAGCCAAAATGAGTGTCTTAGGATTTACAGTGATTTTTGCATGTGTTTTATATAATCTTCTCTGCACTATCTCAGCTCCCATGGAACTTGTCCATGGAAACCAAGACTTACCATTGAATGACCTCTGCAAGGGGTGGTGGAAGAATCAGAGGAAAATGTAGAGATCGCCCAGACAAAGACAAAACAAAACTCAAGGAAAGAAAAGCTTGTAGTCTGACGAAGAGGACAAGACGAAGACTTCAGGGATGATATAGCAGCGCTGGTGTGCCGAAAGTTAGTGAATGAATACTGTGGACAGCAGTAGGGAGAAAGTCTGGTAAGATGTATCAGTAACACAGTTTCAGGCTTTAAAAGCCAAGGCAAGAACGTTGTGCAGAGATGCACAAGCTGTTACAGATAAATTAATCTCATGCTCTACTTAGAGCAGACTTTAGTTGCTAACCTAATCTGGATATCTACTCAAACCGACCTTTGTTATTAGATAGTATCACTACATACGCCATTAACCTTGGTGACAAATTTTCACCTCTAAGGAGCATTAATACCACCAAAGATGATATGTGCAGCCCTTCCACACAGTGTTTTCAGCAAAGATGAGGATGAAGATGATGACAACTGGGATGGGGACCCCAACTGTCTCTACTGAGATGCTCCTGAAAGCAGAGATGGAGTCTGGGCTTTGCATGCATGTAGCTTATTTGGAAGGTGTTCCCAGGAAGCAGTAGTGGGGAAGGGAGATGCAAGGGAGAAAACCACTCAGACAAGTCTCATTAATGAATTCATTCCTATTCTGAGCAACAAGTTTTCAGTCTTCTTGGAGGATCCTCTTGAATTGTATAGAATCTAACTTAGCAGAAGGTGGGGAATTGGGAGACAGTTACCAACTGACCAGTGGCCTCCATGGGTTGAAGTCTGCCTCCAGTGGGGAGCCCAGACCTGCATCCAAATTTCTAGGTGGGTGTGCTCACAGCTGAGCAGCCCTTAGATCTCCGGTGACCATCTCCAGACAGCAAAGCAGAAAGAACCGGAGGCAAGGCAGCTTGATGTGGGACATGGGCCACGTGCTGGGCTCTGCACCTCAGGGGTGCTCAGGCCACATGGGCTCTGGGATCCTGCAGCTGATGGTGATTTTCTCAGATTCAGAATCCAAATCAGCTCCACACACCACATGGCTTGTGAGGAGTGTGTTGTATTATAGATGCATTAAATTTCTTTTCTTCCTTACTCAACAAAACATCCATGTCACTCTCCCTCTGCCCTTGAAATGGATGTAATTGTTCAATCTTTTGAACTCCTTGCAGAAATACACTGTTCCTCTCTCATGAGATCTTTTCTCTTAGGACACTTCTTATATACTACTAGTATTATAGATATTCGAAGAGTTATATTAAGGTTATAATTAACATTACTATACATCTGCTGCTCAATAGGTGATATTGATTTTCATGCATCAAATAATCCAACACCTTCTCCAAGGCAGGTAGTTTCTATAAAGGGAAATTGAGACTTGAGTTGGATAATTATTTTGTCAATCACGGTACAGGTGTACAGTGTTGAGATTGTTAAGAATGGCTCAGTCCAAAGTCTGGCCTTTAATCTCCTCAGAAGAGGTCATAAATGTAAACACCCTACAGACTTGGTGAGAGACATGACCTACATAAATCAGGTTATGTGGGGACAGGCAAACCAGGACAGCATCTGAATCGGGAATGTAGCGTATGGACTCAGTTCCAGGCAATTACTGTGCTGTGCAAATTCAGGCAAGGAAGACCATGATCCAAAACGGTATTTAAAATCTCACAATCTTTAACTTCTGATAATCAACACCAAAAGAAATAAAATCTGCGAGGGTCAAAGAAAACACATCCATGCTCACGATGGGAGCCTGGGGGTCACTCACGTTTGCCTTCTGTTCTAACCCACACGAGGATCTGTAAAAGTTTTGTTTACGCTATACTGTCGTCTGCTAAGTATGCAATAGCAAACAAAGAAACAAAAAACAAAACAACAACAAATGTACACTGCCTTAATTACAAAATTTAGCAATACTTTATTGCCAAAAGTGCTAATCATTATCTGAGCTTTAGCTAGTCGTAATCTTCTTGCTGGTAGAGGGTCTTAGCTCTATGTTGATGGTTGCTGACTGATCTGGATGTTTGGTGTGGCTGTGGCAATTTCTCAGAATAAGAGTGAAGTCTGCCTCATCGACTGACTCTTCCTGCCAGGACCGTTTCTCTGCAGCAGAGGCGGCCGTCCCAGAGCAGTTTACCCACAGGAGAACTTCCTTCCAAACGGGAGTCCATCCTCTCAAACCCTCTGCTGCTCTTTCAACCAAGTTTATGCCACACTCTCCATCTTTTGATGTTCTTTCAACAATCTTCAGCAGCAACAGATTCTCTCTCAAGAAACCACTGTCTTTGCTCCCCCGTAAGAGGCAAACCCTCACCTGTTCAAGTTTGATCACGAGGTTGCAGCAGATGAGTCCCGTCCTCAGGCTCCGCTTCTGATTCTAGTTCTCTTGCTGTTTCTACCCCGTCTGTAGTGACTTCCTCCTCGGAGGCCCTGAACCCCTCAGTCATCCCTAAGGGTTGGAATCACCTTCTTCCAAACTCTTGTTAATGTTGATATTTTCACTTCTTCCCATGAACCACAAATGTTCTTAATGGAATATAGAATAGTGATCCCAGAGGTTTTCAATTTACTTGCCCCAGATCTATGGCAGTTACCACCTTACAAAGTGTATTTCTTACATAGTAAGACCTGAAAGTTGAAATGGCTCCTTGATCCATGGACTGCAGGATGAACATTGTGCTAGCAGGTATGAAAACATTAATTTGTGTTGCACCTCTCCATCAGCGCTCTTGAGTGACCAGGGGCATTGTTAATGACCAGTGATATTTTGAAAGAAATCTTTTTATTCTGAGCAGTAGGTCTCAACAATGGGCTCAAAATATTCAGTAAACCATGTTATAAACAGATGTCCTGTCATCCAGGCTTTGTTGTTCCATTTCTAGAGCACAGGAAGAGTAGGTTTGGCATAGTTCTTTTTTAATTTTTTAAAGGTTTTTATTTATTTGAGAAAGAGAGACAGCGCACAAGCTGGGGGAGGGGCAGAGGGAGAAGCAGGCTCCCTGAGATCAGGGAGCCTGATGTGGGGTTCAATCCCAGGACCCTGAGATCATGACCTGAGCCCCTCAGGTGCCCCAGGTTTGGCATAGTTTTTAAGGGCCCTAGGATTTTCAAAATGGTAAAAGAGCACTGGATTCAACTGAAAGTGGCCAGCTGCATGAGCTCCTGACCAAAGAATCAGCCTGTCCTTTGAAGCTTTGAAACCAGGCATTGACTTCTTTCTCTCTAGCTATGAAAGTCCTAGATGACATCTCCTTAAAACAGAAGACTGTTCCATCTACACTGAGTGTCTTCATCTAGTCTAGCCATCGTCATTGATTCTCTCAGCTAGAACTTCTGGAAACTTGCTGCACCTTCACATTAGCACTTAGTGCTGTACCTTGCACTTTTATGATAAAATGATGGCTTCTTCCCTTAAACTTCATGAACCAGCCTCTGCTAAGTTCAACATTTTCTTCTGAAGCTTAGGTTTTGCCTTAAAGGAATGTTGTGGCTGTTACAAACTTCCATCCAAACCACTAAAGCATTCCCTGTATCAGCAATAAGGCTGTTTCACTTTCTTTCTTTCTTTTTTTAAAGATTTTATTTATTTGAGAGAATACATGAGTGGGAGGAGGGGGCAGAAGGAGAGGGAGAAGCAGATTCCATGCTTAGGAGGGAGCCCAACTCGGGGCTTGATCCCAGGACTCTGGGATCACAACCTGAGTCCAAGGCAGCCGCTTAACCCACTGAGTCACCCAGGCATCCCGCTGTTTCACTTTCTTATCACTTGTGTGTTACTGGAGTAGCACTTTTAATTTTTATCAAGAACTTTTCCTTTGTGTTCTGTTAAAGAACAAAAATTCAGCTGAGTGACTCTGAAGATCGAACTGGCTTTATTAGGAGACCCATGAATGGTGTAGCATCCCAGCTAGCAAGTGGAGGGGAGTGGCAGGAAGTGGTGCTAGTGGAAGGTGTTTGAAGGAGGGAGGGCAGGGCAAAGAAGTTATTAGCAAAAGAAAACAAAGTATTGTTCTAGATTAGGCCACTTTCCCTCAGAGAGAAGGGGAGGGAATCTTATGAGGTGGATTACCTCAACTTCCTTTGGAGGATGGAGAGGGACCATGTGACAGATGACCTCACTGATGTTGATCAGAATATTCCTGACTGACATGTTAAGAATACATTTCTGGGGGTGGCTGGAACTGCAATCAAGTTAGGTATTAAACCTATTTGGTGACTTGTCCTAAGTAATGCCATGGTAGGCTGGTGGTTTTCTTTGTAACAGTTCTCTCCCTTTTGGTCAGACTCTCAGTTTACTTAAGAGATGTGATAAAATTTTAAGGCATTAGCACCACTTTCAGCTACTGCTCTGAAATTCCTGAAATGTTTTTTGTTCCTTCTGTGTGGCATCCATAGGTCATCCCATTTTTGCTTAACCTCTGTGATAGTCACAGGTTGCAGTAGTCAGTCACTCCTATTGCTTCTCCTCCAATGTTCCAGTTTTAGGGAGATCATTTATTGTGCTTGGTAGTTAGTGGCCACAAACGTGCATTAAGAGCTTTTGAGAGGATACAACACACCAAGGAGAGTTTTATGATAACTATAAGCAAGGAATTTCCCAATGTTTGCAGGACACTTCAGAGCCGTGGTCCCTAGGACTCAAACCAATTAAAGAAAGAGCCCATTGAAAGAGTCACTCTTTTAAGCCAAGTGACTTGCTCAGTGATCTTACCTAAGTGAATTTAAACCACCCCAGAAGCGTTCATCTGAGTATAGAAGGCAGTGGTCAAGCACAGATACCTCCTTGCTTATCTAAAGTATATCCTATTTTCAAGAACTTTGGCGAGAGAGACTAGGGATTTTTAACGGTCAACTTGCTTTAGCAGTGGATTCTAAAATTGTAGAAATTTAGAAAGTCCTGATCATAACCTCATGTACATCTTACCCTAGGCAGGGAAGTAGGGAACCACCAAAGGACTGAATCTTGAATCATGAAAGCCTCCTTGGTAGGCCTTCTCTAACTCAGACAATGCAAAATCAGGGGAGTTGACAGATAAGATGTCTTACTGTGCCTCTGAAAAACAGGCAGTACAGAGATTGTCTCCTAGCCTGAAATCGAGATTCCAAGTGCCACCCCCTTAGCACTGGCCTGAGAGATAACAGATGAGGGTGTTATCTTTCTAGGCCAATGCCAGAGTAAAGAAGATGAAAAGGAGAAGGGTTTCATGACCAGTTAAGGTAGGACGTCTTAGGCAGAAACAGTCTACCGGGACAGACCTTCTCCCTCTAGACCCCTTGAACACTCCCAGCTGGTGGAAGTGTTCGAAGGGTCCAGAGGGAGAAAGTCTGAAGTCTCTGGGGACAAAACTAGTTTTTCCAAAATGACAGATCTAACAGGTCAGTCATTGCTGGTTGTCAGTTTTTGCAATTTTATAGAAGTCTCCTCACCTATTCATGATATGTGTCATCTTTTTTTTTTTTTTTAATTTGCTTGACACAGAGAGAGAGAGATCACAAGTAGGCAGAGAGGCAGGCAGAGGGAGAGGAGGAAGCAGGCTCCCCGCTGAGCAGAAAGCCTGATGCAGGCCTCAATCCCAGGACCCTGAGATCATGACCTGAGCCGAAGGCAGAGGCTTTAACCCACTGAGCCACCCAGGCGCCCAATATGAGTCATCTTAAATGCACTGTGTATTTAAGGTGAAGGATTGCAAACGCGCCCCCCAAACCACCCACAGCCCCTCAAAATGAGATTTGCCAGAAAGCCAGGGAGAATCAAGTGACTATCCTGGGTTTCCCAGAGCCCTGTCTGTTTAATTTGCAGGCATTGTCTATCCGTCTTAGCTTCTCTGCCCCTGGAGCAGACTGCTGTTTTATCACAAGAACATCAGGATGGCCCAAGTCTGGCTCCAAGGGGTCGCTTCTTGTAGAAGCAGCACAGACTTCATGCACCTGTGACATAATCCTTATAAACTCTGCACAAAAGTCACTGGGGGCATCCCTTAATACTCAAGTTCAGTTCTTTTACTGTGAGCCTCAATTCTGAGGACAGCAATTCAGAAGGCAAGGGAATAATTACAAGTGATAACGTTATACCAGGAAATATCAGATTTCTAGGTAGTTTACAGAATTTCTAGAACACTTATAGACCTGTACAACTAAACATGAGGAGGACTAGCAGCAGTTCTTACTGGTCAATACTTCCCATGTATTTTGACCTATCTAATAAGCCTGGTTAGTTGAACAAATCCTTTGAAATGTCCCAAGGACATTCTGGAAAAAAAAAATCCTCAAGTTACTTCCAGGTCAAAAAGACTTCACTTAGAATTCGATTTGGTAAGTTTGTCAAAAATACCAAAAAGCAAAAAACCAAAAAACAAGCAAACAAACAAAACCACCAACACTTGGTCAAATAGGATCGCAGGTCACTGAAACAACAAATTATCAACTTAACCACTGTGACAGTTAAAGATTTTGCAAACACAGAAAGTTAAAACCTGAAAAACCAAGCAAAAACATAAAACTTTAGCTTTTCTTAACAGAGTTCAGCTTTCTTAAGGAATCAAATACCTCAAGAAATCATGTAAAATTATCTTGACAAAACCCAGAAATTTTGATTTCGAGGCATATTACTTAAAAGGAAAACAAACAAAAAAACCTCCTACAATCTCTTATCAAAAGCAGACCAATAGTCCGAGAAAACTTTGTCTTCTTATGATACGGTTTAGAATCTAGGTGACGGTTGGTGGGGTGAGGTCTGGAGCCCACGGCCAAGGAAGAACTCTTGAGTCTTCCTTGGTGCAAAATGCGGTCGACAGGACCCATGGGCACAAAGAGCTGGGCACTGGGGTCTTGAGGACTGGCTGATTATAGAGTCAGGAGTTGGGGGAAATAAGGGAAAGGGAGGTTTCAAAAGAACTTTCATATGCTAAAGAGGACCTACAAGATACTGGAGGCACTGCCATTGTTGAGTTCAGGTTGTTTTCCCCTCTAGCAAGGCATTAACATTAAGATCCTTGGGAGCTTCCTGGAAGAAGGTCCCACAGATCCACCCAGGAGCAGGGGGGTGGGGTGGGGGTTGGGGAGGCTTCGGGGGTCAGCTTCTGCTTTGTCTTCAGTCAGCCTTCCGCTTCCTTTCACTTGGAGAGAAAACCAAGTTCTAATCTTGTACTAGCCTACCTCTGATCTTCAAATTCATTTTTAAATTCATTTTAATCTTAGCCTGCTTGACCACACATTAAAATTCCTTTTCAAAGAATCCCGTCCCACCAACCGTCTACTGCTTTCACTTTTGTACTCAGATTTTGTCCTATGCTTTTCCTCGTTAGTGTGGTAACTGTTTCATTATTTTCTCTTATTTGGAAATGATCTAAATATTCAATAAATGTCCATCTTTGATTTAACTTAGCAAGACTCTAAACTTTTAAGTTACCAAAAGTTTTGGAAAGCTATTTTTAAGCACACATACCCTAAAATGTAATTGTCGCTAAAATGTTTATCTGTACACTCTTATTTCACTTACATCTAAATCATTTGCTCCCAGAAGCATGTTTAGGTTACCCATGAAAACTTCATGAGACGTCAGACAAAATCAGCCACTGTTCCATTATTTTTGCTGGTTATTATTTATAAATTACAACAGGTAACATGAACATAACTAGGAAATTCAGGTAATTATAATAAAGAATTTAATTTGTTCAGCTGCATTGTATTCGATGTTGGTAACTCTAAAGACACGACTAATTCAATTAAACCAACAAACCAAAACAAGCTTTAGTTTACTGAAGATTAGTCCAGTGATGAGGGAACAGAAGGCAAGCTGAGAACAAAGCAGAGGCTGACACCCCTCCCCCAGCCCCAGAGGGGCTATGTGTGACATTCCTCAGGCACTCACCCTAAAGCTAAGAAAAGGAAAAACAAATAGTTAACTTAGATCACAATCCTATAAGGCACAAATCTCCTTCATTTATAGATTTCCTAGCAATCTACAAAAACAAAGCATTTCTATCAATAATTTAGCTTCTGCAAGGAAATGTACATACAATCAAATGTCCTTATAACCTGCAGTCCATTGACAGATACTTCACCTGTGCGAAGTGTGATGCTGTTCCAGGAAGTTCCCAACAACCTTACTGTTAATACCTTACTAGAGCGGTAAACAACCTTAACTTGACCATGCCAAGGCCTCGGGTATCCTGTGAGTCTCCTTTAACGTACGGAAATCATTTTGAAAACTCCCTCTTCCCTCCCTCCCCCAACCCCATAGTATAAAATCAGCCACCCCTCACCTCCCCTAGGCAGTAGCTCTTTCTGCCCACGGGTCCTGTCCCCGCGCGTGAATAAACCACCATTCTGCACCAAAGACATCTCACGAATTCTTGGCCGTGGCTCTGGACCTCACCCCACGGAACCTCACCTGTGTTCCAGAACCACATCACCAGGACACGTGACCTTGGAAAACACTTTTTCTGTGACATCTGAGTTTTTATGAATAATGATTTATATAAGTGCCTGTTTATAGACCACGAAAGAGAGACCCTGTACAAACTGCTGGCACTACCATCCGGTATACCAACACCACCCATCTCCAACCCAGGTTTAGAGGAACATGAGAACATCCAGATAAAAACCGAGACCTCATAGCTTCTGTTTTAAAATCACTGCCATGAACAAAACTCACTCCTTTTAAAGTTGGCTCTAAACATGTTTTTCTAGTAGATGGAAATTACCTGCCTAGAGGGCTAAAGCTTTTGCTACTAGTATTTACAGAGCAGGCACAGGATCTGCATTTGTCCTTGACAAGGCCAGTGCCAAAAGACCTTTCCCCCTTTTCATTTCCTGATAAGAATTACAGCCTTCAAATTTGCATTTTAAAGCGATGGCCTTGATAAGGGTCTCTCAGACCAGATAGATCATTTACAATTCATTTTGTTTTTGCTGGAAGGGCCAATTGCAGCAAACTTTTTATTTTATTTTTTCCAATTAATTTACATTTCAAAGGCACAGGAGACAAACACAAGCCCCTCCCAGAAGGAGGCTGTTCCAGTAAAGGCCAGAGTTTTTACAATGCTTGGGAGCCTTGTGAGATTAAACAGGGAGGTTTTGGAATTGGGAAAAAATCAATAAATTAATAAAAATATTAGTGGGCTTTGAACTGTTCCTGGAGCCACCTCTGGTCCCGAAAGGACGGGAGTTGTAAAAGTGTCTTAAGGTCTTTTGTTTCAGGTACCTTTGCTCTCTTGAGATTCTCAGTAGCCTTTTGCAATAAATCTTTCAAGGAAACTCTTTGGCAATCTCGAAACCTTTTGGAGCCTTCTATGTGCCAATTAAAATAAGTATCCCATTGTTTGTTTGCTTTGAAGGGCACTTCTTAAAGGATCTTATTTATTGAGAATGTTCCCCACAATCAGCCGCTGTAATTCCAGGTTACCTTTGGTTAAACTTTTCATCTTGCTAGATAGTGACAACTTTGGGGACTATCTTTCTTACACATAAAATAATCCGGTGTGCTGGAAGTTTCTAAAACTTTGCGTATCTTCTCACTAGGTCTTTGGGTTTCTCAGAGCCAAACTAATACCTAAAGGGACATGCCACAGGCCTGGGGACTTAGTGGGTGCTTTACAGTGTACCTCATTGCATGGAAATGTTCTGGATTGGCAGGTAACCTAGTGCCAGTCTAAGCCGTCCCATGACCAACTTAACCTATTACAAGATTCTTGAAATGGTGAGTGCTGTTAAAAGCCTTTAAATGCTGACCTGTGCCCATCAGTGTCGTGGCTTTATTTCTGGCTTCCAGCATTCCCTTTAGCAGCTAGTGGCTTTTCCTTAAGACAATCCCAGAGGCCTTGCACTGGCCTCAGTCCAGCTGAAATCAAACCCAGTCTGGTCCCAGACCCAGGCGAGCTCTAACCTCTGACCCAGTGCAGTCCTCTGGTGACCATGAGCAATTCTCAGTGTGGACTAAATCAGCAGACTTCAGGAAATGGGGAGCACAGACTAGGCCTGGGGACAGGACTAAGCCAGGAAACCCAGTTCGAAGAGACTTCCAAATGCAACTGCAGAAGGGGTTCCAACACGGAGCTGTGGACTGAACCAAAAGCTAAGGGCTGGACTTCCGCTAAGAGCCTCCTGTTACTCTCGAGGGTTCTGTGAACCCTGAGCGACAAAGCTGACTAGCTCTGGAGTTCGAACACAAAAAGAGCAGAGCTCAGACCAACAGGAACTTGCCAAGGGACCTCAGAAATGGCAAAAAAAAGACAGTGAACTCAAACCTGTTTGCAGGGCGCCATGTCTGGGTTTCTCTTTGTCCCCAGGTGCTGACAGAGATTTGCTTCGGATCCCAACGCTGCCAACAGATCTGTTAAAGGACAAAAGTTCAACTGAGTGAATCTGAAGGCTTAATTACCTTTATTAAGCAATTTATGAGGCAGACAGGACCCCATCTGGCAAGTGGAAGGGAGCTCTGAGGAGGTGTACAAAATGGAAGTTTTTTATAGGAAGGAGGATGGGGCAAGAAAGTCATGAGCAAAAGAAAAGAAAGGATTTTTCCAGGCAAGGTCACTTTCCCTTGGGGGGAAGGGCCAGGAGGTCTTATTAGGTGGATGAGACCTCAGCTTCCTGGGTTGGTGGGGGGCGGAGCAGTGAAGAGGGCTCATGTGACAGAACATTCTTGGCTGACCAGGTAAGACGACGTTTCTGGGAAAGGCTGAAACCACAACTAGGTTAGGGGTGAAGCCCCAGGTTGCTGACTTGTCCTAAATGACCATGTTGGGCCTGTGTTTGTCTTTTTCACAGTTCACAACTGGGCCAGCGGTGTGGTCAAGAGGCCTAGGTTTCGGCCTATCTTGGTGTTTGACGTGCCCTCCTCTCTGAGCTTGATCACCTCTAGCTTTTGGACGAAAAGTGAGGGAAGTGTGACTCTTCCTGTCATTTGAGCTGTCAGAGGTCACGGAGGGTCATGCATCAGGCTGATTTCAGTACTACTGCATCCTGCCCAGCAGGGAGGCTGGGGGAGAGGGAGAGAAATGGGGGAGAGCTGGGTGTTGGAACAGTCAGAACACACACAGCATTTACTGATTAAGTTTCTGGTCTTCTAGGAGCACAGTTCGTGGCATCCCGAAACAATTATATTAACCTCAAAAATTACTCACTACAGATCGCCACAACAAATAGAGTAATAATGACAGTTTCAAATACTGTGAGAATCACCAAAATGTGACAGAGACACAAAGTGAGCAAATGTCGTGGGGAAAATGGCGCCCGCAGTCTTGCCTGATGCAGAGTCACCACAAACCCTGAGTTTGTAAAAACAAAACAAAACAAAAAAACCCCCCGAAAACAAAAAAACACCGTGTCTGCAAAGTGCAACCAGACGAGGTGTGTCTGTATGGATCCCAGTGGCCAGTTTTTGTTACATAGTCAGTGCCAAATAGCTACTTGGGAGGCATGTTCTTATGACTTCTCAAGAATCCACGTTGGCTCCCCATTGCCTGTCACATTCGTTTCCATTTCAAATTCCTCACTGAGGCTGTGTGTTTGTAAATCATCACAATCTAGACCTAGCCTACCTCTCAAAACGTACATCCCCCCTGATCCCAAACACCCTTTGATTCAAGCCATTTTGCTTTTCCCTCTTTCCTAATGATGGCCTCATCATTTTGTTTATATTATCCTCCTCATTGGGTTGTTCTGGTTGCACACTCTACTTTTTGTAGATGATAGATGATAGATGATAGATAAGAGACTTTAGAGTAGAGCAATCCAATGACACCATGTACTACTCATGCACTCTGCTATTGGGAAAGACACTTGTCCATTCTGGGCCTTAGTGTTTTGATCTCTAAAACTGAGCTACTAGTAATAATTTTCTGGCATTTCAGAGTGGGAGAAAGAACCTATTTCAGTATCTAGAACACAGAAATGCCTCACGTTAGTCAGCTCCCTCCTCTATTACCAATCCCCACACCTTCCAAGTGGCTGCAGGAATGTCCTGACAGGCTCTGCTGGCATCCCTAATTGCTCTAGGCCACATATAACTGACTCTCTCCTGACAGCTCTTTATCTATGCTCTCATTTATTGTCATTCTAGTCCTTCTGGATGCTTACACTTCATCTCCTCCAATCATCTTCCATTTCCCAGCGGCAAGTGCGGGGGCGGGGGGGGGGGGTCATCCTCCTGCCCAGAGCAGTAGGCTGCACGCTGCTCACAGCCACCTGAGCAGGCACTGAAAGGGGGAACCTGTCTTCTCACTCAAGCTCCATGGCCTTGCGGAGTCCACGAACCAACAGCTTACCTGGATCTTCTCATTCATAAAACGGAATCCATGCTTATGGAACCTGTCTACTGTACACAGTTGCCGAGGCCATGAGATTAAAAAAAAATTGGAAGCATTTTACAAAAAGAAGCATATTTTGACATGACCATCCTTCTGGGGATATAGTCAGGGCTAACGATAGCTGGGAAGCCCTGGGGACTGATGTGTATCCATGCCATTCCATCCTGGAAAGCAGGCATGATTGAGAGCTCTCCCTCTCCGTACAGAAGAAAACAGAAGCTTAAGGTGGTGAGTAACTTTCCAAGATCTACAGCTAAAGAATGCAAGTGAGTCCCAGGGCTGTTGGGCCTTAATGTCCATGATCATAGGATGCAGAGAAGGAGAGGCTTTAGGCAAAGAAAAAAATAATATTTTGTATTTGGTGAGTGCTCTCACGAAGATGCATTAATTGTCATGTCTCAATGGCTCTAAAAGTATAAAGAATACATGATGGATAAACTGGGAGGGGAAGTGACTTTCTAAGTGTTAAAAATGTCAGGGCTGGGATACAAGCATGAGCTTCCCACAGGGGCTATTATCAGAAACAGTAGTGTTGCACAGACAGGCTACCCCAGGCCATTGTGACATGAGGACTGCTCAATCGTTATGATCCATTTAAACACGGCTTACAATCAGACTACAACACTGATTTATTTTAAGATTAGTATTTCTATGCAAGGCTATTAGTTAGGCACGTATCTTAGTTGATATACTAATCATCTCTATAAATTATCTACGTTCTGTCTACAACCCCATCTACCCGTGGGCAGCTCCGTTTCGGTCACTAATGGAAACTCTTCCTCTTACCACTTTTGACCACTTTGTGGTGGCTTGAGTGCATCTAGAAAAAAGGGAAGAAAATCGGTTCCAATCCAGGCTATCTTTATAACCCCTGATTTTAGTGTTTAAAATTCAATGTGATCATGGTATAATTTACCTAAAATAGAATGTATCCCTCTTAATGGTACAATGTGATTACTGACCAATATGTGTTCTAACAATAATGTCATCCCAGTCGGGGTGCAGAGCATTTCCATCCCCTCAGAAGGTGCCCTCCTGCCCCGGATGCTCAGTTTCCCTTGCCTCCTCCTTGGGCAGTTAGTGATGGGATTTCCAACACGGTAGGTTAGGTTTTCCTACTCTAGAACTTTATATAACTGGAATCGTAAGGTGTTTGTTCTACTGCACACGGTCCTTGGTATGGAGTGGCTCTGTGCTCAGCTTCGCGAACCCACGCTTGCATTTCTGCACCCCCAGGCCTCGACGTCGTCCCCACGGGCTTCCTCTCCGCGGTGTGCAGTACTGGCTGGGGCAGAGACCCTCATGCGAGATCTTCAGGGCGTTTCAATAAAAAAAAATACATATAAAAGTGGCAGGGAAGGGGCGCCTGGGTGGTTCAGTCCTTGAGCATCTGCCTTTGGCTCAGGTCATGATCCCAGGGTCCTGGGATGGAGCCCAGCCTCAGGATCCCTGCTCAGCGGGAAGCCTACTTCTCCCCGTCCCATTCTTCCTGCTTGTGTTCCCTCTCTCACTGTCTCTCTCTCTGTCAAATAAATAAATAAGATCTTAAAAAAGAAGAAGAAAAGAAGACTGTCCTTTTAAAAGAATTTAAAAAAAAAAGTGGCAGGGAAGCAAGGAATCTGCCTTTCCCGCTTCCTTTCCTGCAACCTTCCCTGCGCCCCAAAGTGCATGCGATGAGAAGCAAAGCAAAATCAAAGCACCCTGAGAAAAAGCTCAGATTAGAATCTACACAGTGAATTTTATTCTAATTAACAGAAATCTAACACTCCCTGGAACACAGGGAGCCAAGCTAGTGACTCACACGTCAAAAGGCAAGTTTGTTTTTAATTACACAAGAATTTTAGAACAGTACTACAGCTATGAACATTTAACTCACATATTTCACACATGTGCACACAGCCATACACCCCCCCCGCCAAACACAGGATATTTTAGTAACTCTGGGTCCTTATTCTCTTAAGAGAATAAGGCAATCGAAGGAATGGATGGTTAAACTGCTATGTCAGATACTCCGAGGCCAGAGCCTGACTTGTCATGTCTGTGGTGCCCCTAAAAGCAGAGCCATGTGCCATATCAGGGCAACAGGAAAGAACACTTCTGGTGCCAACTGTTTCCACTCTAAAAGCAACAGGGCTGTGCAGGAACGCCACCCAGAGCTGCAAGTTGGGGCACAGGATGCAGGCGTGCAGCTTCTCCAAATGCTTCAGACTGAATGTCTGTGCTCCCCCCAGGATCCGTGTTCTGCAAAGCAGATGCCCAAGGTGATGGAGGGAGGAGCTGGGGTCTTTGGAAGCTGTGAGGTCAGGAAGGCAGAGCCCTTGTAAGAGAGTTCTCTGACCTCATCGGAGTGCCAGGGAAAGAAATTCCCCAAACATACTCTCCTGCATTGAGGCTAGGTTTCTGGGAACTGATGATTTCTCGTGAGGGCGGGGTAGGGGTGGGAGGGAGCGGAAAACAAAACAGGATGTCTGTGCAGGAGCCCGGGGTATTTCTCAATAAGCGCACCCGCCCTGCTCAAAGGGAAGGTGGGAAAGCTTTCAGTTTCAGACAGCACGTCGAAGCTGAGAGAGAAGAGCCATGGCTGGTGAGTTTCCGAGTGGCTGAAAGGGCAAGTCTAGGGGCACAGGGGTCCTGGCTGGTCTTCAGTTCTGGGACTGTTCCTGTGGGTAAAACGGAGGGTGGGGGCCGCAGGGGGGCAGGCAGGAGGGCAAACGGAGGGCTCAGAGACTCCCCGCAGCCTGAAGAACAGCAAGGCCAGGGCCAGGAGGGAACTGCGGGCTTCGCTGGCATCCTGGGGCCACTCTGTGGTCCTAGCTGAATGTCAAAGGCCCTGGTGTGACAGAGGACACAGAGGTGGCTCGGGAAAGGAAACAGGACAATGCTTATGTTCTTTTCTTTTTTTGTTTTTTTAAGATTTTATTTATTTATTTGACAGAGAGAGGCAGCAAGAGAGGGAACGCAAGCAGGGGAAGTAGGAGAGGGAGAAGCAGACTTCCCGCTGAGAAGGGAGCCCGATGCGGGGCTCAGTCCCACGACCTGGGATCATGACTTGAGCCAAAGGCAGATGCTTAACTGACTGAGCTCCCCAGGTGCTCCAACTTCATTACTTTCTTATGTGGAGTTGATATAGGGGGCACATGTGGGGACGACCCCAGGTTTTCAGATGCGAATGGCCAGAGAGGACCTCTGTCCTTGGGCTGCTCAGTGAGCCACCAGGGTCAGTTGAGGGGGCAGTGAGAGACATGGGGGTCCACGGCTCGGGGGAGGGACGTCTTTCCAATCCAATCTAAAGCAGGCTACTTCTTAGAGCTGACCTGAGAGGAAATGAGACTATTTTCATGACTCGAGGAATCCTTGTGCTTCACCCAGACAAGACCCTGAAGGACGGACGGAGGCTGTTTGTCAGCTCAGTGAGCA
The DNA here is from genome assembly GCA_002007465.1 of Ailurus styani. Taxonomy (NCBI): domain Eukaryota; kingdom Metazoa; phylum Chordata; class Mammalia; order Carnivora; family Ailuridae; genus Ailurus; species Ailurus styani. The sequence goes on from LNAC01000224.1 coordinate 1,064,850, forward strand.
ACGGGACCCTCAGCGGCTTGCTGGATGAGCTCTTAGAGAAAAAGGTGCTAAATCAGGAGGAGATGGAGAGAGTGCGATTTGAAAATGCTACAGCGATGGACAAGGCCCGAGCTCTGATTGACTCTGTCATTCGGAAAGGGCCACAGGCGTGCCAAATTTTTATTACTTATATTAAGGAAGAGGATTCCTTCCTTGCAACGAAGCTGGGGTTCTCAGGTAAGGGCCAATGCCTCAAACTGAGGTGCACGGAGGGCCCATGTCCTTGTGCCCAACGTTTGATTTCTTCCTTGCTCAGGTTAGTTTGCAGACAACTTCCTGGTTCCTGGCTGCAGGGCCCCATTTCTGTATCAGTAGCTGTACCGCAAGTCTCCTGCTTCTTCCTTTTTGTTCCTGGTCCTTTGACCTCGGGAGCCTTTCTTTGATTGAAGCTCTTTTCCCATTCTGAGTATGTGGTAGCTCTTTTGTGAAACTTCATGAGGGCAGTCTGAAAAGCTTCATACTATGTTCTCCAGTCATCCTGGCAAAGCACTGACTCAGTCTCTCTCTCTCAATCTCTTGCTCTCTCTCGTTAAAGTCTGGGGCTCCCTGGGAACTTACATAGTCATCTCATGTAAAAACTCAGATACTTTTCCTAATGTCTCTCCAAAATCTGGCTCTCCAGGGGAACAGAATATTTTTCAGGGATGGTGGAACACTCGGAATAAATTCAGTGCTTACAAAAAAGTAAGGATTTTAAATGGACTCTTCCTTCTAGTTACCCCCTCACATATTCTTTTAAGAGTGTCCACTAGTGGTTCTGGGCTGCGGAACATTCTGTGAGTCCCAGCCCCTGTACCTCCAGTCCTTCTAAGAGCCCAAGACCAGGTGCAGATATCTGAATGGCCCCTTCTGTGGTCACGTAGTCCCTCCACACAGTGAAGCTAGGAGCTCCAGTGGAGTCCAGCCCCCTGGTCTCTTTGGTACTTGCCCACAGCAAGAGAAGATGTTCTCTGAAAATGAGAAGCCTTTTCTCTTGGGGATTGGTCGAGGCCTCTGCCTGCCAAGTGTCAGCAAACACCCATGGACAGATAATGAGTTTCTCGTTTTTCTTTCAGTAACTTTTTCATTTAACAAATCCCCCCAAATTAAAGACAACCAAAGAATAATGGTAAGGGTCTAGAATACTTTTACAACATCCAGAGAGCTCATCCTGCCCCCGTTCCTCTCCTCTCCCTACACAGCCCTGGAGGCACTTGTCCAACCCAGTGGGACACTCCATGCGAGTCCACCTCTCCAGTTGTCACACGATGCCTCCCCGCTCAGGGTGGTCATGGCTTCGTCTCTCCCTCATCCATCCGCCAGGTGTTGCAGGTCCATAGACTATAACAGTGAGACAGAATATTTGGATGCACTTTAATGGGGGAGATCTTCCTAAAAGAAAGTTCTTGGTCGTAAGAAGACCTATGTCCTGTTGCCATAAAAAAGGCCTTCAGAGAATGTTCTTGAATTCACTGATGGTTAATGCCCTCCAGCAGTCTAGATGGGAAGGATGGGACAAACTGTAGAGTGCTGCCTTGGGCCTGAAGTTTTGACTCCCCTCCGTTCGGAGCAGGGAAATGGACCACATTTTGTGTATGGAAATCCTGTCTTCAGTAAGTCCTATAAAATGAAGATCAGGGAGCACTTCTCATTTGTTAGCTTATGCCAATTCTGAAAGTTTCTGGAATAAGCTTCTCAGGTGGGTGTTGTCACACGGAGATCCTCATAAGACCTTCAACAAATTTAAATTCAATTCTTGACCTTAAAATTGACAATCATAAAAGTGACCCAAGAGGATCTATGAATAGGTTTGAGGGATTTTATGTAACCAAACACTGTAACTGCAGCTTCCCACTGTTTTCCGCCTCCGAGTATGGCTTCTGCCGCCGAGTAGGACCGATGCAGATTATGGAGGTGATGGTCAGGGATCCCGGCACACGTGTCCCCAGACGGTGGCCTTTGTGGGCAGGAGGAGTAGTGTGCTGATCAGAAGCCCACAGATGATAATGAAGGCAGTTTGCATGGGTGTCCTGGCTTGACTACCTTCCTCTTCGAGGACACTGGGGAAACAGACTTCACTGATTGAGGGTAGGCCAGGGGGTCACCTCACGCTCATTTTCTGCTGTGATAAGTCTTAGCAAAAGCTGAGTGTCCATGAGCACATGCCTCTTCTTTTTTGTTTTCTCTCCAAAGTCCAGGCCAGCTCTGAGTTAGACACTCAACATGGCACTGCTGCTCTCAGGCAGCAGTGGTCACCCCAGAAGCTACCTTGACACAGGAGAATTAAGAGACCTCTTGATCTCCCTCAGATGCCCCCTCAATTCCCCTTCATCTTAGAAAACAGAAATGGAGAGTCACGTGCAGACCCTCCTTTGTCTGCCTCCAGGGGGAAAGTTCACTCAGCCAGGCTAGAGGCTGTGGCTTCTCAGTCACGGGTGTGGTTCTAGGATGGAGGGAACTTGAACAGGCCTGGAGAAGGTGTGTTCACTAGGGAGGGTTTGACACATCAGGCGAGATTCCTCAGAGACGATAAGCAACCATTTTTATGTCCTGAATCTTTCCTCAGGTTCATCACCTGGAAATCAAATTAACTCAGACTCTCAAGTACCAATTCTTCTTAAACCAGGTAATGGTATTTTCCAATCAGGCACATTTTTTGAACCTCATCTTTCTTGACATTAACTCTAGGTTCACGGGATGATCCCAGGGGGAGAGGGTGATGGGTTACTCTCCTGGATTGATCCTGTGCCTTTCTTAATCTCTGTGCTTTAGCAGAGGCCACCCCTGTAAGCTTTACTACCACGTCCATACACACAAATCACAACGTGTCCCAAACCTGACTCCCCACTTGAACCCCGACGCTTGACTCTTCTAGTGCGTACTGAACACAGGCACTCATGGCTCCCTCGGGGAGCTGAGCTTGTCATCCTTCCCCTCCCTTGCTTCTCCTCCAGTTTCCCCTATCCTGGTTAATGGCTCCGCTATCACCCGGGTATTCAGATCAGAAACCTGAAATATCTTGGGTTTTCTTTTCCCTCACTTCCAACATTCGAGCAGTGGACAAGCGTACTGATTCCTCTCTCAGATCCAGATCCTGCTCTCCACTTGGATTTCTGCTACTGTATTTCAGAATCCGGGTTCTCACAGTGGCCTATGGTTCTTCAGCTGTAACTCTTACTATATTTTTCTTGTCACTGAAGAATTAAATCTATCCTTTTCCCCTATTGGACTTTAAACTTTATGAGGAAATTAGACACATCTGATTTATTTGTAGTTAAGATCCCATCACCATAGTTGAGTCAGTGTGCCTGCAATCAATGTTTGTTAAAATACGATCTCACTGCATAATTTCATCAAAATTGCCAGTATGCTATGCCACGAGAAAAATATTTGACACATGCCAACTGTCATAGATCTTGCCCTATGGACTATTTAGAGAGGAATGAATAAGACGACAAGGGTCCTGGTTTTACTGATCTCATAAAAATACATGAAATAGGAAAGAATAGGTATTTAAGAATTTCTACCATCTAATTAAAGTTAGTCAAAAATTTTGGGATGGAAATGACACTATACACAACCATATCAGCTAAGATGATCCCAGACAGTAGTAAATTAAGTAGTAATTAAGCGAGGGGGGGAATCCCAGGATCCTGGGATCATGATCTGAGCCAAAGGCAGACGTTTAATGACTGAGTCACCCAGGCGCCCTGTTTAAGTATTTACTTTAAGTATTTTAAGCATAAGGATGTGGGAATGAAATGTGGGTACACAGATATGGATTCAAAGACATTGTGCTTTTACCAGGGAAATTCCATACAGAAGAAAGAAAAGATCCTAGTGACCAGTGGAAAAAATTTACAGTTCTAGGCAACAGCGTGGCCTTCCCCTGGGGCACATACTACAAATGGGTCATCATCATCACCATGAGAAAGAGAAAGATGAAAGCAGTAGGTGCCCAGGAAGTTAGCATTAGGCCCAATGTCACAGAGGAAAGAGGAGAAGCTCCTCCCAAAAGTCTTCGATGGGGATGAATCATTAAAAACCACCCAGGGTGCATTTGATGGGCCCAGAGAACTCTATGGATACGGTGACGGAAGACGTACCTTATGGGGCAGATGGCGAAATAGAAGGCCTTCTCAGGGGTACTTCCCATAATTGGGAACTTTATAGAGAGAGGGCAAAACTCTTTTAAGTTGTGCCCATAGTTGAAAGAGTGTTTGTCTTTCTGACAGAAGACAAACACGGCAAAAACCCATTTAAGATTTTGGAAACTGTGGGCAAAGAATTCATTGCTGGTGTTTTTCATGGCTTGTTGGAAAAAGATGTTCTGAAATTGGAGGAAGCAGAAAAGAAAAAATTTTATGATGCTAAACCTGAAGACAAGCCCTGGGTCTTTCTGGACTCTGTGCGACAGAAACGGCATGAGGCAGGTCAAGCCCTTGTCCAAACTTTCATTAATACGGACAAATATTCCACCAGTGTAAAAGGTAAACTGAAATCACTTAATGAGGGGTGTCTCAAATGTCCCAGATTCTACTTAACTCCAAGGACCCTCCTGGGTCCTCCATAATCCTGCCATCTTCCCATTACTAACATGTACGTTTTACTAAACTTGTCATCATCCACTGAGAGGCCACCTTGCCTTTTGTGGGAGGGGACCCACTTCCCAATAGGTAGGAAGCGAGGTCTCTCTGCTTCCATTGCTCATAGAAAGAGCTGACTGTGGACCCTGTGGAGTAAAGGATACCTGCACATGAACCCAGATTCTACCACTGTAGACACTCCATGATTTCATTCCAGCTTCTTAACCTCCCTGGGCATCAGTCTCAGCATCTGTGAAGTGGTCACAGTCCTGTTAACTTCTTCATAGGCTAGGGACATCATGGCAGGCACAGCAGACAACTCTGAAGACAGCAGCCCTCATCCAGAATTTTCCTCTGAGCTCCAGATACATTTAGCTCTCGCTGCACATTCAACATTTCCACCCCAAGACTCCACTGACTTCACAAAACTAACATCTACTGAGTTAAACCCTTGATTCCCCCCATCAGATCTGTTCTGCTTCTAATCCCTTTCTATCTCAGTAGACAGGACTATAATCCACCAAGTTTCTTTATCCAGAGCACAACTGTTTTCTTCACGAGGGAAGAGGAGCTCCGGGCAGAGTGCAAAGCACATGGGAGCCATGGAATAAATATGAATATGAATCTGAATATGACAGATAAAGAATAGGCACACAGGAAATACGAGTTCTCATAAGTATCACTTCGCTTCTAATATTTAGACCTTTCCAGTGCTTACTCATTTCTGTATGTTACAAAACATGACCAGGAGAACACCTGTAAAGTGTCTAATCTATTAAAATTCTGTAAGACTTCTGACCTAGATTGAATTATAAATATTACTAGAGCCTAAATAGCCTCCAGCCCAAGTTAACCAGTGACAGACTTGATCCACTAAAGAGGTTAAGTTCAAATCCCAGCCTGAAATCTCAGAAATGATTAATAATAACAATAATAAAACAATAATAAACAAAAGGCAATAGAAACTGTAGCGATCTCACTACAAAAGTAATACAAAGTAAATATGCTTTTTCAATGAGTCCCTCACAGAGAAGGGATGCTCTGTTCAGAGGACACACATGCTAGTTGGACCGATCTCCAATATGATGGCCTCAGCTGTGTTCTCATTAATATTTGAGTTGGCCCTTATGTAGGTTTATAACTTCCTCTTAAATCGGAGATGGAATGGAAACAATTTGGATTAAAAAAAAATCAGAGATCACTCAACAAATGGGAATCGAAACTGAAGTCATAGGAGCTTTGAAATAATTTGAAGCCCTAGGAATCACCGCGAGCATCAAACTGACAACGTTCAGGCCATCAGCAGAGTCCGAGGCAGGCACCTGCAGGCCCGGGAGCTGGGTGAGCCAGACTGCTGACGTACAGAAAGACTTCGGCCAGGCCTTCTGGACGTGGATATCATTTTGACTTATTTCATTTAACAGACTCCTATATGTACACACTACACAACGAGCACAGTTAGTCTGAGGAATAACTGCTTGGACGCCTACCTGCCAAGGGAGATGGCTTTGTCTTACACTGGACCAGTCTCTTCCTTTTTGTATCAGTTTCAGGGGTTTCTTGAGCATTTCATTAAGTAACAGAGAAGACAAACGTTAAAATTTTTATCTAAACTCCGAATTCTCTCATTTCTTGCTGTGTGCCTCCACGCGAATGGAACCCCCTTTGGGCAGCAGGCTGCACTATTCAGTATTTATTATGTTGTGACAAAGGGAGTCATTTTCATGCTAACTTTACTACTACTGTGAGATAGAAATCCTAATTCCCAATTTTATCTGCAAACACGGTACCTGTACACAGATACAAGACGGTCATTAGGAACTGATGCTCGTTAATTAGGATGTTCACCAAGCCTGGAAACAGGAGACTTTTGCTGAGAAAATGTGCCCTCTGACCAGAGACTAGCCCAGGACCCTGGACATCCTTGTATTGGTGGAATCTTCTGGAATACAAATGGAGAGCACGGGTCTCTATTTAAGAAATGTGCAGAAAGCCTGGTTTCCTTAAAGACTTAGAATCTGCTACATTTCCAGAGGTCAGGTTTTTAGCATTCAGTGCAGGAAGACATTTATCACAAAAAATGTTATTTTAAAAAGCAATGGAAACAAATGAGTGAAATAGGGGAAAAAAAGTGGAAAATATAAAAACTGAAAATTTTTTACAGGATAACATTGCTTTTGTCACTTAAATAAAAGAAAATCAGAGGAGTTCTTGGTTGGCTTGTGTCACTGAACACAAAGGTTTTTTCCTTTCATGGAAAACTCGTTACATTAGCTCTTGGCAAACTGCTCCGTTCTGTCTAGGAAGTCCTCTTCCTCATTTCTCCACGTGTGGGCTCAGGACTTTCCAAGCTTCTTGCACAATCTCAGTTAAGTGAGGCCAAGCAGGGTCGGACAGTCCTGCATTTCTCTAGGGATTAGGTCAGGGTGAGTCAGAGACAAACTTCTCTATGGGGGAGGAGGTATTTTCTCACACTGGAAAGCATGGGTCGAAAACTTTGTGCTGGTTAGTTCACACTTTTGAGGGCAAGGACACCCAGAGCATGTTAGGATCCCCGACAGACAACCATCTGGTCGACCCTGGATGCAGGGCTGCTTACTAGATGGCGTTTCTCCTTTAAGTCACTGACCTCACAGCTGGGTGAGGAGCCACACAGCAAAGGTCAAGAATGGGCACAGTCGGAGATTCCATGGCACGCGTGTGTGGGTGTCTGTAGAGGCCACATGAGGTGGGAGTGGACTCAGGATTATACACCCCCCGAAAATGTAGCTGCCAGCCACACCCGGCCGCTCAGGGCTGGAGCCGTGACCAGTTACACACAGTGAGAGCGCGTGATTTTGCAATTATCATGCTAAAATTCATCACTCCTATTAATTAGTTTCACCGGTTTCTTCTCTGTTTCTTACCAGAAACATGACAAAATTTTGAATTGCACATGTGGCTCAATTTCATTTGTAAGGGACAGCACTCCCGTAAATCTTAACTCAGGATGTTCTCGCTCCGAGATAATAGAAGGCCCACATGGACAAGTGAGGACCCTAGCGTAAAACCACTGGAAAAATCAAACTGTTTTTGCTGAATATGGAAAGGCTAAATTTGACCCCAAATTGTGAAGGTGTTTTCCTCAGAATTATCAGAAATTTCCTCACCTGTATTTTCGGTGGATCTGCTTTCTCTACTAACAGTCTTCCTGTTCTTTCCTACTCAAAATGTATCTCCTTACACGAGAGGTTGGACATAAATTATAACCCCTACACGCTGAAAGATCTTCTTCCCATGATTTCCCTTCTCTGTCAGTATTCTTCAGTGAAGACTGGGACCCAAAGGCAGATATCCTAATTGACGATCCGTGATATATCCTGCAGATCCCGACGACATCGTGGGGCCACCTGAACCAGAACCGCTAAATACTCTCAGGCTTTGTCCTCATGAAGAATTCGTGAAACTATCTAAAAAGAAGGCTGGAGAGGTGCTGTACTCGGTCCATGACATCGAGAATAAGAGAGAAACAACTGTTTTCACTACACAATTTCCTGAAACACTGATGGCAGAGTTGGGGAGGGGACAGTGGTAATCTTACCCACAGATGCTCTGAGCAAAAGGAGGAAATCACGTGGGCCTCACACAGACTTCAATTCTCTTTCAACCCCACGACAGAGTACCCGTCTCTCACCTTGTTCATCTATTTGTTCTCAAATCTCTTTGTGATTTATGACAACTTTAGCTGTAGTTACAGAAGCAAAATATTTACTAGAGAATACGGCTGAGTAATAGTTGTTTGCATTCTAGTTGAAGAGCCTAGACATAAAGCATTTTCTAAAATATAATTAAAGTCTGCATAGCATTGTATGTTGATGTGCTTTTTTTTTTTTAAAGATTTTATTTATTTGACACGCAGAGAGAGAGAGAGAGAGAGAGAGAGAGATCAGATCACAAGTAGGCAGAGAGGCAGGCAGAGAGAGGAGGAAGCAGGCTCCCTGCTGAGCAGAGAGCCCGATGCGGGCCTCGATCCCAGGACCCTGAGATCATGACCTGGGCCAAAGGCAGAGGCTTTAACCCACTGAGCCACCCAGGCACCCTGTTAATGTGCTTTTAAGAAGAAAAAAGTACCAAAGAAAAAGGACCATTGATGTATTCATTTTAACTGGAGCCAGTGGCAAGGGTCTCCTGGCTTCTACAAAATTGGATCTGACCCTTCAATGTGAAGAAAGACTTGACTAGGTGGAGAAGAGAGAGCAGGAGGAGAGGGTAGGAAGTCTTCTAGTCTCCTAAAGACTCTTGAACAACCATCCCGGGTATACACTGGGTCCTGCTGTGGGCTCTTAAAAGATAACTTACTTCCAATTTGCACTTCTTGCTACTGCCAATTCAAACCATTACAAAGAGATAGGAGGGCAGGGTCTTCAGGTACAGGCCAGGAGATGGGGCAGCTCAAGGAGCCCTTAGCACAGAAACAGTGATTGGCAGATGAGGGTTTCAATGGAGATTGAGGTAAATCAAACTCACTGTATATCCATTTCCTGCAGATCTACCCAATAAAGGAGAAAAAAGATCGTACTCGTCTGGCCCTCATCATATGCAATATAGAGTTTGATCACCTTGCTCCCAGGAATGGGGCCGAAAATGACATTACAGGGACGAAGAATCTGCTGGAAGGCCTTGGCTACAGGGTGGATGTGAGACAGAAACTCACTGCTAAGGTCGGGGCCCCTCACCCGCCCTCAAGTATACACTCAACACACATCCTACTACGAACATTTTAGCTTTAGCATATCCGGCAAATACTCTGACATCCGTGTGTGTGTGTGTGTAAAACACGAAAGTAAGAAACAGGGAAAAATCTATGTCTTTTTTGAACTCTAAATATCCTCAGTTCCATAACTGGACAAAGTGACTGGTATGTGTATCTAGACAATCCTTAGCTCCAAAGTGGAATGATTAGGACTCAGTCCCACAGTGCCTAGAACATTCGAGAGTGATGCATATTTTGTAGGAGCATACTCGCCATGTACATACCAAGTCCCAACTGTGTCCCAGGCGCTCTTCCCGGCACTGGGCACAGGTCTGTGAATGCGACAGGAAGCTCCCAGCTCCAGTGCTCTGGGCTTGCTTGGTGCAGGATAATCGTACTGTAAACAAAACAGAAAATGTCACGGATTTGGTGTGTCTCTTTGAAGAGTGAAAGAAAGTTAAAAGTAAGTGAAGAGGAAAAAGAAGGAAACATGAGAGCAAACTGGTGAGTGGGGATCCCAGCAAACTTGATATTAGATGGGATCTCTGGGGCATTAACATAGGAGCGGACACATGAGTACGGGGAACCACACAGGTCTGGATAGATGTGGTGGAACTGTGTTCCGAATCTGAATGGAAGCCACCCAGGAGCCGTACAGAAAGACCAGGGTGGCTGGAACCTGGGGGAGACAAGGCAGTGTGAGAGAGGAGTATTTGCACAACAGAGGTTTGATTTTATTCTAAGCACAGTGGGAATGGTTTTACAAGGGAACTGGTAGGACACATTTATGACACAAGGTTCTTATTAAGTAATGAGAGGAAAAGACAGAGACGGAAAGGAAAAAGTATGTAAGTGACAAAAAGTGACCATAAAAAGTATCAGGAGGACAGTTTATATATTGTCATCAGGCATGGAAAGTTCTACCCACTGCTCCATTATAGAAAGAAACCTCAGACAGCTATCCTGGAGCAATCAGTGCCTGAAGGCATAGCAAGTGGAGCATTTAGGACGTTTCTGACACTGCTGCTTGTGATAAGCAGGAGGTGAGACCAACTGAAATGCTTCTCCTATCAAATAAGATCTTGTGTTTTCTTCCAGGGTATGGAGGCAGAGCTGCGGGCCTTCGCCGCCCGCCCAGAGCACAAGTCCTCGGACAGCATGTTCCTGGTGCTCATGTCTCACGGCATCCTGAATGGCATCTGTGGGACTGCGTTCAGTCAGGAAAACCCAGACGTGCTACCTTATGACACCGTCTTCCAGATCTTCAACAACGTCAACTGCCTCAACCTCAGGGACAAACCCAAGGTCATCATCATCCAGGCCTGCAGAGGTGGTGAGTTCTATGACGGAAACCCCAGAGGTCCTGATGGTGTGTGCAGAGAACGGTGATGTGTGATTTATTTCTAGAGGAGACAATCTTAGACCCCAACCAGGGCAAATAAACTAGACTGAATTAGCAGGAAACTCGCCCTAGGGGGCTGAGATCGGGAGCATTTGTCCCGTCAGCGGACAAATTTCTGTTCAACTTAATCCAGGGGAAGCGGTGAAGACAACCACCAGAATTCCTAACTCGAAGTTAGACACAAATATTCAAATCCTGGAACAAAATGATTTTAATGAGGGCTTTCCTCGTTAATGTCATTTTGATAATCTCTGGCTTGAGAAGAATTTCCTTTGAAAGTGAGCATATTATGCAAAACAGCATCCTTTCATTCCTCAGGCATATGGAAAGGGAAATGAGTAAGGTGAGGGAACTTGGGATGGCAGTCAAAAAAACCCCACAACTTCTTTTCTCCTGACTTCCAATTGCCCCTTAGCTTTGCGGAGCAGTATTTGAGGGAAAGAGAAACAAACATAACTTAGCTAAAAAATGTAACTATCCTCTCTAGAATTAGGTAAATAAGGTTTTAACTTCTATTCTCTTCTTAGCAAACAGGTCCTTCTAGTTTTGTGATGCTGTCAGCGTTAATTGGCGCATTGCTGAAGGACTAGAGAAAGGCGAGCGCTGTGTGTGTGTGTGTGCGTGTGTCTGTCTGGTTGGAATAACTATTTAAAAACAAAGTTGTGGGCCACTGGTCTAGTCACCCTGAGAGGCAGAGTGTGTAGAAGACTGATGTCTCCACAGAAAATCTTGGGGAAGCGTGGGTGACGGACTCAATAGCAGCCTCGACCAGCAGCTTTTCCCATCAGCCTCTGCTCCTGGAGAATGACGCCGTCCACAGGGTCCACGTGGAGAAGGACTTCATTGCTTTCTGCTCCTCGACCCCACGTATGTGTCTTTCCAGTGCACACAGGGATTTGTGGGCCTGATGCCCCCTCTGAACGATTCTAGAAAGTCAAGATAGGCTGCACGCAATGATCTGAAGCAAATTTTAAGTGTTGTCGATAGAGTTTAAATCTTGTCTCATCTGTTCTATGGAGACGAAGAGTCTGTTTCCCCCCTTACTTTCTAAGATTGTGCTTTTATTGTAAGGGTTGTGCTTCAGAGTCAAAGTTACACCAAACAATAAAACAACCTAATGCAAGGAACCGTCTTTACCATATTCCATTTTAAAACACATGATGGGTTCATCTTTCTAAATCCATTCAACAGTTTGAGAAGGGTTTTTATGGATCCTGGGACTGGCTGCCCTTTCTCAGATGATCATGTAAGCCTTCTATTCCACACTCCCCTTCCGGTGCTGTCTGGATGGCATCACCACATGCCCTAGCCTAGTGCGGATGCCCTTTTAAAAGAAGTAGAAAATGATACCTTGGGGTTTATTTGACCTACTAACAGTAGAGCAGTGCTTAGTTCTTGACCTCTACGTCATTATCTGAAGAAGCCTTACATTTGGGGGTTTCTAACTTGCAAATTTTTATCTTCAGTCTTTTTAAACCACTTTATAGAAATATGACTGACATCTGCTAGGACTTCGTGAGTTTGGAGATAAGTATATGTCTTGTGATACTATTACCACAATCCATGCCATAAACATTATCCATCCCCTCCAAAAGTTTCCTTTGGGTCTGTTCACCTATTTTGTTTATTATATTGTGAAAGACAGCATGGTGAATAATCTGTAAATGGCCACCTGTCTAAATGTGACAGTCCTGAACCCTTCCGAGCTTCTAGCCTTTCCTCTGTAAATGGGGATAATTCCAGTTCTCTCGAAAGCCTCTTTTGGAAGCCAAGTGGATGAACAGAGGGCAAATAGTTAAAAGTCAGTCAGTCCTAAGAATATGACAGAACTGCTGTGTCATCTTCTGCAGTTCTGACGAGCAGCCCTGTTAGTTCAGCCTCTGCTAGTTTTTTGTTTGTTTATTTGCTTCCTGTCTGTGGAAAAATGAGTTAATGTGGGGTTATAGCTGCTACTTGTCAGCACATCGAGGTAACTACCAAGCTACATTTTAGAAAAAACTGTACGCAAAATAAGAGTGAAGGCCACAGTCCAAGGCTTACCACTTTCTGTCCTCATAGATAATGTATCCTGGAGACACGCCACAAAGGGATCTCTCTTTATTGCACAACTCATCACATGCTTCAAACAATATTCTTGGTGTCATCACCTATTAGAAGTATTTCAGAAGGTAAGCTTGTCTTTCCTCTTCTAGCCATTTCTTTGTTCAGGAAGGCTTTGCCAGGTGACAATGTCAGAACTAGTCAGGCAAACACAAGTGGAATGGGACCTGGTTCCTGTCATATAGGTGTTTAAAACCTCATTTAGGAAAAAAAAAAGTGCACTATAGCAGGAGATCAAAATAAAAAAGAAATAGTATAAAATATAAGTTTGTATGTCATGGGATGTAAGTTCTTATATTTCAAAGAGTGGGAGGTATTTGCATTAATTTTCATTGTTCGCTTCATTAAATATGGACTGGGGGGCATATTGTGGGCTCTCTCCTGGTGACACAGGGGTAAATGAGACACAAGTGACCTAAGGCTCTGTAGTAAGTACATGCTTGTGAGACACACAGTCATTGAACAAGTAGGCCAAAAAACAAATGTGTGCTTGTAGATTGTGACAAATAATCACAATAAGGTAGGAGAAGACGGTCTGTGAATGGAGTGGTCCAGAAGGGCAGACCTGATGCTGCTTCCCCAGCTCTGGACACTTCTTAGTCACCCCCTTTCCCTGCTTACTTTCCTCTGTGGCTCTCCCCTCCATGCACTTAGTGTACATATTTATAGTTTCGTTTTTTTACCTGTACTTACTCAAGTATGAATTTACAAAGGCAGGGATTTGCTGAACACCTCAACATTCAGGCACATAGGAATTAATATTCACTGAATGAATAAGTGCTTGAATAAATAAATAGATACTCCCCTCTTTTTTAGGGAACAAGGGATTGCTATTAAGAACACAGAAAACTGTGGTTGTGTTTTCATTCAAAAACACAGAGAACAGTTGCACTCTTCTGGAAGAAGAAGGCTATACCACTAGTAAATTGGAGAAGACAGCAGCATGACATGAGTTGGGGTCTCTGAATAGGAACTTAGCAGGTTAAGTCCTTTGGATGAGTAGGATTTAGACATTGCACTTGGAAGGGCATCTCCAAGGAAAGACTAGAAATAATCAATCTAGGTTAAGTAGGATCTCATTGATCGGCCCGTGGCAAAAGACTTTAAGTCAGCGTGGTGGCAGGGATGTGAAAGTTACTGAGTGTTCAGACTTAAGAACAAAATCCTGGGATTTGAGTCTCATTGAATTGAGGAGTTAACCCTGGTGGACATAGAAAGTAGAGAATTCTTAAGATCCAGTTCTCACGAAGTGACCCCAAGGGAAAACTGATTGTCAGAAAACAGGAAATAGGGCGCCTGGGTGGCTCAGTGGGTTAAAGCCTCTGCTTTCGGCTCAGGTCATGATCTCAGGGTCCTGGGATCGAGGCCCGCATCGGGCTCCCAGCTCAGCGGGGAGCCTGCTTCCCCCTCTCTCTGTCTGCCTGCCTCTCTGCCTCCTTGTGATCTCTCTCCCTCTGTGAAATAAATAAATAAAATCTTTAAAAAAAAAAAAAAAAAAAAAGAAAACAGGAAATAGAGTTTGAAAGGGCTTAGATTAGGCATAAAGTGTTTGTGATAAAGAGCATATTCTGACACGTGGTGTCACTTTTAAGAGGTAGGGCAGCACTGCCAAAGAGTTTGAGTGTCCATGGGACTGACCCCATCAATCCAAGAAGCACCCTGAATTCCCAGAATGTTCTGGCTCGTGGTGGAAAACCTTTTCTGAGAATTCATAAGAAGTATCATCTAGCCCCTCTTTTTGTTTTTAGGTACAACAATCATTTGAAAAAACAGACGTCAAAGCCCAGATGCCCACCATTGAACGAAGCTCTCTGACAAGATCTTTCTATCTCTTCCCTGGCAACTGAAAATGGTACGTGCCAAGAGTTGTTGGCAGGTGAAGTAAATGGAAGGGTAATACTGGTGGTGAGGTCCAATGACCAAACGACAGCCGACAGCTTAGGTGGCCCCATTAGTGTTCCCTTGTTGATGTAGTTTGGTGGTTAGTTGCTGTTTTTTACTCTACTTCTGTGCATCTGGAGCCTACTCCACCTCTACAGTCGAGCCATCAGTGAGCTGAGTGGAACCAAGTCAGGAAGTAATGCACTATGCAGGACACAGCGTAGCAATTAGTAAAACAGAAATGTACTCATGTCTCCATTATGACTTACATTCATCTCTCTTATTCCCTCCCTTGCCCACCCCTCCCACATGCTAAGTCACCACACATTGCCTCAGACCCTGAGAACGCGGGGAACAGAGGAGCAGGGAGAAAGCAGGATTCTGGTCCTTTGAGTGTATACGCATCACATCGCTACTCTGAGCTACCGTTGCCAGACGGTGTAAAAGCTACCCTGTGGGGAGGCAGACTCTGGTTCTGCACAACTCCCATGGACGGGAACCCACACTCAGAGTGTGCTCTCACACCTGCACACACGATTCACAAACCCTCTGAGTACCCACCTTGACATGTAGTAGTAGTATTGTTATTATTATTCGTGGTCAAAATATTCTAGAATGAGTACATCAAGGTTAGACCCCAAATAATTTTACTGACTCACAGCAGCTTTATATCACTCTACATTATAAGCAATTATGAGTCTCCCTCTCAGAAACATCATTTAAATTCTATTTTATCATGAGGTTGATCTAAGTCGTTTCAGTATGTGCCCATGCCATCTCCCACTCCTGGTTTCTGACACAGTCACTGCACAGTTGCCCAAATATTTCAACATAACAGCTTTTTTTTAAAAAAGATTTTATTTATTTATTTGACGCACACAAAGAGAGAGAGAGAGAGAGAGAGAGATCACAAGTAGGCAGAGAGGCAGGCAGAGAGAGAGAAGGAAGCAGGCTCCCTGGTGAGCAGAAAGCCCGATGCGAGGCTCGATCCCAGGACCCTGAGATCATGACCTGAGCCGAAGGCAAAGGCTTTAACCCACTGAGCCACCCAGGTGCCCTTCAATATAACAGCTTTTAAGGTGTAATTAGTATGAGAGAACTGCATTTGGGGATTGAATTATTTACGGAAATAGTATTTATCAAGCACACAGTAGGTTCCAGGTTCTGACCCAGATGCTTGCAATATACCAGGCAACAAAATAAGTGGAGTCCTTGCTCTGAGAAAGCCCATGCTTGAGCGAGGGCAGACAGACTCTGGCTATACAAGGAAACAGATCCTGTGTCAGAGAGGGAGAAAAGCTAAGAGAAATAAAGGAGGCTAAAGAGACATGGACGGTGGCTGCTGTCATGCTACAGATAGATTATTCAGGCAAAATTTCCTTTAAGTGATAAAATGGTCAAGTCAGAACAAGGAATGGACACACTGGGCCAGGGGGGTGGTGAACCTTCTGGTACCTGTTGGGGGGAAAGTGTCCCACCTCAGGGAACAACAAGTACAAACACCCTGAGGCAGAAATGTGCTTCACATGTATACAGAAGTGCCAAGAGGCAGTAGCCTGGAGGAAAACGAGATTGGGGAAAATGGCAGAGACAAATTCAGAAAAGTGGTGGGAAGCCTGTTCACATGGACCTTGGTCGTCATGCAGTAAAGGTTTTAAATGTTTTACCGAGTGAGACAGAGAGAACTTTTCAAGTGTTTTTGCATACGGAAATGACATAATCTAGTAACTGAGATTTTGCAAAGACTACCTGGAGTACTTTTGGATGAGTAGACTACAAGGATCACAAATGTAAGCCAAAGGAAGTGGCAAAAGACACCTGGAAGAGGGTGGGAATGGAACCATGAGAAGGGATGGACTGAGGTCTTCCTGGGATTGCTATCTTGACCTTCTGCTCTTTTTCTCTCCTTCAGGCCATTGCGGGCAGTCCAGCCCTTCTTGACCAACTTCAAGAAGCACTTTGGCTAGTACAGCATGCTCATGTGACCTTTTGTATTTCAATAAAAATGAAAACAAATGAATTGTGTCTTACACATCCTCTAGCGGAGAATAGGATTTCAGTTAAAATGGTGGCTGAATGGAAATGAAATGGAAGACATGAGCTGGATTTTCCAGCTTTATGACTCATAGAGTGTGTGCACTTCACTTGGGGAACATAACTGGCCATGACTTCCTCTCAGCAATAGGGTGATAGGAGGCAGTACCTATCTGGAGACAAGAACTGTAAATTGGTCAGCTCCTCATTCATATACTTATCAGACCCTGGGCTTATAGAATGATCTAGAAGAAGTTTTCTAATTTATGACTTAACGAAATTATAGGTGGAGCTTAGTTTTTTTTCCTTCAGTTAACTATGAGTTCAGCAAATTAATCCCATGTATCTTTCTTCCTGCTCCACATTTTTCTTGTTAACTATTGTTTCCCCAGACTTCTGCAATGTCTATGTTTCAGGAAAATGTTATTCTTTAGCAAGCCCTCGACTGTTGTCTAAAATAAGTTGCGCTTTGGTCCAAGATGGTGTAAACTCAGTATATTTGTATAGACATGCAAATATAATTAATTAAATCACAGCAAAGTGTAAGGGAGTGTCAGCTGTGGAAGGTGTAATGTCCATTCTTCTGGACAGATGAATGTTGGTAGAGGAATTTTGGCGATGTGGCCACTGGAACTATCACGTAATGAGACAGACCACTTCTGCTATGACCACAGAGAATGCTGGATAGACATTTTAGTACAGAGCTGATCTAATTAAAAAACAAGGATGCTCTAGATGTCAAATACAAACATAATAGTTAAAATTTATGTAGATTAATTGTATGTCAGGATTATTGTAAAGATTTCAATTACTGAAAGGGATTTTTGTGTATAAGTAACTAATTTAAGCCTCATGACAGCCCTGTAATTACTATCAGCACCCCATTTTACAGATAATTTAGAGTGTAAATGACCTGTCCGAGGTCACATAGTTAGTAGGTGAGTGCTCTGGACTTATCTGGGATCTGAGTTATTAACCATTGTGACCATTGTGCTGTGTTGCCTCTCCAAAGCAAGGAGAGACTAAAATTGTAAGGATTCTGAACTGTAGGGGATAACTGAATTCTGAATTGCAAGGGTTAACTAACACTACAAAGATTCATGCTGGTTTTATTTCTGGACTTGGCTTGCTCATGTAGACACATAAGCCACATCACAAAGATTCAAAAGTATGTATCACAGATGCCTTCTCTGACTACTGAATGGTAATATTAGAAACCCATAACAGAAAGCCTGCTTCACATCTGCATATATCGCAGAATTGACTCACACACCACACACACACACACACACACACACACACACACACACACACACACAGAACTATATGTACATACAGGCACACACAAAAACCAGGAAGAAAAATGTGAACTAAGCATTCAACTTAAGAAGTCAGAAAAATACTAAACCAATCCACAAACAGAAGTAAGCAAGTAATACTGATTAAAAAGAATATGTGAATGAAATCCTAATGAAACAAAGGACAGAGCACGTCACTGAAACTAACACTGTCCCTTTAAAAGAACTAATGAAATCACAGACATTCAGCCAAGACTGAAGGTGATAAAAAAAAGAATTGCACAGAGACAATATTCGAGATAAAAAGGTACGATGAATACAGATAAACATAATACAAAAAAAATCACTAGAGACTATCATACATAACACAGAGGAAAAATATGGAAAATTTTCTAGAAAAGGTAAATTAATAAACTTAATACAAGATAAAAAGCTGAATGGATCCATAAATATTAAATTTTCTTTGTCATATCTATCTGCAAAGAAGGTTAGTAAACCCAAATGGTTGTAGAAACATGTTTTACAAAACTTCTAAGAAACCTATAAGCTCTACTTTCAATAAACACTTCCACATAAAAAAGAGAAGTATGCTTCTTAAATTCTTTTACAGAGTTTATAGAAAACAAACAAAATTAGAGAAGAAGAGGAAAAGTGAAAAATACTGAGTGATTTCTCATAAACACTCATGTAAAGATTCTAAAAAACCTTGTTAGCAAAGCAAATCTAGCCATATCTGAAATAATATTAATATTTATTAATTAGTACTTAATGGTATTAGTATTTAAGAATGTAGTTATGGTTTAATAACAGACATATTTAGGGTAGATTTCCTCAAAATGAAAGATTAAAAAGTAGATGCAATAATTTTAAGAAGTTTATAAAGGCATTCAATATAATGAGAATTCATTTATGATAAAAAATTTTCAAAACCTTAGAAAAACAGGAAGAAAAGCAATTCCTTAATCTAATGCATACATTTAATAAGAAGCCAACCAACAAAATAGAAATAGAGGAAAACAATGTGTGAAAATCCAGAGCCTCCTTATGCAGAAATATTTGAGTATCACCTTTAAATAACATAGAAGTAAAAATTTTCTGTTCAACTTTTCATTGGAGTTCCAAACCAATAAAGCCAAAAATAAAAAGTATGGAAAACAAGAAGTAAAATCATCAGTTTTTGAAAAATATGAATTTATTCACTAAAAATCTCTTCCAATTAATAATATATTCACTGGATTTGCAAGAATTCAGATCAATATACAAAATTTAACAGCATTCTTGTATTTAAAAGATGTCAGGAAGTGTTTGGTTTTCAAAGTGTCTTCTTGCAATAGCAGTGAACATCATAAGATATTTGAAGGTAATTGTAAGCAAATACTTGCAAGGTATGTATGGAAAAACATTTTTTTTTTAAAGATTTTATTTATTCATTTGACACAGAGAGAGAGATTACAAGTAGGCAGAGAGGCAGGCAGAGAGAGAGGAGAGAGGAGGAAGCAGGCTCCCTGCTGAGCAGAGAGCCCGATGTGGGCCTCGATCCCAGGACCCTGGGATCATGACCTGAGCCGAAGGCAGCGGTTAAAACCGCTGAGCCACCCAGGCGCCCTGGAAAAATATTTTTAAAAAGTCACCAAGTGACATGAAAAAAAGATTTAACTCCTGTGAGGGATATCACCATCACTGATTAGAAGACAAATGTAAAGGTTTCAATTTCATACCTAAATTAATCTCTAAACCCAACAGAATAACAAAAACCTATAGGAAATTTCCTTGAACTTGATAGTTTGTTTATACACCTTGTTTAGAAAGTAAAATAGTAAGAAGAGCTAAGAAAACAATTTTGTGTTAAAGGGATGGAGATCACCTAAATACAAACCAAGACATGATATAAAGCTCTATCAAGGGAAACAAAAGAAAAATAAACTATTGGGAGTCCATCAAGATAAAAAGCTTCTGTAGAGTGAAGGAAACAATCAACAAAACTAAAAGGCAACCTGTGGAATGGGTGAAGATATTTGCAATGACATATCTGATAAAGGGTTAGCATCTAAAATCTGTAAAGAACTTATCAAACTTAACACCCCCACCAAAAAAATAAATAACAATCCAACTCTTACACTTTTCATGGGGATGCACAGTGGTGCAGCCACTCTGGTAAGAAGTATAAAGGGTCCTCAAAAATATAAAAATAGGGGGCACCTGGGTGGTTCAGTCAGTTAAGAGTCTGACTCTTCATTTTGGCTGATGTCATGATCTTAGGATCATCAGATGGAGCCCTGCATCAGGCTCTGCCCCGGGTGTGGAGCCTGCTTAGGATTCTCTCTCCTTCTGTCCCTCACAGCCCCCCACTGCATGCTTTCTCGCTCTGGAAAAAAAAAAAAAAAAAAAAAAAACTACCTTCAACCCCNACAACCCAGCAATTGCACTACTAAGTATTTACCCAAAGGATACAGAAATACAGATTCAAGGGGGTACACACCCCAATGTTTATAGTAGCGTTATCAACGATAGCCAAACTATGGAAAGAACCCAAATGTTGACTGATGAGTGGATAAAGAAGATGTGGTATATACATGTACAATGGAATGTTATTCAGCCATAAAAAGTAATGCAATATTATCATTTGCAATAACATGGATGGAACTAGAATTAATTAGGCTAAATGAAATAAGTTAGAGAAAGACAAATACCATAAGATTTCACTCATACGTGGAATTTAAGAAACAGATGAACATGGGGAAGGGGGATAAAGACAGCGAAGCAAGTGGCAAGAGATGCTTAACTCTAGGGAACTAGCTGTGTTGACGGAGGGAGGTGATGGCAGGGGGTGGGCTAGATGGGGATGGGTATTAAGGAAGGCACTGGTTGTGATGAGTGCCGGGTGGTGTAAGTGATGAATCACTACATTCTACACCTGAAACCAATTTTACCACATATGTTAACTAACCAAAATTTAAATAGAAACCTGAAATGAAAAATAAACTGATAGATAGATAAATAATTTAACCCTCATTTCTTCTTGTAAAGGTTGCTCAGTAGCTTAATATTCCCTATGTAATTCTCTACATACGAGTTGATAATAGTCGTGCCCATACAATTTCCTTCATCTAGAATTAGACGACTATTTTTAACCTATATTTTTATTTTACATTGTCTAGCGTCCTAAGATTTTCATTGACTTCTGCATCCACAACCAAGAGTTCTGTGCTTTGTTCGTACAATAACTCTAAATGTTAAGAAAAAATGAAAAGCATTTATATTACTATGGCTATGTGTATTATCTCTGGACAAGTACTGTGTTGGGACTATATTTCCATCTTTTGGGGGCTGATCCCCTCCAGTAATTGTCCATTCAGAGAAGAATATTTCTAGCCTCAAGATCTACCGCCTTGTTATTACTGTGTCGCACATGCTTGCTCTTCTCTCCTATAATTCTAAGGCTAAGGCATCCCGCCCCACTTGACTCCTTTACGCTCGCCGACCTAAGGACATTGTTCGATAATAGCCGCACTGCTGTCCTACATCATTTTCCCACTGAATGTCATTGCTCTAGCCATAAAACACATTATAATGAGCCCATTAAACATACATACACACACACACACACACACACACACACACACACACCCTCTCTTCCCCATAACTCCTCAAAGCTCCCCAAACTCCCTTTATTCTCTCTCAAATCAGTTTCACTCTTTTGTCTCTATCCTTGTATCAAAAATAATTCTTTTTGGGACACCTGGGTGGCTCAGTGGGTTAAAGCCTCTGCCTTCGGCTCAGGTCATGATCTCAGGGTCCTGGGATCGAGCCCCACATCGGGCTCCCTGCTCAGCGGGGAGCCTGCTTCCTCCTCTCTCTCTGCCTGCCTCTCTGCCTACTTGTAATCTGTCACTCTGCCAAATAAATAAATAAGATCTTTAAAAAAAAACCCCACAATTCTTGTTAATGTATCCAGTGTCTTCCACATTGCCAATTTAAATGTTTAATCCTCAGTCACTCTTTTGCCCAATTAGAAATACTTCGTATTGATATTTACATCTTCCAGAAACCCTTCATTCATTTGCCTTCCAAATCACAATCTCCTGTCACTTCACTGACTGCTCCTCTTCGTGAACTCTGCCAGTTAATTTGTATCTCGACGCCTCTGCTCTATGAGCTCTCACTTATTTAGCAGCGCAAGCCAGGATCTTGGTTTTCAATACTGTTGATACAGAGGAAGGCAGCACACAATTTTATCCTCCAGCCTATACCTGTCCCCTGAATGCACTCATATAGCCAGTGTCAAATGGGCATCTATTTGAGTACCTGGTAGATATCTCAGTCCCACCAAACCTACTACCTGTTAGAGGGTTTTCCATGTTATTCTTTCAGTTTTTCAGAGTAGAACACTTAATTCTTACATCCTTTCTCTCATTTTTGAGAGACAATTCTATTGTCTTTACCTTCCAGACATGAAGATTGTTTTCTGCCCTTCCATCTTTCTTCCAGATCCAGACTACCATCAACTCTGAATTTCTGCAGTAGCTTTCTGAGTCCTCTTTGTGGGTCTTCCTAAGCCCCATCCTTCTCATTGTCATCTCAACCCCATAGCCAGAGTGATCTTGATAAAATGTAACTCTGATAACTTAAATTATTCATCTGCTCAAAATCCTCAAGTAGTTTTCTGTTTTACAGCAAAAATAAAAGGCCTTTTATAGTCATAGCACCTTCTATGGTCTGGACCTTGGGCAATTCCTTGATCTCATGTCCTCTCCTTCCCTACTCCTCTCTGCCCATGGATTCCAGCCACACGAACATCATTGCTCCTCCTCAAACACACCAAGCACAGTTCTGTCTGAGGCCTTTTTCTCCTTGCTTTTCCCCCAGTCTGGAATGTTCTTCCTTCACATTTCTCATGGCCAGATCCTTCTCTTTCATCAGGTCTTATTCTACTGATAAATTCATTTCTACATATAATATAGATATAAATATAGTTTCTAGATCTCTCTCTTCCCCACTAAATTACAAGCACCATGAGGACAGGAACTTAAGCGTCTGACTCTTGGTTTCAGCTCAGGTCATGATTTCAGGTTCATAAGATCAAGCCCTACATTGGGCTCCACACTCAGCATGGAGTCTATCTGAGAGTCTCTCTCCCTCTGCCCTCCCTGCTCATGTTCTCTCTCTTTTACTAAAATAAAATCTAAATCAATCAATCAATCAGTCAATCTTCCCCTGGTTTCTGCACCTTCTTTTTCTTTTATCATCTTTGAATTCACTTTTATTTTCATTTTTTAAGCTCTGTTGATGTATAATTTATATGCAAAACATTGCACTTGTTTAATGTATACATATTGATGAGTTTGGATACATACATCCACCTGTGATACCATCACTACAGTGAAGGTTTAGCATTGTACACAGTGTT
The DNA here is from genome assembly GCA_002007465.1 of Ailurus styani. Lineage (NCBI taxonomy): Eukaryota > Metazoa > Chordata > Mammalia > Carnivora > Ailuridae > Ailurus > Ailurus styani. The sequence goes on from LNAC01000224.1 coordinate 1,088,308, forward strand.
TTAAAATTCTATTGTATTAACTTTATTAATCTTTTTCTTTGTGCAGTGTACTTGGTGAATCTTGGAGATTTCCTAATACTCGAATCTCATAAAGACATTGTCCTCTATTTTTCTCCTCCTCAAAACGTAAAAGTTTTGGTTTTCACATTGAGGTCTTTACTCTATGTGGCATATACTTTTGTGCAGACTTGAGATAGAACAAGTATATATGTGAGATTATGTATTTTTCTGCAAACTGATATCTTGAATCATTTTTTAATTTTATCTCAGCAACATGAAATGGTCTATATTGTTCATTTTCACTCTTGTATTCTTTTCTGTGCCTCTTTTTGTTTATCCATATGCCAAGTGATAGAGCATTTTGCTTCAAATTTTTATTTAAATTCTACTTAGTTAACATATAGTATAATATTGGTCTCAGGAGTAGAATTTAGTGATTAATCACTTACAAATAACACCCAGTGTTCATCACAAGTACCCTCCTTAATACCCATCATGCATGTAGCCCATCCTTCACCCACCTCCCTCCACCAACACTCAATCTGTTCTCTAAAGTTTAGAGTCTCTTACAGTTTGCTTCCTTCTCACTTTTTTTCCCCTTCCCCTGTGTTCCTCTCTTTTGTTTCTTAAATTTCACATATGAAGGATATCGTATGCTATTTGTCTTTCTCTGACTTATTTTACTTAGCATCATACTCCCTGGCTCCATCCACATCATTGCAAATGGCAAGATTTCATTCTTTTTGATGACTGAGTGATATTCCATTGTATGTATACACCACATCTTCTTTTTCCATTCATCATTCGATGGACATTTGGGCTCTTCCCATAAATTAGCTATTGTTGATAATGCTGCTATAAATACTGGGGTGCATATTCCCCTTCAAATGAGTATTTTTGTACCTTTTGGGTAAATACCTAGTACTGCAAATGCTGAATCATAGGGTAGGTCAATTTTTAACTTTTTGAGGAACCTCCATACTGTTTTCCAGAGTGGCTACACCAATTTGCATTCCCACCAACAGTGTAAGAAGGTTCCCCTTTCTCTGCAACCTCACCTATTGTTTCCTGTGTTGTTAATTTTAGCCATTCTGACAGGTGTGAGGTGGTAACTCATTATGGGTTTGATTTGTATTTCCCTGATGATGAGTGATGTTGAGCATCTTTCCACGTGTCTGTTAGCCACCTGTAGGTCTTCTTTGGAAAGCGTCTATTCACTTCTTTGGAAAGTGTCTTCTGGTGACTGGATTATTTGTTTTTTTGGTGTTGAATGATCCAGGTTCATTTTTTTGCTTATTCCTGTCCAGTGTTCCCAACACCATTTGTTGAAGAGACTGTCTTTTTTCCCATTGGATATTCTTTTCCAGCTTTGTCAAAGATTAGTTGACCATACAGTTTTGGGTCCATTTCTGGGTTTTCTATTCTATTCCATTGAACTCTATGTCTATTTTTCTGCCAGAAAATCATTCATGTTTTTACAGAGTATTGAGTTATCTGTGAAGAGTGAAAGTTTGACTTCTTCTTTGCTGATCTGGGTGCCTTTCATTTCTTTTTGTTGTCTGACTTCTGAGGCTAGGGCTTTCAGTAATATGTTAAATAACAGTCATGAGAGTGGACACCCCTGTCTTTCTCCTGACCATAGAGGAAAATATCTCAGCTTTTCCCCATTGAGGATGATATTACCCATGGGTTTTCCATATATGGCCTTTATTATATTAAGCTTTGTTCTTTCTAACCCTACTTTGTTGACGGTTTTTATCAAGAACGTATGCTGTTCTTTGTCAAATGCTTTTTCTGCATCTATTGATAGGATCATATGGTTCCCATCCTCTCATTAATATGGTATATCACATTGATTTGCAAATATTGAACCACCCCTGCAGCTCATAAATATATCCCACTTGATGGTGGTGAATAATGCTTTTTATGTTATGTTGGATATGCTTTGCTAGTATCTTTTTGAGAATTTTTGCATCCATGTTTATCAGGGATTTTGGTCTGTAATTCTCCTTTTGAGTGGGGTCTTTGTCTGGTTTTGGAATCAAGATAATTCTGGCCTTGTAAAATGAATTTGGAAGTTTTCCTTCCATTTCTATGTGTTGGAAAAGTTTCAGAAGAACAGATATTAATTCTTCTTTAAATCTCTTGTAGAATTCCCCTGGGAAGCCATCTGGCCCTGGACTTTTGTTTTGGGAGATTTTTGATTATTGTTTCAATTTCTTTGCTACTTATGGGTATGCTCAAATTTTCTATTTCTCCCTGGTTCAATTTTGGTATTTTGTTTCTAGGAATGTATCCATTTCTTCCATATTGCCCAAATTGTGGCATATAAATTTTCATAATATTCTCTTATAATTGTTAATATTTCTGTGGTATTGGTTGTGATCTCTCCTCTTTCATTTGTGATATTTATTTGGGTCCTTTCTCTTTTCTTTTTGATAAGTCTGGCTAGGGGTTTATCAATTTTGTTAATTCTTTCAAAGAAGGAACTCTTAGTTTTGTTGATTTGTTCTATGTTTTTGTTGTTGTTTCTGTATCATTTATTTCTGCTTTTATTTTAATTATTCCTCTTCTGCTGTTGGTGTTAGGCTTTATTTGGTGTTTTTTCCTAGGTCTTTTAGGTATAAGGTTAAGCTGTGCATTTGAAATTTTTCTTGTTTCTTGAGGAAGGCCTATATTGCTATACCCTTCCCTCTATGAACTGCCTTTTCTGCATTCCCAAGGTTTTGGACCGTCATGTTTTCATTTTCATTTGCTTCCATGTATTTTTTTTAAATTTCTTCTTTAATTTACTGGTTAGGTCCATTCATTCTTTAGTAATATGTTCTTTTTCCTCCATGCATTTGAGATCTTTCAAAAATTTTTCTTGTGGTTCACTTCAAGTTTTATAGCATTGTGCTCTGAAAGTATGCATGGTATTACCTCAGTCTTTTTGTACTTGTTGAGGCCTGATTTGTGATGTAGTATGTCATCTATTCTGGAGAATATTCCATGTACACTTGAAATCTTGAAATGAATGGTTATTCTGCTGCCTTAGGGATGAAATGTTCTGTATATATCAGTTAAGTCCACCTGGTCCAGTGTGTCATTCATTGTTGTGGTCATTTACAGGAAATACATGGTCCAATGTGTCATTTCCTTGTTAATTTTTTGCTTGGATGATCTGACTAATGCTGTAAGTGGGGGTGGTTAAAGTTCCCAAACATTATTGTATTATTATCCATGAGTTCCTTTATGTTTGGTATTAATTAATGCATATGTTACAATCGCCAGATTTTCTTGTTGGAAAGACCCCTTGATGATGATATAGTACCCTTCTTCATCTCTTATTATTACAGTCTTTGGTTTAAAATCAAGTTTATCTGTTATACATATGGCTATTTTAGCTTTCTTTTAACATCCATTACCATGATAGATGGTTCTACATCCCCCTCGCTTTCAATTGGCTGGTGACTTTAGGTCTAAAATGAGTCTCTTATAGGTAGCATATAGATGGGTCTTTTCTTTCTCCCTTCCCTTCCCTTCCCCTCCTCTCCTCTCTCCTCCCCCTCCCTCCCCTCCCCTTTTCTTTTCCTTTCCTTCCTTCCCTCTTTCCTTCCTTCCTTCCTTCCATTCGGAAGACCCTGTGTCTTTCAATTGGAGCATTCAGTCCATTTACATTCAAAGTGATTATTTTTTTAAGATTTAATTATTTATTTGATGGGGGAGGGGTAGAGGGAGAGGGAGAATCTCAAGCCGACTCCACACTGATCACAGAGACCAACAAAGGGCTTGATCCCACGACCCTGTGATCATGACCTGAGTCAAAACCAAGAGTCAGATACTTAGCCTACTGAACCACCGAGGTATCCCCTTTCAGAGTGATTACTGATAGATACGAATTTAGTGCCATCATATTACCTATAAATTAGGTGTTTCTGGAAATTTTATCTTATTCTTTCTACTCTTTGCTGCTTTTGGTCTTTCCACTCAAAGAGTCCCCTTTAATATTTCTTGTAGGGCTGTTTAAGTGGTTATGAACTCTTTTAGTTTTTGTCTGGGAAACTCTTTCTCTCTCCTACCATTCTGAGTGACAGCCTTGCTGATTGAGTATTCTTGGCTACATATTTTCCCATTCAGTACATTGAATACATCATGCCACTTTCTTCTGGCCTGCCAAGTTTCTGTGGATAGACCTGCTGTCAACCTTATTTGTCTTCCCTGTAGGTTAAGGATTTTTTTTTCTTTTGCTGCTTTCAGGATTATTTCTTTCTGTATTTTGCAAATTTTTAAATATATTATTTAATATTTAAAAATTAATCAAGAAAAGAACTGAAAATCATTATATCATCAAATATTAGGCAGCATAGGGAGTAGGGCAGTGTAAGTGAAGTACATTTTATTTTTCATAAGAGGTAGTCGAGAGCATTGTTTGTATTTGGTGTATTGAAAAACAGAGGGATGAAATACACATATTATTGTGAGATCTGAAAATCAGCACAAGAAAATAAAAACGAATAACTTAGGGAAATTGTATGGAGAAAGTGGGACTGAAGATGGGAGAGTTGTACTGGAGAATATGGTTTTTATTAAACACTTTTTTACACAACTGAATTAGATGTCTGCTGCATATTTTACATTGATAGAACATTTAAAAATTATAATCTACCAACACTATTAATACTATATGGTCATCAAAAAAATGAAATAGTCCCTAAGGTATTGATTCTTATAAATGTCTCTCATACGCTGGGAAATTATAAAAAGCCAATTGTTGCTGGTATGGGAAAAACGTTATTGTTAAGTATGTGTTTCTCTATTGGCAAGAAACTACCCCAAAACACAGTGACTTAAAACAATGAGTTTTTACTATGGTTCACAATGTAATCAATCAACCCTGTGGTTCTTGTCGTCTCTGGGGTTATCCATGTATCTGAGATCATCTGCACACAGGGTAGGCATCTCCATGTGATGTCTCTGATCCTCTAGCAAGCTAGCCCAGGCTTATTCACGTGGACTGTCACATGTCCAAGAGGGAGAAATGGATTACATGTCTGCTGATCTGGCAAAGAGCTTCACAGGGTCCATTTACTGCATCACGATGGCAAAACCAAGTCAGAGTTGAGTTTATAATCAGACCAAAGTAAACAAAGAGACTCCTAACAGGGGCCATCAATAACATCAGTACTATTCTGAGTGCTCTTTAAAAGCACAGGACAGGGCGCCTGGGTGGCTCAGTGGGTTAAAGCCGCTGCCTTCGGCTCAGGTCATGAGGCCCACATTGGGCTCTCTGCTCAGCGGGGAGCCTGCTTCCTCCTCTCTCCTCTCTCTCTGCCTGCCTCTCTGCCTACTTGTAATCACTCTCTGTCAAATGAATAAATAAAATCTTTAAAAAAAGTAAAATAAAATAAAATAAAAGCACAGGACAAAAATTCTCACCAATGTAAGCTCAGCATATATTGGTGGTTAGTTTGTGGTGTGAGATTAAAGAAGGCCAATGATCTTACTCCATTTTATAAAAATTTCATTATTTAATTTCGATAGCAAACACCTATTGTTTAAAAAACTAATCTTGAGTAAGAGAGTCAATAAACTGAAATATACACATTTTCCTAGGACTGACAAGTATACAGATCAAGAAAGAGAGAAGAGAAGAGATCACATACCTGGGTTTTTAAAAACAGTGTCAGAAGTAGCACTCTTTGTCAGGCTCCAGTCAGCTTCCTGCTCCCTTCAAGACTTGCGAACTCACACCTCACTTCAGGGGCTGAGTGGGTGTCCATGGTGAGGCCTCTCTGCCATGTAGTGGCTAAGGGGTGGCACAGAGACGAATGAGGGTCCATTTCACTTCTTAACTGGGTCAAAATAGACTGCAAAACAGAACACAGAAACTGTGTGAGAGTAAAGACAAAAGGCAGGTTTGCTTCTTGTTTTCCAAAGGAAGTAAGATACATATCAGAGGAAGAGTCAAATTCTATCTCCGCAGGGACAAGAGATTTTGAAAAGCTGTAGTTTCCCATTTAGGCAACACCAGCACGCCAGTCCACTGAGAGCAAAGGGAGAAGGCTGCTTTCATTTTCACTACTTTCCTGCCCAGAGAGACAGAGCAGCAATGGCGGGTGAGTGCCTCAGGGTTTCTGTCATTTATGTCTGTGTTTTGGGGGAGTTGCAGCTCAGGAGGAAGGAGTGTGGGACAGGATATGGAGCCCCGAAGGGGGGGGGGTCTCATGAGACAGGACTGTTTTACTCTGGGAATGTGAGGGATGGGAGCTTGGAGCACAGTAAGCAAGACAGCAAAGTATTTTAGCTGAGAAGCTACAGCTTTTTGGGGGAAAAGAAGTGTAAGAAATCTAGACCTACATTCTCAGAACATTCCTGTGTCTTTAGTTTAGTTTTTTCTTTGAATTCATACTGACTGAGCGTTCTGTTTCTTAACTGTTCTCATCAGGGTGAGGGGCTGTCCAGTTGAAGAGAGTGTATTTCGCTCCCTCCATATTTCTGCTCTCTCAGTGCCCTTTCGTTTCCAGCAGAGAGCAAGCCAGCCACAATGTGTGCTCTCAGCCTCAGGAAACAGACCCCGCCCTGCCACCCCTGGCCAGGGAAACAAACATGCATTTTTCCATAGGTTGTAATACTTTTATGCTTTACTTCTACACATATTAACTACAGTGTGTTTTTAAGAGAGGTACTGAAAAAAGTCACAGAAAGCAAAGCAATCACAGGTGATACCACGCTGAAATGAGGCAGCCATCACTAAGCTACTTAATGAAGTTGCTTTCCTTCCTCACGGCTCATTTTCTCCACCAGTGAAAAGCATAGGTTTGGGGAAGATTGGTACTACTCTGCCTGTGGTCCTCAGAACAGTAACTTTGATATCACCTAATATATTGGTAGAAACAAAGACTGATGCACTCCACCCTAACCTATCAAATCAGATTTCTGGGAATGGGGTGGAGGAAGCTCTGTTTACCAAGCTCTCAGATACTCTCTCCCTTGTTAAATCTGAGAACCATGGGCCTAAATCGAAGATTTAAAGTACTGTCAATTTCTAAAATCCTACTGTTCTCACAGAGAAGAGATCACCACAAGATCCAGTTAAGGAGATAAAGGTGATTGCCAGCAACATGTTTGGTAGCTTCTTGGAGGACTTGAAGGAAAAGAAGGTGCTAGATGAACAAGACTTAAAAACAATAGGGAAAAAAGTGAACTTAATCGTGAATAAGACTGAAAACCTGGTTGGTGATCTCTCTGAGAAAACTCAAGTGGTAGGTCAAGTACTCATGGACCGTTTCGTCAATTCCAGGAGCCTGCTGAGTTTAAGTGAGTATCTTGGGCCAAAGGACTACTAACTTAATCTTTATCTGCTGTCCTATGCAATCTCTGTCTAATTTCTATTTGCAAGTAGAGAAAAACTGTCAGCATCTCGAGTACTCTCTTTGCCTTCCCTCAGCAATTGGCACCTTTAATCGTCCCTTAACATTTTCTGTTCACTGTACTATATCTCCCCCTGCTAAAACGTAAACTCCACAAAACATGGAGCTCTGTCTGCTTTGTTTCTGAAGAGAGTCCCAACTACGGAAATAGCACCTGACACATAATAGGTGCTCAGTAAATACTGTGAAATGCATAAATGGTGCTGGAGCTCTAGTAAATTCAGGGATAATCTTTAGCTAACTGTGCTACTCTGGCCACACTCTGGACTCCAGAGTGATTCCCACATGTACAATGCTCAATAGAATACAAAACGAAACAAAAGAAAAACCCCACACAACAATCCACTGTTTTCTCCTGAACTGTGGCTTGGCCCAAGGGATAAAACTCTGAGAACCTAGACTGTCTTTGTTAAAGGCGTACCTATGGAATGTGAGGAGCTTTAGTGGAACATAAGTGTGTTTTTCTAGGAAGCATGGGTTGGCATACTCTCTCTTTGAAGGGTTAGGAAAGTTAATATTTAACATTTCTGGACCAAAATTTTCTGTCACAGTGACTCAAATCTGATGCTGTGGCATAAAATTACCAACAGATAAACAAGTACAAAATGGCTGTGGATGTGTTCCAATACAGTTTATTGACAAAAAGTGCTGTTGAACTGACCTTGGGCTATAGGCCAGAGTTTCCTGAGCCCTCCTCTAGGGTATGATACATACAAGAGTGTATTCCCAGTACTTGGAACATCCTTCTGGGACCACTTCGTGGTGGCCGAAAGACTACCAAACTTTATAGAAGCATGTACATTCTTCCCTCAGAATGAAAAATGCTACTGCAGAAAAGCCTTGATTAAAGAATTTGATTATTCCTTGAATTATGTAAGCAGGAACATAATGAGCTCTTCACTGTTTTATGGAAACTCTGCCTCCTCCTTCACTTGGTGGCACAAAGTCACAGTCCTCTAAGACAAACCTGGAGCTTAGAAAATGAGCCAAATTTCCATGCCACATAGGGTCACCCCATGCCGAACATCATCACTTTCTTGTGAATGCAAGGGAATGAGTTTTGTGTGTGTAGGTTCTAAAAACCTATTTCTGCTAACAAATCTTCTTTTCCTATTCTTTCAGAATCTCATGCTGAAAATGAGGATGATGAATCTGAGAGCAGTGAGTCATCTTCTTCTTTGACAGGTAAGTGCCATCAAATCTCACATCACGAATGAAAACTTTCCTACCACTAGGGCTGTCAGAAGGCACTGCAGCCAAGAACTAGGGAACTGTGTTCACTCAATTTCCATCTCTGGAAATAATCTTCAGCATAGAGCATTGGTCCTTAACTTTTTGTTCATTCCACTTCAGAATCTGAAGATGAAAGTGAAGATGAAAGTGAAAGTGGAGAAGAAGAAAATGCTGAGTCATCCCAGGCACTGGCTCTCCCTCTAGCAGGTGCCACCAAACCCAGTGGCTCATGCAAACCCTCATACCTCATTCAGGGTAAGGCCCTAAATGATAGGGGCCCTACCTTACAGTGGAGAGACCAGAGATGGGTTCAGAAATTCTGGGTTATTTCTTCCTTCCCTGCCTACTTGAGTCAAAGTACGGTCAGCATTTATGCCCCCGTTCTTCCATCTTCTAGGAATCTGGAAGTGCAAGTGAAGATCATGCAATTAGGGAGAAGGCTGGAGGCCACACACATGGCTTCTGCCTGTGACAGGCAGCGTCATGTACACTTGGTGATATTCTGTGAGCTAAGGCACATGGAGAAGCTGTATGCTGTAGTGGAATGAGAACTGGAATAAAACCCAAGCAATCTCTACGCTGAGCCCAACATGGCCACTGACTAACCATTTCTCTGGTGTAAATAACCCAAACTTTCTGAGACTCATAGTTTTCAATGAGATGAATAACATCTTTAAAAGATTCATAAAACATGAAACAGTTAAGCAAGTAACAACTGCACAAACAGAACAAGGATGTGGTTAAGAAAAGCATGTTAAAACGCACATAACAGGACTAGACACACATACTGCGTGATCACTAAAAAACGGATGAGTTACTGAACCATATTAAAGAATCGCAGTGTCTAGAAAGAAGTTACTAGAGTGTTGTGTTTTGAGTACCATATTTTCAGAAGTTCGGAACAAGCTTACAAAGGCATATAAACACTTCGTGATCTTTCGTCACTGTTATATCCATTCATATACACATATGCACTGAACACCTACTGTCCATTATTGTAATCAGTGTTTAGAGCAGTAAGCAAGATAAATCAAGATCCTGCTTTCATGGAGTTGACAGTGTAATGAAGGTACATAGATAGTACACATAAAAAAATAAATAGCACAATTCAGGAAATGGACAAGAGAAAAGAGGCGAGGCACGTGGGCTAGGGTGAATAATTATGAGAACTCATTTGGGGTGATATTTCAGTACATACATGAACAACAGAGAGGGAGGGGTTGTGCCACACTCTAAAGCAAAAGCATCCCCTCGAAGGGAAGCAAGCCCAAGGGGGCTGAGCAGACATGGACATGTTGTGTCACAAGGCCAATCTGATGGGAGAGCAGCAAACTGGGAGGACATGGTAGGAGGAGCTGTTATGCACTCAGGTTGAAGCTACCATACTACTCCGGCTCTTTTGGAAGGTGAGAACGATTTGTATTTTATTTGCAATAGAAAGTCTTTTCGAGTTTTTAAATGGAGGAGTGATAAACAAGCACAGGATCAGAAAGGCCAAATGTGTTCAAATGTTTCATTTAAGAGATAACAACTTTTATATTGGGGTTGTACCAATGGAGAGGATGACAAGTAGTGACACCTGGACCTCCTTTGCAGGTAGAGTCAACAAAAGCATAATTAGAAATAAAAATAATGCACTCTACTCTGACCTATTAAATCAGATTTCTGGGAATGGGGTGGAGGAAGCTCTGTTTACCAAACTCTCAGATACTCTCTTCCTTGTTAAATTCCAGAACCATGGGCCTAAATCGAAGATCTAATGTCCTGTCAATTTCTACAATCCTATTGTTCTCACAGAGAAGAGATCACCACAAGATCCAGTTAAGGAGATGAAGGTGATTGCCAGCAACATGTTTGGTAGCTTCTTGGAGGACTTGAAGGAAAAGAAGGTGTTAGATAAGGAAGAGTTACAAACAATAGGGAAAACAGTGAATGTCATCGTGAATAAGGCTGAAAACCTGGTTGGTGATTTCACTGAGAAAACTCAAATGGTAGGCAAAGTACTTGTGGACCGATTCGTCAATTCCAGGAGCCTGCTGAGTTTAAGTGAGTATCTTGGGCCAAAGGACTACTAACTTACTCTTTATCTGATCTCTTACGTAATCTCTGTCTTCTTATTTCTATCTGCAAGTGGAGAACAAACTATCCACATCTCTAGTAGTTTCTTTGGTGACCTTATATAATATGGCAAAAGGCCCCAGACACCCCCCCCCACCGAGTCCATGTGCCAGCATCCAAAATCACTTTACACTCCTACACATCTTTTTCCCTCAGCAACTGTCACCTTCAATCATCTCTTAACATTTCCTGTTCACTGTACTATATCTCCCCCTGCTAAAACGTAAACTCCACAAAACATGGAGCTCTGTCTGCTTTGTTTCTGAAGAGAGTCCCAACTACGGAAATAGCACCTGACACATAATAGGTGCTCAGTAAATACTGTGAAATGCATAAATGGTGCTGGAGCTCTAGTAAATTCAGGGATAATCTTTAGCTAACTGTGCTACTCTGGCCACACTCTGGACTCCAGAGTGATTCCCACATGTACAATGCTCAATAGAATACAAAACGAAACAAAAGAAAAACCCCACACAACAATCCACTGTTTTCTCCTGAACTGTGGCTTGGCCCAAGGGATAAAACTCTGAGAACCTAGACTGTCTTTGTTAAAGGCGTACCTATGGAATGTGAGGAGCTTTAGTGGAACATAAGTGTGTTTTTCTAGGAAGCATGGGTTGGCATACTCTCTCTTTGAAGGGTTAGGAAAGTTAATATTTAACATTTCTGGACCAAAATTTTCTGTCACAGTGACTCAAATCTGATGCTGTGGCATAAAATTACCAACAGATAAACAAGTACAAAATGGCTGTGGATGTGTTCCAATACAGTTTATTGACAAAAAGTGCTGTTGAACTGACCTTGGGCTATAGGCCAGAGTTTCCTGAGCCCTCCTCTAGGGTATGATACATACAAGAGTGTATTCCCAGTACTTGGAACATCCTTCTGGGACCACTTCGTGGTGGCCGAAAGACTACCAAACTTTATAGAAGCATGTACATTCTTCCCTCAGAATGAAAAATGCTACTGCAGAAAAGCCTTGATTAAAGAATTTGATTATTCCTTGAATTATGTAAGCAGGAACATAATGAGCTCTTCACTGTTTTATGGAAACTCTGCCTCCTCCTTCACTTGGTGGCACAAAGTCACAGTCCTCTAAGACAAACCTGGAGCTTAGAAAATGAGCCAAATTTCCATGCCACATAGGGTCACCCCATGCCGAACATCATCACTTTCTTGTGAATGCAAGGGAATGAGTTTTGTGTGTGTAGGTTCTAAAAACCTATTTCTGCTAACAAATCTTCTTTTCCTATTCTTTCAGAATCTCATGCTGAAAATGAGGATGATGAATCTGAGAGCAGTGAGTCATCTTCTTCTTTGACAGGTAAGTGCCATCAAATCTCACATCACGAATGAAAACTTTCCTACCACTAGGGCTGTCAGAAGGCACTGCAGCCAAGAACTAGNGTAAGAGTCGCGAGTCATGTTCTGTGACAAGTAAGTACCTTCAAATCTCACATCACAAATGAAAACTCTCAGACCACTAGGGCTCTTAGAATGCACTGCACCCAAGACCCAGGGAACTGTGTTCACTCAATTTCCATCTCTGGAAATAATCTTCAGCACAGAGCATTGGTCCTTAACTTTTTGTTCATTCCACTTCAGAATCTGAAATAATGGTGAAGGAAGTGGAGAAGAAGAAAATGCTGAGTCATCCCAGGCACTGGCTCTCCCTCTAGCAGGTGCCACCAAACCCAGTGGCTCATGCAAACCCTCATACCTCATTCAGGGTAAGGCCCTAAATGATAGGGGCCCTACCTTACAGTGGAGAGACCAGAGATGGGTTCAGAAATTCTGGGTTATTTCTTCCTTCCCTGCCTANTCGGCCTACTTGAGTCAAAGTAAGGTCAGCATTTATGCCCCCGTTCTTCCATTTTCTAAGAATCTGGAAGTGCAAGTGAAGATCATGCAATTAGGGAGAAGGCTGGAAGCCACATGCATGGCTTCTGCTTGTGATAGGCAGTGTTATGGAAGCTTTGTGACATTCTGTGAGCTAAAGCAAATGGAGAAGCTGTATGCTGTAGTGGAATGAGAACTGGAATAAAACCCAAGCAATCTCTACGCTGAACCCAACACTGACTAACCTGACTAACCATTTCTCTGGTATAAATAACCCAAACTTTCTGAGACTCATAGTTTTCAATGAGATGAATAACATCTTTAAAAGATTCATAAAACATGAAACAGTTAAGCAAGTAACAACTGCACAAACATTAAGAATGTGGTTAAGAAAAGCATGTTAAAACGCACATAACAGGACTAGACACACATACTGCGTGATCACTAAAAAACGGATGAGTTACTGAACCATATTAAAGAATCGCAGTGTCTAGAAAGAAGTTACTAGAGTGTTGTGTTTTGAGTACCATATTTTCAGAAGTTCGGAACAAGCTTACAAAGGCATAAACACTCCGTAATCTTTAGTCACTGTTATATCCATTCATATACACATATGCACTGAACACCTACTGTCCATTATTCTAATCACTGTTTAGAGCAGTAAGCAAGATAAATCAAGATCCTGCTTTCATGGAGTTGACAGTGTAATGAAGGTACATAGATAGTACACATAAAAAAATAAATAGCACAATTCAGGAAATGGACAAGAGAAAAGAGGCGAGGCACGTGGGCTAGGGTGAATAATTATGAGAACTCATTTGGGGTGATATTTCAGTACATACATGAACAACAGAGGGAGGGGTTGTGCCATACTCTAAAGCAAAAGCATCCCCTGGAAGGGAAGCAAGCCCAAGGGGGCTGAGCAGACATGGACATGTTGTGTCACAAGGCCAGTCTGATGGGAGAGCAGCAAACTGGGAGGACACGGTAGGAGGAGCTGTTATGCACTCAGGTTGAAGCTACCATACTACTTTGTTCCTTTTTGAAAGTGAGAACAGTTGGTTTTTATTTGCAATAGAAAGCCTTTAAATGTTTTTAAATGGAGGAGTGAGAAACAAAGGCCAAAGGTGTTCAAATATTTCAGTTAAGAGATAACACGTTTTAGCCTGGGGATGTACTGATGGAGTGGATGACATCTGGATCTCTTTTGGAGGTAGAGTCAACAAAACTATGGATGGATAGGCTGTTGGCTAATGTAGGAAGAAGAGGAATCTGGATGAATCTTGGTTTAGGCTGGCAACTAGGTGAAGGTTATGATTAACTGAGGCAGAAGCAAGCTTGTAGTTGAGGGAAAACTCAGGAGAAACAGATCTCTAGGCATGGATAAATAGTAGCGGTCTTTCCCTGGGATGTGTAGTACATTCAGTAGACACTAAATACACAGGTGGGTTCAACTGAGTTTTTCATGGGAGAACCAGACCTGGGAATAGCTCTGGGGATTCAGGAGCATGTAGACACAGGTAAGATGACGTGCTGAAGAGGCCACTTGGGCACAGGTGCTCACAGAAGATAACAGAAGGTCCAACATAGAAAGACCGAACTTTCTGACATGTGGCAGGAGAGTGAGAGCCAGCAGCTTGAGGAAGAATGGCCACAACATGCAGCATCACAGAAGCCTGGAGAATACTGTTCAAAGAAGAAGATGTGTTCTTCTAGGTTAAATGCTGAAAAAGCAACAAATGGTTAGTGGGAACCTTGAATCCAAGGATCTGAGGATACAGTGACAGCCAGTGTGCACTGGATACAAGAACAAAATGAAAATTGAAAAAATGGAAAACAGGGCAATGGGACACCACCTTCAAGAAGCTGTGCTGAGATGTGGAGCCCAGCTACCCGACAACAGCCGGAGGGGAAGGGCATGCAGGAGAGGCGTCTGTGAGAGAGGTGTGAAGCCGTGTGATATGCCAGGGAGAACACAGCAGGGAGAAGGGAGAGACAGGAAAGGACAGAGCTGAATAAAGGCCTGAGTCAAGTTCTTGCGGGAGAGAGGAATTGGAACTCAGGGCAGAAGAAGAGTCACCTAGACATGAAGAAGTGTATTTCTTCTTTTTATTGGGAGGGGAAGGACAGTTGATCGGGGGAGATGCAGGCACATTAACAGACTGGTTGGTTCAAAAGGTGTGATCATTCTTACACAAAAATAGTGGAAGGAACAGAAGGCCTGTTTCCCTACGGAAAAACAAAAGGCGGGGTGTGGGGCGGATAGTTGGTGGCTATTTTCAAGTATTCGAAGGTAAGGCTTCATTAACAATCAGCTATAAACTTTTAATCTGTGCCAGACAATCATTCTAGATGGAAATGCTGGAAATAACAAAATTAAACACACCTTCCCTGTCCTAATTAAGGTTACCATACAGTAAACACAATAATATAAAATATAATCATTGTTCTTCTGGGGGCATTTACATAAAATAATCAAAACACAAGGTAAGATATATTGAAGCCATAGAAATATTCATGAGCTTTCAGGGGGAAAGGAATTAGACATTTTTCTGGATGGTCCCAATTCAGGAAATACATACCAGTGCCTGTAGGTTCATACTTTGTGATCCTCAGGACTGCTCAGAGTGCTTTAGAACATGCAAGTTCCCCATTAGTGGTGACAATTCACTAGTGGTAACATAGTAGGGATATTATGAGTGGAATTCAGATATCTGAATAGTGACTTGACCAGGCCAGATGAGCAAGAGGCCTCCTTTGAAATCTTGGGCACTGTGCGTTAGTGAGTCTAGGTGCTGTGTACGAAAGATCAGACCATGTCATGACCACTGACAAAAACAGAAACTGGCGGTGGGGTCAGCAAGAAGCAAGAAGAGGGAGTACTCAAGATTTTCGTGTGTGTCATTTTTTTATATAGAATGGTTTTCTGGTTATATTAAGCTTTCTGAAGGGATGGCAGTAAGTGTTTCCAAAGAAGGAGAGCCCAAGAATTATTTCATTCTCTCATAGTTATTCAGGAAATCCAGGCTTCCTCAACGGACGTGATGAAAATCTGTCCCTGCAAGCATTTTCAAGAACCCAAGACCGTAAGAGTACATGAGGTAACGTGCTTCGGCGTAGGAACACACGTGACTGTCCACCCAAACCGCATACTGGGAATTTTAATTCTTGATATAGACACCTCTGGATCAGCCCAAAGGGCATAGGATGTTATTTAATCATGTCATCTAGTTAAGTGGCCCTTCCATCCTATTTCCTGTCTGTTTCAGCCCGGCCTCCGACAGGAAACTCTTCCCCACCACCGAACCAAAGCCATGTCCCCAGAGTGCATGCTCAGCTGTAGTAAACACTTTCAGTCTGGAGTCCTGTGTCTTTCTTCCTGAGCACCTGTTTCCATCCCCAAGTCCTCCAGCCACCCGTTCTGTAATCCTAAGGGTCGGTTTTGTGTGGACTTCAGAAGCGAAAGTGGGGAGGCCGCATGTAACTCGCCCTGTGCCTGTTATTTGCAGATATATCCAGTGATGGAGAAGGAGGGCCGAACACGCCTGGCCCTCATCATTTGTAACAAAAAATTTGACCATCTTTCTGAGCGAGAAGGCTCTGAAAACGACATTCTGGGGATGCAAGGCCTGCTTGAAAACCTTGGATATTCGGTGGTTATAAAGGAAAATCTCACCGCTCTGGTAATGGCTTGCAACAGTGGGATAAGCTTCCTTCCTTCCTGGACTTCTTCCTTCACAGTTGGAAGAACATAGTACATGTTATAGGAATTCCCTTTCTCCAGAATAGGCACCCCTGGGTTTCAGCCTCTTCCAATATACTTTTTGCATTAGCAAAGACTTATAGAGCAGTACTTTGCTAAAAATCTTGGCTCTAATGTTCTCTGTTTGGGAGGCACCAATGACTTGATAGGCTGTGTGAGACACAAACTCAGAGGCCTTTATAATTTCAATATTATGTGTCTAAATGTAAACCGAAGTATGCAGTTAAAAAAAAACACACACACATTGTGAGCATGCACATACACAGAAAGTTGTGATCCTGGCTCTCCCAAAGAAATATCATGGGTGACTTCGGACAAACCATTTTAAATCTCAGAAGGATCTGTTAAGTGTCTCTACTTTATGTCACTAGGAAACCATCCCTTACTCTCACTCTTTTTTAATAAAAACTTAGGGGAACCCCAACATGTAATATAGACCGAAGCAAAGTCTTTGGGTGGACCCCTGCCACCTCACGTGCCCCTCCTTACACTCCACCTCCCAGCTCCTCCCCCAGCCTAAGGTTCTACTGAAAACCAGTAGGCTACACACCGCATGGAAAAACTCTCTAGGGGTGCCTGAGGGGCACAGTGGTTTGAGCATCCCACTCTTGGATTCGGTTCAGATCGTGATCTTAGTGCCCTGAGATTGAGCTGTGTGTTGGGCTCTGTGCTCAGCATGGAGTTTGCTTGAGAGTCTGTCTCCCTCTGTTCCTCTCCCAATTCTCTCTCTTTCTCTCTCTCAAATAAATCTTTTAAAAAACCCCAAAAAACCCTGCTAACCTTTACATTCTATATGTCTAAATTTCTGGTTTTATATTGTAATGAAATTTCTCTTACAATTCCATTCAGTCCATGCTGTCTGATTCCTTAATCCCTGCTCCATCTACTCTTTGAGTACAAACTGCATATGGAGAGCTCCTAAGTAGTAACTCTGGATACTCTTTTAGGAAATGATAACAGAGCTGAAGAACTTTGCCGCCCGCCAAGAGCACCAATTCTCTGACAGCACGTTCCTGGTGTTCATGTCCCACGGCACCCTGGACGGAATCTGTGGCACGAAGCACAGAGATGAAGAGCCGGACATTCTTCCTGATGACACCATCTTCCAGATTTTCAACAACCGTAGCTGCCAGAGTCTCAAAGACAAGCCCAAGGTCATCATCATGCAGGCCTGCCGAGGCAGTGAGTAGGGGTGGGGGGACCCAGGGAGGGTCCATGCACTTTTTCTGTATTTGCCTAGCAGCTAGACTTCATTTTCCCAAGGATGAGTGACAGAGAAAACATTTTAGAACTGCACTCAGGTCTGGTCCAGAAAGAATCAAGTCTGGGGTCATCTGGGTGGCTCAGTTGGTTAGGCATCTGCCTTTAGATCAGGTGATGATCCCAGGGTCCTGGGATCATGAGTCCCGCATCAGGCTCCCTGCCCAGCAGGAAGCCTGCTTCTCCCTCACCCTCTGTTGCTCTTTTGTGTGCTCACACACTTGCTCACTCTCTCTCTCTCTCAAAAAAAAAAAAAAAAGTAATCTTAAAAAAAATTGTCTGTCTAATTTTTAAGAAGTATGAAGCACACTATGGGCGCCTGGGTGGCTCAGCGGTTTAAAGCCTCTGCCTTCGGCTCAGGTCATGATCTCAGGGTCCTGGGATCGAGGCCCACATCGGGCTCTCTGCTCGGCAGGGAGCCTGCTTCCTCCTCTCTCTCTGCCTGCCTCTCTGCCTACTTGTGATCTCTCTCTCTGTCAAATAAATAAATAAAATCTTTAAAAAAAAAATGTTGAGAAACTAAGTGTGTAAGAAAATTAAAAAAAAACATAATTTCAATATACATCTCTTTTATTTGAGAATAAAATATTAAAATATTTGGGAGTTTTTTACCTCTTTCCTTGAAATTTTACAAAATATGTAACTGCATTAGAGACCAAGACAAGGGTGAAGGAGAGCATTCATCCAGTTCTTTCTCCCTCTTGAGAATGGTGAAAATGCGAGTGCTGACTATATAGCTGGTGATNGAATGTCCTGATCCTTTGGGACTAGGTCATTCTAAATATAAGTGGGCTCTGTATGTTTCCCAGTCAGTGAGGTAGTTTTTCTACTGGTAACACACTTGCATTTTTAATAAATTCCATGTTGGAATGTACTGCAGTAAGGGTAGCATGGTAGAAAAGATTTTGTGTATGTGTTTGTGCGTGTAAGTTCTTTCTTAAGACAAGGGTGTCTCTCCCAGGAGGTGATGGGGCCGTCTGGGTGACTGATATGGGAGAAGCGTTTGCGTGGACATATTACCAGCCCTTGCAGCGCTACATCTCCAGTGATGCCATAGAAAGGACCCACGTAGAGAAGGACTTCATCGCTTTCAAATCTTCAACTCCACGTAAGTGACCTCAGAGGCCACAGGTGATAATGCCAGGCTTGGGAAGACCTAGCTGTTGAATCCAGAAATAATTAGGATGGAAAATTTGTATGACCTGGTGTTTAGTGGATATGGCGGGTGAATAAGAAGGGGTGACACAGGCGACCCGAGGTCACCAGGGATGATTGTGTGCTTTTATTAAAATGGGAATCCTGCAAGACAGTGTGAGATGCCTTCAGGACACTTCAGGGGGAAAGGAAGAGAGGTGCAAGGAGAGTTACTCTTCAGAAAAGAGATCAGCATCAGGATTTAGGGAGATGCTTGCCTAAGAATGATCTTTAATGTTCTAACAATGGGGAAAATGATCCAGGAGCAGAAAACAGACAGAGAAGACATCCCAAAGTGGAGGTTTGAACTGGAGAGATGAAGTCGAGTCTGCAGGGTGGACTCAGAAAGTATGGTTGGAGGATAAGAAAGCAAAGTAAGAAGAACATGTATTGTCAGAGTCACCCAAAGAATCTGGGAGTTATGGCCAGTTTCTGATTTGAATGAGGAATCAGGTTTCAAGTTGAGGCCCAGTAAGTGACTGTGAAGTTTAATGACGCGAGGTCACAGCTGGCCGTAGGAGAGCCCCGCATGAAGGTGGGGTGGTAGGGAGACAGCAGCTCGTGGTGCACGGGCTAGGAGGGCATGGCCATGGTGAGTAAGACAAGCCCGAGAAACGTAATGACGAAAAGGAAAGAGAAACAGGGAGGCAGCTGCAGGTAAAGGGACGGACAGGAGATGCCTGGCTTTTTGGTGATGGGACAGACTGGATCACACTGCAATGGTAATGAAGACGCAGGTGCTCAAAAGATGTTCATAATGAAAAAGTATGGGTAAAATATTATAGTAGCCAACAGTGCGGACGAAGAGGAGGTCCAGACTCAAGTAATGGCAGGATCTAGGTTCCTTTTTCTGATTATGTAGTACGAACTGAAAGGAATTCTATTCTTTCCCACTCCCTGCAGTGGCGGGGGGATAACTTTGGCTCTTCTTAGGAATGTGCAGGGCGTTTATGACTGAGGACCTGTGATGGTTTTCTCTGCACCTGCTGCGGAAACCTGACGTCCAGGTTTATCCAGACTTAGAGTCTCTTTCTCCTCCAAAGCATCAAAATCAAACTGTGCCCAAAAGCTACAACTCTAAGAGTCCTCCCCACACTCATACAGAGGCCACATCCCTCACTATTTTAATGCCTTTTATTTGCAGATAATGTTTCTTGGAGACTGAGCACAGAGGGCTCTGTATTCATCTCCCAACTTACCCACTACTTAGGGGAGTATTCTTGTTGTCACCATTTGGAGGAGGTTTTCCGAAAGGTAGGGGTCTTCTTGTCTTTTCACTGCTATGAGCCAGAAAACTGTGCAACCATTTTCAAACCCTTTCCTGGGGAACCCTGAAAGCTCTTAAGCCGTTGTGACACACCTTCCTGTACCCCAGGTTTGCTTAAAGAGGGTTTTTGAAGTACAGCATGGAACCAGAGTGAGTTCCTCTGTCTCTGACAGCCTTGCTTATTCAGAAAATGCTTTTGATGGTACTATTCTGTTCATGTATGCCCTACAGCCAAGGAAGAGCTAAAATTTCTTCTGTGTATACTTCCTGGCCACAGCCTTAATCTCTAAAGATTTTCTTTATTACCTTAGGTTCAAAATGCATTTGAGAAGCCAAATGCAATGATCCAGATGCCCACGATTGAGAGATTAT
Source organism: Ailurus styani (assembly GCA_002007465.1). NCBI lineage: Eukaryota > Metazoa > Chordata > Mammalia > Carnivora > Ailuridae > Ailurus > Ailurus styani. Next base: position 1,108,766 of record LNAC01000224.1, read on the forward strand.
CCATGACACGCTATTTCTACCTCTTTCCTGGGAATTCAAATCCATCTGAAGCATCTCAGGTAAACGTCTCCAAGAAGCAGACTTGGGTGCTCCCCACTCAGAGTCTGTACATGTAATCTAGACAGAGTGGAGAGCAGGGACGGAGAGCAGCTGCCCACTAGCCACAGTCGCCTCTGCATTTTCTTAACAGCCCCGGTAAAACCCTGCTTCGCTTTCCTCTGAAATTATCAGCAATTGTAAGTCTAATCCAGCTAGAAAATCCTTCAGTCTTCATGTCTCTCAAGAACCCACCTAGTGAGTGGAAAACATTTAGTTCCAATGCATGTGTAAAACAGTTGGCCTTGTGTAGACAGGTGATGTGCTGCTTCCTCCCTGAGAAGTGGGGTGGGCTGAGTCTCATTCCTTCTCTGTCTGTGATGAGGCCCGTCTGGACCACGGGGCCAAGTGCTGGCTGCTGGGTCCGTGCTGAGACCGTGAGGCCCCTGTGCAGATCCTCCCCTTTGCGGATGATGGGCTCGTAGCCCTTCTGTGAAGGCACACCTCATAGTCTATAGAGATTAGCTCTATTTATATCTAACCTCCAATAACACCTTTACTTATGTTTTCTTCTTTCTCATCTTTCCAGGAAAATTGAGCTATTCGTTCTCTGTGAATCTACCATTTTAAAAGGTTAATGTTTGATCGTGAATATTTTTGTACCAAACTTCCCACTTGCCACCCTCAACCAATGCCACGAGAAAACCACAGTCCTACCGTTGCTGAGTTAGTGCTTAATAAATTGTTTTGAAAATAATGTTTGTTTTCCCATTTTCTTGTAGAAGTAAATCATCTTCACTGCAAAACAAAGTTTAAGTATAGAAAAACAGAAAACAATAGTTAATGGATAAATAATATGATCACATTAATAGGTGTCCTGACGTTAAGCAATGATTATGTTCTTGGGATAAAATCTTTGTCATACAGGGTCAGTCATTTATTCTCCATCATTTGAGATCATGTTACTGATATTTGACTTGGAACTCCCACATTTATATTTATAGACTGGGTTCTCATTAATTTTGACTTATGTCTAACTTGGCCATAGGATATTTTTAATAATATTTTGTAATGAACTACAAGTAGTGTTTTTTGTGAGCCCTAGAATGTCAAAAATCTTTTATTTTCGAGTTCATTTATAAGTTCACCTACAAAGATACTTGAAGGACAGTGTGAATTTACTCCTAAGTGGTAATTTTTTTAAAACTACCAGAATGTTGATATATTCTTTTTAAAAAATTACCAATATCTACCTGTAACTGTATATTCATTATTTTAACATTCAAACTGCAAATGAAGGCCAATTATATAAGCACTAAAAAAAAGCTTTACTTTGTTTTAATCCTGAGAACAATACGATTATGTAAAAATATCCCTTTAGAATTGAAAGTTATAAAGAGGGAAGTGAAAAACCATGTGTTCTGTGAAATGATTTCTGTTCTCTTTCCTCCATCCTGCTGGCCTCTCTCTCTCTCCTCACATATACAACCCACAGATGCATTTAGAAACATAACCATGTACGATACTCTATGACCTGCATGTTTCTTTTTTTTTTTCAAAATAACCGCCAAGGATTCTGATGAGTAAGGCAAACAGCATGAGCCTGGGGGGTGCAGGGGAAAGCCACGCAGGGCTGACTGGGGGGTGGGGACAGTCCTCAGGCTGTCCCTTCTGTGCTCATCACAGAGCACCCTGTAACTCAGAGATCCTGTCTTGGTCGGAGACGCAGCTTACTGGCACCCCAAGTGCAGCTCTCCAGCAAGAAAGAGGAAGACACAGAAGACACGGGCCCCTCCCCTGCCTGAAGCCAAGAACCATGGCCAAGTCGCAGAGTAACTGAGGGCGGCACAGAAACAGAGAAGTGAAGTGTTTGTTCCACAGAGCCAAAGGAAGGCTTAGCTAAAAACAGGGAGTTTCGATCAGGAAAAGGGTAAAAAACAGATCCTGGGCTCTTCGACAGTCTCTGCCAGAGATGGCTTCCATGTCTGATGGCCACCTAATAGTCTACTGAACAGAGGTATCAGAATGTATTTTACTAAGTTAGGGAATTTCCAAATTTGTTGTTATCTTATGCAGTTTTATAATAAAAATTTCCTCATATATAGATATTTAAGTTTCTCTCTGATAATATTATTGGAACAAACTCTCAGTACTAAAATGAAGGGGCCCAAAGCATTAAAATTTAAATTTTCTTAAGTAGGGTAGTGCTCGGAAAATTCTCCAAATGTGCACTCCCCTTGAGCTGAATGTAATATGGCCCATTTTCCTATATTTTCACCAGCATGATGCATTGTCCTTTTTGTTCATTTATCAGGCCAAAATCCAAATTACTCTAATTTTTATTTGCTTTCTAACTTGGTTAAGCATCCTTCCTCCTGCTTATAGGTCACTGGATACAAGTTAAATGTTAGCTAGGGCTTCATCTCCGTCCACCAGCTCTGTGTAGGGTGGCCGTGACCTTACAGGAGCTGCTTGCTAGGCCACCACTGTGACTTCAAACCCTGTCAGGGCTGTTCCTCTCACCTGAAAGGCATGACCTTACTTGAGAATTTGCTCACCCCTTTGCCTGAACCAATCAGCCCTCTCATCTCCACAATGACCAGACTTGCCACTGCCCTTCTTGGGGCATCCACTAAGTGAACACCTTATCAGCAACCTCACTGCTCTACATGTAACAGCAAACAGTTGGCCGGTTAGCTCAGTTGGTTAGAGTGCAGTGCTAATAGATGCAACAGCCAGCCTTGTCCTGCTTCTGATACTCCCTACATCCTTACCCTTGATTATTTTTCCACAGGACTGATTGCTTACGACATATGACATAATTTACTATCTGTATGTTCACCTCACCCCATGAGAATATAAGCACCAAGAGGGCATCAACTTTGTTCTCTTTGTTACAGGATTCAGAGTTCAAGAGCAGTGCCTGGCACAGAGCAGACACTCACTTTTTGACTAGGTAAATGAATCCATCTACAAAACATGATTGCATGGAGCTCTGGAGATAAAATACTCATTTTTGCAAATGGCTTTGCAATACAAACTATTTTCTTGGCAATATAAAACTTAGGGTTTTTTGTGTTTGTTTTTAAGTTAGTGATTAGTTTAGTTTCTGTTTTTTCCCTATTTTATCAAACGTGCTTGTTTTTTTTTTTTTCTAGATTCTTCTTTGGGAACATTTATTATTTATGTGCTAAAAATTCATAATACATTCTTTCCTTCACAATCCTTCCATGAACAGTGTTGGTGTGATTGCTCTCTGCCTGATGGAATAGCAGCTGTCAGGAATGTAACTGTGAATAAGACAGACATGTCTGCTACGTTTACAGAGCTTACCTCATATAGGTAGCTAAAACACACAGCTAGTGTCTGAATGCTTGTGTCCCCACAACCTTACTGCCCATGCGATGGTCTTAGAAGGTCTCTGGGAGGTACGTAAGGCCACGGGCTGGGCCCTTAGGAATGGGATTAGTGCTTGGCAGAGAAGCTCCAGAGAGGTCCCTGGCTCCTTCCCCCAGTGAGGATTTAAGAACACGTCTGCAAGAGCTTTCACTGGACCACGCTGGCACCCTGGTCTCAGACTTCCAGCCTCCTGAAGTGGGAGAAGTATATTTCTGCTATGGACAAGGCACCCAGTCTATGGTACTTTGCAGCCCAAATGGACCAAGACACATATCAGGTTTTAAAGTGAACTGAGAATCTTAGTCCAGCAATGTTCCTCTTTCTAGAAGCATTTGTGCTGATGGCTGGCTCTTCCATGCACACACTCGTTTTTGCCAGAAACCTTGCTCCGCAAGTTAATTTCTTCTTATTTTTCACCTTTTATACCAAATCAGTCACTGACACTCCCAATTCTACTTCCTGACTTCCAAATCTCTTCTGTTCTCCCCATACCCACTCTCACCAATTCATGTCCAACAACCTTAACCCGCATCGGAAATAGTGCATAGACTCACCCTAGTCAACCAAACCCACATGTGTCTTCTTCAGAAACGTAACTGGACTTCCATCAGAGAGACTGCTCTGCATGGAATGTCAGCCACCAGTCTACTCGCTCCCTGTCCTTCTCAGAACCAAATGCAAACCTGTTCTCACAATTCACACACTCTGTTGTGTCCTAACGCCCTTCAACTTTTCCTCTTGCCCCTGGAAGCCCGTCTACACTGAACAACTTGCCCGTCCCTGTGTCGTGCTCTCCATGCGTCTGCCTGGTCTAGGTGCCCTTCTGTGTCCTCTTCTCTTGCCCCAGAATGACCACATCCCCCATTTCTAAAACCCTTTTAGCTGTCTAATCCCTGATTATTCCTCATAATAGTAGCATTAATAATAATCAAAATAGCAGTTATAGTGGAAATATGTGCAAACAGGAGAAAAATATTCATCTTGAATGTTTTTATTTGTACTAGGAACTTGATAAAACATTCTATAAACATTTCCTCATTGAAAATTCAGCTCAGATACCAGCTCCTTAAAGATATTTTCTTTGATAATTTTCTCCCAACTATTGGGTACTTTTCCAACATGTTTTCACACGTGTTAAGAGGCATTATGTATCAGACAGGGTCCATGCAAGACAAAGGACACCACTTCATACAGATGAAGAGATTAAACTTAATATAGAGATTTTGCAGTCTGGTGTTCAACAACTGATCATGAAAAGAGGGAATATGGAGGAAACACAAAGGTGATATCTGCAGGAAACATCTAGCAGCAAATTCTAAAGCTGAGGGGTAGTAAAAAAAGGAGATGAAGTTATCAAAACCAAATGCTGCAAAATTAGGATACAGACCTCTGTGGAAGGAGCCTGGTGGAGTAGCTATTGGTGTTTTAGAGCCTGGACATGGGAGTGCCAGTTCCTCAGCAGGTGGGACTAGGTGGGCTCTAGGAGTGATGGGATCAGCCTGGATTGGAAACTAAGCACCACTTCTGAAGGGAAGGGTCACTGCAGACAGGCATCGAGACATGACTAAGTTCTTCTTTTGTCCTTATGTTTCTCATGTTTTCTTATCTCCTTTGCTCCTTAATGGCAGAACCTAATAGGAAGTAGGCTAACCAGAGTAATTTGTAGTTTGTAGAATTCCACCCTCAATACCATAGAGAAGAGTACCATGCCGGGCATTGTCCTCTGTAGCTTGTCCAGTTCATTATGCTCCTCTGTTCTTGATGCTACAGTACTATTACCACCACCAGTAGCAGCCCAACGACAAAATAATAAATAGAAAGGTTGTTCACCTGTATCATACATTGTTCAATCAAAAGACAGAGGCCTCTGGAAGTTGGTAAAATGGTCTACGTGAGGTTGATGCTTCTTTGTTTATGGCTGGAGCCAGAAGTCCACTGGGCAACTGAAGATGGACATGAGTGAAGGGAGCAAGGCAAGCTGAAACCTGCAAGGATCAGAAAGAAACCAAGATAATGGTCGTCAGCCTCTCACTGTGTCCACACCTCCAACTGAGAAATGGACATGTCCTACAGGAGAAGCTCGCGCTAAACTCACACCTAAACCAAAAGTTTAGCTTTGACCCAAGAGCTGAAAAAGCTGAAGGAGAAACTCTGGCTGGACCTGGAGGAGTTGGGGCCTGGCTATTTTCCCAAGCCAAGCATGTGAGTGGCAGCTCACGTCCTTCACTGACCCTCCATGTTTAAAAAGCATGTGGCTGCTGCTTCCAAATCTTCCAAATTTCATGAAAAATATCTCATGCACATGAGGCTTACCTGAAAATTTGCATGGAAGGAAACTTTGAGAAACCTAGTTCTAGCTTAGCTAAATGTATGTATTATAAAACTAAAAACGTGACCTGCACAGAGTACACTATAAATATGTATGTATATGCTTATAATATTGATTCATTGAGTTTCCCTTCCCTTCTATATTCTTTTCCTAGATGATATAATTCAATTTCATGGTATTTAGTATCATCTATATGTAGAAATATTCTCACTGTAAATACTTGACAGATTTGTCTTCTAAGTTTCACAGTAATATTTAACTAATTACCAACTTAGCATCTCCCTTGGAGCATAATTCCAAAATTGAATTTGCATACATTACAGGCAGACCTCGGAGACATTGTGGGTTCAGTTCCAGACCATTGCAATAAAGCGAATATCACAATAAAGCAAATGAGTTTTTTGTTTTCCTAGTGCAGGCAGAAGTTATGTTTACACTATCCTGCGGTCTATTTAGTGTACAGTCACTTTATGTCTGAAATAGCCACATCTTGAGTGAGAAAGAGGGTAAACGTGAGGGAAGGGCCAGGCCCTGGCAGCCACAGGAGTCAAAATATTGCCTTTTATTAGTCAAACTCTGTTCTCATACAACTGAAGAAAACTCATTCCCGCTCAGTGATGAAGACTAATGCAGAAAGTAAACTCAAAATTTTTTGTTCTATTTTCTCTCCTACTTTGGTCACATTTAATAGACATTTGCTAGCAGAAAGGAGGTGCCTGGTACTGTGCCAGGAGCTGGAGCTACAAAGAAAGGGAAAATGTGGTCCCTGACCTCAAGGCACAGACCGTCTAGAGGGAAGGCCTCTCATGGACCGGTATTCAATCTGCAAGGTGTGCACCTGGGACCCAGGGGTACACACAGAACAGACAGGAGGAACAGCTAGCCCGACGTGGACGAGCAAGAAAGGCTTCTGAAGTGGAGTGTTGCATGACAGATCAGAAAGGATGAAAAAGACAATTTCAGGTTAAAAAAAAAAGTCCCGACATAAGTATAAACATAGACGAAAGGTGTTAATGTGGTGTGATTGTGGATTACATCTTCTTTGAGCTGCTGGTTCCTGAAATGTAAGCTGTAATCATTGCTGTTTGCCTGGGACTCAGTCAGTACCTTCTGTGAGAAGCAATGAGAGTTTTTGCAGCTGGGGTCTTAGGCCATGTATGCAGATCACTGCCTAGATTTCCTCCTATTTTATTTTATTTTATTTTTTAAAGACTTTATTTATTTATTTAACAGAGAGAGAGGGAGAGACAGACACACACAGAGAGAGACAGTGAGAGAGGGCACACAAGCAGGGGATTTGGAGAGGGAGAAGCAGGTTTCCCACCGAGCAGGGAGCCCGATGTGGGACCAGATCCCGGGACCCTGAGATCATGACTTGAATGAACTAAAGGCAGAGGCTTAATGACTTAGCCACCCAGGCGCCCCTTTATCTATTTTTTTTTTAAGATTCATTTATTTATTTGAGTGAGAGAGAGAGAGAGAGAGAACGCGCTCATGAGTGGGGTATGGTGCAGAGGGAGAGGGACTGCGGCAGATTCCTGGTAAGGCCAGAGCCTGGAAGTGGGGCTCAATCTCACAAGCCAGGAGATCAGGACCTGAGCCAAAACCAAGAGTCAGATGCTTAATGGACTGAGCCACCCAGGTGCCCCTGCTCCTGTATTTTTTTTCAACACACCATATGCTTAAATCTCTTGCCTTCTGCAAACCCCTCCCTGGCCCCCAACTCTCAGTCTGTTAACTGGTGTTTGTGCCACTGAACTTCCCCATTCTGTCCCTTTCTTTACTGTAGTAATATTTCCACTTTCCCACTACCTTAATTTCCCTAAGTCTCCAGGTACATGAGTCCCTGGGTTGTCACACTCCTCCTATCTGACAATTCTACCTTTATGAATCCCTGTGAATTTCAACTCCAACTTGTTGCATGCCAATCTTCTGGTCCAGACTCGTCCTTTCTGGCTCCACCTTTGACTACCTGCATTCCTAAGCAGGCAGCTAATAAGCAGCTTTAGGAAACACTGGACTGTAGCTACACTGTATATTCTCTGGTCAGAATATCCTTTGAAGAAATGTGGAAGAAAAAGGGCAGGACCCAAAAGGCAAGGCAGAATTTATTCCAGACTGCTGCAGTAGGGGACAGAGACGGATCTCAATGGCACTGGGACAAAAGGAGGGAGCATTTGTAAGCACTGGGGTGAGCTAGTGGGAAAGGACTGGAGGACACAGGAGAAGAGGCTGGACAGGTGTGAGTCTGTCTGTGTTTGCTACCTGGAAGTCACAGAAGTGAGGCTCCTGCCTTCTCGGGAGGCTAGAGGACCAGGGCGTTCTCTTTCTTGATAACTTTATTTTAAAGAGATAGCTCTCCAGTCTTTGAAGAAAAACACACTCCTGGACAGTAAAACTGGCAAAAGACTAGAAAATCTACATCTCAAGGAGCAGGGGAGGAATTTACAATTTCAAGCTTTCTACATTACATGCTCAAAGAAAAAAGAGACCGGGGCCTGGAGTCAGAAAGAAGTCTGTCTAAAATGCAGTCAAGCCAAGGGGAATGTTAAGTCTGTCTTGGTCAGATACCAAGTTCATTTCACGCAGTCCCAAGCCCATGATTCTAAGCACCAGAAGCTGATTTCTTTAAAGAGCATGTTTGCATTGAAATATTCATGGTAGGCTGAGAATCATATCGACTAATGCCACTATATTTTAGAAAATAAGATAAGCCTCTAACGCAAAGTTCCCCAATAAACTAATTACTGTTGAATCTTAAAGTCTTATCGTGCATCTATCTTCAAACAGGTTTATACCCACACGATTCCACATCCTTACATCATGCTTCTTCTGGGGCAAATGATGAAAGGTACATAGGATCTCTGTAGATTCTTTCCCTCCTATTTTATACCCTTTGTTCAGTGGGCCCTTGTTGAGAATCTCTGAGAAGGGAGGGAGGGACAGAAACAAAGTAATAAGGGGAGGGACAGAAATCTTTGAGGGGGAGGGACGGAAACAAACTCCCCACTGAGCAGGGAGCCCAACGAGCTCCTGAGCAGGAGGCAGACACTTAACCAAATGAGCCACCCAGGAGTCCCTTCATTTTTTTTTTTAATGACCAAATAATATTTCATGGTGTGAATATACCACTTTTGTTTGTCCATCAATGAGATCATGAATATCGGGGTTGCTTCCACTGTTTGTGTATTGTTAATAATGCTGCTATAAATATTCATGAACAGGTGTTTTCTGTAACATATGTTTTCAGATCTTTTCAGAATACCCAGGAGTGGAAATGCCAGGTAATTCTATGCTTAACATTTTGATTAGACTATTGTTTGCCCCAACTGTTAGCCACTGCTCCAAGCGGCAGCAACTAATACATAGTCCTTTAAATGATTTCGACAAGTATTACTGGGTTGGGTAGCCCCCTTAGTCCGAGGAGGTTCTAAGTTAGGCAAAGTAGAGACAGGCACTGTGGGCCAGACTTTGGGAAGTCACCAGACAGGTCACAGTGAGCAACCATCATTCTTAGAAAGTAAGGTCCACTCTGCTCCTTCGGGGATTACACACTTGTACAGGGAATAAGGGCTGGTGTCTTCAAGACCACTACCAAGTGAGGGTTCAGGGGACTAAGTTAAAATGCTATGAAGTTCTCTTACTGAGATTCAGTTGCTTTGTTGTTTTTTTATTAAGCATTCCCCTGGGTGCTATAAGAATTTGAGTAATATCTAGCATTTCAAAAAAGTTGATTCTAACAGCTTTTGCCAGGTGACTCATTGCTATTGTTAGTGAGACAGACTTTTGGTGTTCCCTACTATGCCATTTTCACTGATGTCTGCTCTGTGTTTCCATTTTTTGTAACTTCCTATGAATCCATAATTATTTCAAAGTAAAAGTAAAAAAAAAATCTAGATTTTCCATACATATTTGATGAGTTATCAAATGACAAAGGGTAATAAGAAATAAAATACCGGGGTGCCTGGGTAGCTCAGTCAGTTGAGCCTTTGGCTCAGGTCATGATATCAGGGTCCTGGGATCAAGTCCCATGTCAGGCTCCCTGCTTAGCGGAGAGAGCCTGCTTCTCCCTCTCCCTCTGCCTGCCACTTGGCCTACTTGTGCTTGCACTCATGCTCTCTCTCTCTCTCTCTCTCTCTCTGTCAAATAAACAAAAGTCTGGAAAAAAATACTTAAAATAAGTAAAATACTAATAGTTAAGAAATAAAGTACTATTTAAAATGAATTTACTTAGGGCGCATGGGTGGCTCAGTGGGTTAAAGCCTCTGCTTTCGGCTCAGGTCATGATCTCAGCGTCCTGGGATCGAGGCCCGCATCGGGCTCTCTGCTCAGCGGGGAGCCTGCTTCCTCCTCTTCCTGTCTCTCTGCCTGCCTCTCTGCCTACTTGTAATCTCTCTCTCTGTGTCAAATAAATAAATAAAATCTTTAAAAAAATAAAATAAAATGAATTTATTTAATAAATTCAAAATGGATTAAAAACCTAAATGTGAGACCATTAATCCTAGAAAACACAGGCAGTAATCTCTTTGACCTTGGCTGTGAAAACTTTTTTCTAGACATGTCTCCTGAGGCAAAGGAAACAAAAGCAAAAATAAAGTACTGGGACTACACCAAAATAAAAAGCTTCTGCACAGTGAAGCAAACAATCAACAAAACTAAAAGGCAACCTACTGCATGGGAGAAGATATTTGTAAATGACTTATCTAGTAAAGGGTTAGTAGTCAAAATATATAAAGAATTTATAAAATTCAACATCCCAAAAATAAATAATCCCATTAAAAATGGGCAGGAGGGGCGCCTGGGCGGCTCAGTGCATTAAAACCTCTGCCTTCAGCTCAGGTCATGATCTCAGAGTCCTGGAATCAAGTCCTGCATCGGGCTCTCTGCTCAGCGAAGAGCCTGCTTCCCCCTCTCTCTCTGCCTGCCTCTCTGCCTACTTGTGATCTCTCTCTCTGTCAAGTAAATAAATACAAAATCTTTTTTAAAAAATGGGCAAGAGACATGAATAGACATTTCTCCAAAGAAGATGGCCAAAAGACACATGAGAAGATGCTCACCATCACTCATCATCAGGGAAATACAAATCAAAATTACAATGAAATATCACCTCACACTTGTCAGAATGGCTAAAATCAACAACTCGGGAAACAACAGCTGTTGGCGAGGATGCGGAGAAAGGGGAACCCTCTTGCACTGTTGGTGGGAATACAAACTGGTGCGGCCACTCTGGAGAACAGTATGGAGGTTCCTCAAAAAGCTGAAAATAGAGCTACCCTACGACCCAGCCAGCAATCGCACTACTGGGTATTTACCTAAAGAATATAAAAATACTAATTCAAAAGTATACATGCACCCCGATGTTTACAGAAGCATTATCAATAATAGCCAAATTATGGAAAGAGCCCAAAGGCCCATCAACTGATGAACAGATAAAGAAGATGTGCTGTATACATACAATGGAGTATTATTCCTCCATAAAAAGAATGAAATCTCGCCATTTTCAATGATGTAGATGGAGCTAGAGAGTATTGTGCTATGCAAAATATCAGTGAGAGAAAAGACAAATGACATATAATTTCATTCATATGTGGAATTTAAGAAATAACAAATGAGTAAAGGGGCGGGGGGAAGAAACAGAGAGGCAAACCAAGAAAATAGACTCTGAACTCCAGAGAACACAACTGCTGGTCCCCAGAGGGGAGGTCAGGTGATGGGGATGGAGGAGGGCACCTGCTGTGATGAGCACGGGGTGATGTATGGACGTGGTGAATCACTATATTGTGCACCTGCAACTAATACTACACTGTATGCTAACTATACTAACTATGCTGGAATTTAAATAAAAACTTTAGAAAGATAAAGAATAAAACAAAACAAAATGTATTTATTTTGGCTTCCTTCCAACAGTCAAAATGTTAAAATATTTATTTTTGTCCATTTTGTTCAAAAAATCTAGTAGAGAATTTATGAGCACAAACATATCAATTATGTTAAATTATTAATTTAGTGTAGATCTTCTCCCATTTCTACTCTTTCCCCAATTTCTATTCTTTCTCTAATATTATGAGACAGTAAGTATCTGTTATTATCTCCAAAGAAACATTACTATCAAACCATGGCTTTGATCCAGAATGTAATATACATATATATATAATTTTTTTCCATTTCTGTAGATGGGAATAAAGTAGGGCATATGTTTTTACATGTAAAAACAGACAAGATAATTTGAATGCAGCAAATACCTCAGCTGCCAATCAGCATGTTTTTATTTTATTTCCTTTTGAGACAGTGTTGTTTTCTACATTTGTATGAGAAATATTTAAATTGTAGTTTCTCTAAAGAGGCATTTATTTCAAGTGTATGGTAAGTGCTGATTCTGCAATTATTGCTAATTGGAGAATTTCCAACTTGCTTCCTGTGTTGAGAACCTCATGATTTTGTCATATTCCTTTTTTCTTTATATTTCAAATTTGTGGAATGAAAAATATACTAAAATTACACTTTCAAATACATCATACTATAACTAAACTACTTTCTATGCTTTACAGATGGTGCGAGCTCAAAAGTGACAGGTCTTGCATACCAATGACTCCTCTGTTCCAATGAGCCAGAACCATGTAAAGGTTATTTATGATATGAAATTTTACTCTAACTCAAATAATAAAAAAAATTGCTTTCATTTTTAGTATGAATCTACAGCATACATCTGAAAATTAAATCAGAATACAATTTTTATTTACTTTTACTTTTAGTAATATATTTAAGGTGTACAACATGTTCTGTTATACATATAAATAGTGAAATGATTACTACATTCAAGCTAATTAACATATTCATCTCATCACAGGTTTATTGTTTTTTGAATGTGTGGTGAGAGCACCTGAAATCTACTTTCTTAGTAAATTTTTGGGATAAATATAGTTTATTTAACTATAGTCATGATACTCTACATTAGATCTCTAGACTTATGCATCCTACCCAATTACACTTTTCACCTGGTGACCAACATCTCCCCATGCTTGTAACTACCATTCTAATCTCTGATTTCTACATATACGACTTCCTCAGATTTCACATATAAATGAGATTATGCAATATTTTCTTTCTGTGTCTGGCTTATTTCACTTCACATAATGTCCTCCAACTTCATCCGTGTTGTCCTTAATGTAAGAATTTTCTTCTTTTTATTATTTTTTAAAGGTTTTATTTATTCATTTGAAAGAGGGACAGAAAGAAAGAGCATAGAAAGAGCACACAAGCAGGGAGGGGCAGAGGAAGAGGGGAAAAAAAATCCAGAGCAGACTCCTTAACTGACAGTAGAACCTGATGTGGGGCTCGATCCCACAACTGGGAGATCATGACCTGAGCAGAAACCAGGAGTTGGATGCTTAACCAACTGAGCCATCCAGACTCCCTGTAAAATTCTTCCTCTTTAAGGCTGAAATATATATATATATATAATTTCTTTATTCATTCTTTGCAAGAATTAGGTTGTTTCCATATTTTTACTGTTGTGAACACAGTTCTCAATGAACATGGGAACACATATATCTCTTACAGGTACTGATTTCATTTCCTTTGGGTATATACCAAGAAAACCAATTGCTAGATCATGTATTAGTTCTATTTCTAATTTTTGAGAAAAATCCATACTGTTTTTGATAATGTTTGTACCAGTGTGCATTCCCACCAACAGTGCACAAGGGTCCTCTTTGTTCCACAGGCTCACCAGCCCTTACTATCTCTTCTAATTTTGAAACTAGCCATTCTAACAAATGTGAGGTGATAGCTCACTGTGATTGTGATTTGAATTTCCCTAATGATTAGTGATATTAAACACCTTTTCATATATCTGTTGGCCATGTGGATATCCTTGAAAAACTGTCTCTTCAGGTCCTCTGCTCATTTTTTAACTGACTTTTTTTTTTTTACTATTGAGTTCAATGAGTTCGTTATATATTTTGGATATTAACCCCTTTAATTCATATGGAACCACAAAAGACTGAATAGCCAAAGAAATCTTGAGAAAGAACAACAAAGCTGGAGGCATCACATTTTCTGAGAAGAACATGTATTCTGCTGTTTGTTGGATGGAATATGTTATAGATATCTATGAGGTCCATCTGGTCTAATATGTAGCTTAAGTCTAATATCCCCTTATTGGTCTTCTGTATGGATACTCAATTCATTGTTGAAAGTGATATAATGAAAGGGCACCTGGGTGGCTAACTTGGTTAAGCATCTGCCTTTGGCTCAGGTCATGATCCCAGGGTCCTGGGATCCAGCCCCGAGTTGGGCTCCCTGTTCAGTGGGGAGCCTGCTTCTCCATTTGCCCTCTGCCTGCTGTTTCCCCTGCTTGTGCACTCTCTCTCTGTCAAATAAATCAATAAAAATCTTTAAAAGAAAGAAAGAAAGAAAGAAAGAAAGAAAGAAAGAAAGAAAAAGAAAGAAAAGAAAGAAAGAAAAAGAAAGAAAAGAAAGAAAAGAAAGTGGTATAGTGAAGTCTCTACTATTATATTGCTATGTATTCTGCTCTTCAGGTCTGTTAATATTTGCTTTGCATATTTAGGTGCTCCTATAGTGGGAGCATGCATGTTTACAAATGCTAAATCCTCTTGCTAAATTGGCACATTTATCATTATATAATGATCTTCTTTATCTATTATAGTCTTTACTTAAAGTCTAATTTGTATATACAATCACACACACGTACACACACACACACACACACATATATATATCTTCCCCACTTTCTTTGGATTTTCATTTGTGTGGAATATCTTTTCATAGCCCTTCAGTTTTAGTCTGTGTGTGTCCTTACCGTGAAGTGAGCCTCTCGTGGCAATATATAATTGACCCTTGGTTTGTTTGTTTTTTTCTTTTTTTCTTTTTTTTAAGCTTTTATTTATTTATTTATTTTAGAGAGAGATGGGGCTGGGCAGATGGGGAGGGAGAGGAAGAGGGAAAGAATCCCAAGCCAACTCCCTGCTGAATGAGGAGCTTGACATGAGGCTCAATATCACAACCTGAGATCACGACCAAGAGTCGGATGTTTAACCCACTGAGCCACCCAGGTGCCCATGAATCTTGTTTTTTAATCCATTCAGATACTCGATGGCTTTTGGAGAATTTAGTTAATTTACATTTAAAGTAATTATTAATAAAAACGGCCTTAATATTGCTATTTTATTGTTTCCTGGCTGTTTTGTAATCCCTTTGTTCCTTTCTTAATATCTTCATGATTTGATGATTTTCTGTAGTGTTAGGCTTAGATTCCTTTCCCCTTATCTTCTGTATATCTATGCTAACTTTTCACTTTGTTGTTACCGTGAGGCTTACATAAAACACCTTATATTTAGAGCAGTGTATTTTAAACCACTAAATACTAAAGATCTACATTTTTAGTCTCTCCTCCCAATGTTTTATGCTTTGCTGTCACAATTTGCATCTCTTCCCTTTGTGGATCCATTAACAAATTATTGTAGTTATAGTGGTTTTTAATACTTTGCCTTCTGAACTCTTTTTTTTTTTTAAGATTATTTATTTATTTATTTGACAGAGAGAGATCACAAGGAGGCAGAGAGACAGGCAGAGAGAAGAGGAGGCAGGCTCCCTGCCGAGCAGAGAGCCCAATGCAGGCCTCAATCCCAGGACCCTGAGATCATGATCTGAGCCGAAGGCAGAGCCTTTAACCCACTGAGCCACCCAGGCGCCCGCCTTCTGAACTCTTTATCAGGTAAATCACTTATTGTCATTTTGGTAAGATCTGTTTCTGGAGTTTTCTCATCTTCTTTTTGGGGGGGAACATCTTTTTTTCATTTTCCTTGACTCTCTGTGTTGGCTTTAGATGTAACAGCCACATCACCACTCTTGATAGAGTGCTCTCATTCAGCCTGGCCCAAGCTTGTGACTCATTTTCAAACCTCTGTGACTGTCCAAACTACCTCCTTTGTTCTTAGTGGTTCGCAGTGGTTGAAGGAGTGCCAAGACCTGTCAGTGTCTCAGTGGGGGAGGATCCCAGTTAGTACCTGGATGCAGGCTGACTGGAAGCCAGGTACTCAGGCAGTGGCTTTTAAAGGATGCAAATAGGCCTCTTCCAAGGAAAAACTAGAAGACAGACCCTTTTGTCTGTTCCATCTGTGCTGTGCTCTGGGAGACAGCTGGTTAAGAACTGTTTCTTCCTTTGCTATAGTCCTGTGAGACCAAGGAATAGAAGCTCTGCTCTCTACCAGAGACAGTCAGTCAAGAGGTGCTTCCCCTGGGTCGCAGCCACAAAAGCTGGAGCACGAGACATGTGCACAAACTCTTTCAAGGGATATTCTAGCTATCTGGGGGAGGCTAGTGGAAGCCCCCATAAGCCTCCCAGGTGTCTGGGGAGGATCACAGTCCTCCTGACCTTCAGGCAGCAGCTTCAAATTATGGAACTAGGCCTCCTCCAGACAGAGATTGGGAGATTCGTGTTCCTGTCAGCTCTGTTCGTGCTGAGCCCTGGGAGGAACTGTTTCTTGCTCTACTATGGGCATGTGGTTCTCATGGATGCAAATTCCATCGTTTTTCAAGCTGTCCTTTTTTGGGGGCTATCCTTCAGGGGAGCGTTGACAGGTGGCCTCTAGATATTGGGTCTGAACCTCTGCCACTCGTGTTGCTGCTGGGAATTGTGAGTTCCCTCTGGAAGATACGTCACCGGGCCAGGGGTGAAGTTTACGGCAGGAGAGCTCCCTGGCTTTCCTAACCAGGTCAGTGTAGGCGGGGTGAGTATTTTCTTTTGTTGTCTGCTGGATGTGCAGGAGTTGCTAGTTTCGTTTCCGGATGTCTTTCAGAAGAAACTGCTCTGCGTGAAGCTGTAGATTCAGGGTGTCTCGGGAGGAGGCAAGTTCATGATCCTCCCAGGTGGCCTTCTTGAACTAGAAACTCTTGGTTTTGTTTTTAGAAATACTTTATTTCTTTTTATACCCCAAGTGTTTCACACTGAGTAGACACTTAGTACCAGTTTGTTTAATGGATGAGGTACCAGGGTGGGAACAGTTAACTGTATGCATTTTGATTTCTAAAAGACTATTAGATAAAGGTTTAATTTCTCCATCCTTTTATATGATGAGATTTTATCTCCTCCACCCCAGCCCCTGGGGGAAAAAAAGGTGAAGTCTAGTCAATAATGAAGGGGAAAAAAAATAGTCCTAACATCATAAATAAGGACAGAAAGAATTAGAGAGGGTGAAGCACTGTCACTTGTTTTCGGACATGGTGGAAAGCAACAAGAGTTTTAGAATACGGAGCTACCCTGCCCCTTTTCAGTGTCTTCTACTTAGAGCCACATGGTCCTAGTACGATTCTTACGTAGGTAACCTGGATTAACTACAGCTTTCCTCTTCTGCTGACATTATCTGACCGTGGTCACATTTATTTCAACTTAAAAATCTCAGATTCCTGCACAACGGCAGCGTTCGATAGCTTGTTGCAATTGACAGTTCCCACTTTTTTCATGTTTTTCTCATTTCTCAAGCTTCTGCAGTCTGACGGCTTTCACAAGTATTTCCAGAAAATGCTCTTGCCAGGGTCACCAATTATTCCTAAACTCAAAAATGTTTAATTACTTGACTTCTCTCCAGCAAATGTCAGGGCTGATTTCTAACCTCCTGGACGCTTTGGATTCCACAGCCTTTCTCTCTCTTGATTTCCCCAAAGGCAAGCTCTCCTTTTTACAGCTCCCTTTCTATCCGATATTCTCATTTCCTCATTTCCAGGTCTCGCTTTACACGGTTTACCGAGCATATGTTATTTACTTCTAAGGATTCAATGGCCATGTATATACAGGGATGGCTCCAAAATCTGTATTTCCTGAGCTTTAGATCTATAAAGCAAAGCCTTCCTTCAACCTCTCCAGTGGATATGTTTCAAAAACAACCATTCAGGGGCACCTGGCTGGCTCGGCTGGAAGGGCGTGTGACCCTTGATCTCAGGTCATGAGTTGGAGTACCATGTTGCGGGTGGAGATTACTTAAATAAAAATTAAAAAAAAAAATTAAACAAAAACAAAAACAAGTTCAAATGTGATGTCATCCTATCCCTACACAACTAACCTGCTATACATCTTAATTTCTCAGTTGAAGTTAATGGTATCAGCAACAAAGCCAGAAACAAGTCACCTTCCTTGTCTTCTTCCTCTCTCTCCATCCACATAATTCAATCTAAATCCCATGACTCTTAAAGTCACTCATTATTTCCCTTTCCCCTGCCAAAGTTTTCATTATGGTCTCTCACATGGATAATTTTTTTGTATCTCCTTACTGGACTCCTTGTCTCTATGATATTTTTCTTGCTCTAAATTCTCCAATATTTCCCTGCTGTCCATGAGATAAAATAATACCAGACTTGATTATAAGCTCTATCAGAGTCTCTAGCTACTGTCTGTGTTGTACCTTCATATCCAGTCACAACTGATCCTCTCTGTATAGCCCACTGTTCTTGCTTTCCCTCAGACTTTTACCACACCTCTATAGGTGATGACCATTTGATGCTCATCTCTGTTCCCCCATTCTTTGGATCACTTTTAACCATTATTTTGGCCTTAATATCAGTCTTTGATTTCCTAGTAAGAGACTTTTCTGATTTTTAAAATTCACCTCCAGGACATGAAAGTACCAGCACCTTTCTATCTCCTGTCATAGCATTTATTATTCTATATTTTAATTGTTCCTTGATGGAACATCTCACAGTTGAACTAAGAGTACAAGAAAGACATTGTCCACCTCTGATTACTAGTATAATGCTAAAACAGAAATAGGTTCAATAAATATTAGTTGAACAAATGGATGCATTAGTGACAAATGAGTAAACAAGGTACACCTATTTAATCTAACTCATACAGCATGAAACATACATACACTACAGAGAAGACAGAGGCAGTACACTCCAGTTATTTAATTCTACTCAGCCCTGTGCTTCTGAGAGGGTGCCATTCACTCTTTCGTATATAAGCATAGTAAAGTCAACTTACTCTCTGTTGTGGCAACATTTTTTTTTCTTTAAGATTTTATTTATTTATTTGACAGAGAGAGAAAAAGAGATCACAAGTAGGCAGAGAGGCAGGCAGAGAGAGGAGGAAGGAGGCTCCCTGCTGAGCAGAGAGCCTGATGCGGGGCTCGATCCCAGGACGCTGAGATCATGACCTGAGCCAAAGGCAGAGGCTTTAATCCACTGAGCCACCCAGGTGCCCCAACATTCATTCTACTTAAAGCTAGCCTTGAAGCAGGAAAAAAAGCCCTTCTGGGCATCCCCCAAGACAATATATACCACACATTTTAGTGTGGAGTAAAAATATTAGTATTTTTTTCTCTTAAGAGAGACAGAAGAAATTATTTCGCACATCACAAAGCATTTCACTCCAAACATAACATTACTGGATGTTTCTTGACGAATCTGTTAATCTGGGTTTGATCTTTTCCTTCTTTGGGCATTTAATGTTCTTCCTGCCCTTTCTTCTCAGAACAATCTGGCTTCGTGTCAGCTCACTCAGAGCTAGATCCCCTGATGGTAGATTATGCCTATTGCACTAAGAACCAAAACTGTTTATCACCTATCCACAAAGACCGATATATCTAAGACTACTGTCATGGTCAAATATCCAATCTGTCAGAAATAGAGACCGATGATGATCCCTCGATACAAGCATTATCCTCAGAGGAGAACACCAAGGCACTTGCTGTCATGTTGATCACACTGAATCCCTTCTATCCTGGAAGGGACAGTGAGACATCATGATCAAAATAAACAAATACTATTGGTTAAGTTTACGTTTATTTTCTACCCACAAGACCTAAATAAGTATACTATGCAAGGGAATACATATTCCCAGCCACCTATGATTCCCACACAATATTGCATCAATCATGGAATCCACTTTACAGAAAAGGAAGCAGGGGGGTGGGCATGATACTGATCATGAAATCTACCAGTTCTAATGCCTATCACACCACACAAAGGTCAATCTGAAAGAATGAGGAAAGATCCTCTTCAGAGTGCAGCAGAGGTGCCAGCCTGGCTATCACACTCTGTAAAAATGGCCCACCAATCTCTAGGATGTAGGCTATACCCTAAATCAATACGATTTGATGGTACAATGTACTGAAGTAGGTAAAATACGGGAGTGCTGGAATCAATGGGTGGAAGGAGAAGGTGGCTCCATTCCCTGACACTCCTAACAGCTCAGTAAGTAGAGCCCTACAACACAGAGATCTTTGGTTCTAGAAGCCTCCAAAGGAGAAATGTTTCTCCCAGAGCGTCCAAGAAGAATCTCATTACCTCTTAGCTATGCCTGCTGCCTTGTCATTTGGGGCTCCTTGTGCCACAAGATAATCAGACAAGGAATGAAGTCAGCTTCCAGGTATGGGTAAATAACCCTGACCTTCCGAAGACAGGGCTGATGCTCTACGTGGGGGGTGGGGGACAAGGCAGGCACAGGTGGCATCCAGGTGCTGTCTGGGGGCCTATCTTGGCGCTCCCCTCTTTAACTTAGACGGCACCGAGACATACAGCAGCCAGAAGCGTCGAAGGATATGGGCTGAACTGGATCTTGGCCCCCTTAGTGACGTGGGTCTGGGTCTTGCCGGCGGACGGTACTCCAACACTAGCTCATGCTAGCAGACTGTGAAAGGAGACAGACAGAGAAGATGAATTTCAAGTGCAGCCCTGGAGCCCAGCTACGGCTGGAGGTATCTTTCCTCCCACTCTATCTCAGTTTCCTCACCAAAAAACCCCAGACCATTTGGAATCCTGAAGGAATTGGTCCCAGAAGGGATATACTTATTTTTGGAAAGCAAGTGTATCCGAAGGACTCAATGGGGATGCTGTTTTTTGTCCCTCGGGTCCCCTCTCCATGGATGAGGCACTCTCTCCCTCAGACACAAAGAACGCTAGCTGCTGAGGGCTCCCTACAGGGCCCATGTCCATGAATTAACCTACGGTGAGACAACAGCCAAACCGAGTGCATGTCTCCTCCCTGGATAGAGCCCACACTTAACTGCTAGTTGGGGTCAGGTACAAAGGTCCAGGCCCCTAAGACTGTACATCTTTAACGTCTGACCCCAGCTCGGGGACACACACCCCAAGTGACCAGCGGAGGCCCCCGGTGGAGAGGCACTTCACCTCCCTCAGCCCACATCTGTTTTCCTCATCCTCACAACCTTGTCTCTGGAGAATATTCACCAGCAAACTTCCTCCACATCAATCTTCAAACGAGAGTGTGTTTTCCAGGTGCTTTAGCATAAGTGAGGCTAAAAGTATGTGTATACAATAAGGGAGCACATGATTAATGTGAATAAATGAGCCACAAAATATTTTTTTGTAGTAACTTGGAGGATGCTTGGATTTTAAGTCTTACACTGTATAGACGGAAGACAAAACATACCATAACGTCTAGGGAAGACAGTCCACACTCTCTACAGTGAGGGTGATGACGAAAGACAAGGACTAAAACAAACCCCAGCTGAACTGACAAAGACTGAATATAATCCACGGGCCACGAATGACCACTTCACAGGCAGATTCTATCAGGATAGTAGAGATGACCATGAGAAGGCTGACTGGTGTATTTACGTAGGCAGCGGTTCCTGTTTCTTTTGTTTTTTCTTTAATTTCAGCCACGTCACAAATTACTCTATGGAACATAATTATATGCACATGTCACAGTTTAAAAAATGTCAGAGTCTTTAAAGTATATTGTTGAAGGCCGCATCAAGGACTAATTATGTACTTTACAGTGGCTATCTGGACATAATAAAAAAAATAAAAATAAATAAAATATATTTTACCCTTACTACAGTGAAGTCCAAAAATCCAAGGTGATATTTCAAATCAAGATGGGACCAGACCTTTGGTTAGCATAAATACTTTAAAAATGCCAAATTTAGGGATACCTTAGTCATTAATATTTAGTACCCATATGATTCAAAATAGTTTATGTTTTTAGATCAGAAATAAGCTAAAGTAAGTAAATGTTAGTTTAGTAAGATATGCTGGTAAAGTAAGATATGTTTATCTATATATTTCTATTTTTTTAAAGATTTTATTTGACAGAGAGAGAGAGAGATCACAAGTAGGCAGAGAGGCAGGCAGAGAGAGAGAAGGAAGCAGGCTCCCTGCTGAGCAGAGAGCCCGATGCGGAACTCGATCCCAGGGCCCTGAGATCATGACCTGAGCTGAAGGCAGAGGCTTAACTCACTAAGCCACCCAGGTGCCCTTATATATTTCTAGATATGCATATATATTTATAAAAAAGAGAAGGAAACTCCATCCATCTGTTAACCAACTGGCTATCTAGTGGTTCGGTAAGTTACTACATAATATTGATTGAGTGCCAACTATGTCACAGAAAATATGCCAAAAGATTTGTACACATTTCCTACTTTTACAGAACCCCCATCCTATACCGCAAGACAGTTTTTATAAACTCAGTTTCAAATTAAGAGACTGAGGTTTCAGAAAGCTTTTCAATGTCACAGAACTGAACATGTTTGCATTGAGACTGAAATCCTGTCTCCAGAGCCTAACCTAGAGAAAATATGGTAAATAAGAAATGCAATCACCTGGTTAATAAGCAAAAGAGAATGGGATGAGGCATTAAAAGAAGATGCAGTATAAAGGGAATATGGGAAACCGAGAGATAATATTTTCATTTCCTCTAGGTTGATAGTTGAAGGTCTTGGAGCCTTTATTTTGATTGAGTCCACGACCAACTTAACCACACAGAAGAACTGTGAATATGCATGTTCTCACACACACACACATACACACACAGAGAAAATATACTGTCTTGACCCAATGTAATGTAAAGTCCGTATTTACATTCATGTCAGCTTTGGCCGGTGAACTACATCCAGGTCTGAAAAAGTGAAAGGAGTTGGCCAACTGGGATTTTTCTGCTGGGGAGAAGGGCTGCTTTCTAACAGCAGATCCATTAAAAACTAGTAAGTTACTTTGTGGATCTAGAAACAGCAAGGAAATAAAATTCTTGGCTAAGAGTATGGAAAGGTGATTTTGGGGTTTATTATTATCCTCACCTTGTTTTCCCATTCCTTCCATTCTAGCAAGTGGGCAGACACCTTGCTTCAGATATGCTTAAGAAGTCAGTAGCAGGGGTTTTGGGGTTTATCTTCCAGAAGCTAGAGAAAATCTATGAAGGGAGTGGGATGGGTAATATTCAAATACTATTACCTGAAGTGGGAGAAAAGAGATCAGGGTGTGGGGACCAGAGAGCAGTGGCGGGCTGGAGACAGACGGTTCCTGTCCGAGCTTGCAGGCTACGCGGGCACAGCTGAGGGACCAGCAGTCTGCTGTGCGGGGGTCCTGGGGGCAGGCCTGGGACTTCCAGCCTCACCAGAGATCCCCGTGTCTCCACGTGTAGCAGCAGAACACTGCCAGCCCGATGTTCCTCCACTGGCAGGACATTGGGATTCCTAGCAACAATCAGTGTCCACAGAGAC
This sequence comes from Ailurus styani, assembly GCA_002007465.1. Classification (NCBI taxonomy): domain Eukaryota; kingdom Metazoa; phylum Chordata; class Mammalia; order Carnivora; family Ailuridae; genus Ailurus; species Ailurus styani. The sequence goes on from LNAC01000224.1 coordinate 1,132,010, forward strand.
TAATCACCAAGACAAGCTAATGCCTTGGTTCCCAGGGAGACCCCCAAACTGGAGCAGACCTCAAACACTGGCACAGAGAGCACCATCCGAAGAGTAAGAACCACAGATGAGCTCCCACCTGATTCTGCGGATTGTGCTCAGAGAAGAAATGAAGTAGGTTCAAGGTAAAAACAAACAAACAAACAAAAAAAGGGAAATACATGTTCACCCGGGTTTATAAATCGAAACTCACATGTGCTGCAGGCACACGGAAATAACTGGGCAATGACTGATGGGCAATGACTCCCATCTCTAAACCAAAGAGATTAAATATTCGAGTTGCTTATAAATTTCATGTTTTATATTTCAAGCTGCATTTTACAGCATTTTTATAGGAGTCACACAATGGAAAGCCTTCTCAAAAATGAAAGACATTCCTCCAGTTACATCAGTTTTAAGTGTCACTGGATGCACATATCCCCACTCTATTAGGGCACTTATTTTCTGCATCTGAGCTTTAAGTTAATTAAATATGAAGCCCCAGTCCCTATTCATAAAATCTGCTCTCTTCCATAGAAATTATTTTCCTGGAGAAGATCTTAATGCACAAAATGTCATTCTTGATCTTGAACTAAAAATGTAGAGATGACTTTATCTGCTTAAATTAAAAGTAGAATGACTGCAAATGAAAAAAACCCCATCTTCTTTCCCACTTAGGTTGATATTATGCTGTATTTAGGATTAGATTACTTAGATGAAACATATGTTAGGGAAGGATGATACTTAGTATTTTAGTTTTATTTGTTTATTTCTTACAAAGCTGAGTTTACAATGCACAACAACTTTCTTCAGAGCTGAATTAAAGAATTCCTAGAATTTAACATTGTGAGTTCTTTGAAAAAGATGTAAATTCTGATATGAGGCTAGTGAAGCCTTGGGGCTCGAATGCTGAGTTTTCTTTTTTCTTTTTTTTAAAGATTTTATTTATTTACTTGACGCAGCGAGAGATCAGATCACAAGTAGGCAAAGAGGCAGGCAGAGAGAGAGGAGGAAGCAGGCTCCACTCTGAGCAGGGAGCCTGATGCGGGACTCGATCCCAGAACCCTGAGAGCATGACCTGAGCCGAAGGCAGAGGCTTTAACCCACTGAGCCACCTAGGTGCCCAAATGCTGAGTTTTCAAAATATTTTTTTTAATTTTCTTTATTCCTTAAAATAATGAACGTGTCAGTCTTCAAATAAAGAGTATTAATGTGTTACATCATTTGTACAATACTGTGGTTCTAACACTGTAACTGATTATAACATAGTCCAGTATCTCTAGGTTAGGCTGATGTCCCCAAGTCATTCCAATGGTCCTTTGAAAGAGTTATCTTCATATTATTTTATTTTTTATTCTATTCTATTCTATTCTATTCTATTCTATTGATTCTTTTGCAAGGGTGGGTGAGGGGAGGAGCAGAGGGAGAGGGAGGAGCAGCTCCCCACTAAGCACTGAGCCTTACATGGGGCTTGATCTCAGGGTCCTGAGATCATGACCTGAGCTGAAATTAAGAGTTAGAAGCTTAACCAACTGAGCCACCCAGGTGTCCCTTCATACCGTTTTTTGAAAGGAAAAAGAAAAGAAAAGAAAAGAAAAGGAGAGAAGAGGAGAGGAGAGGCAAGGAAAGGAACTCTTTTTACCTAATGAGGTCAGCAGAACCTCTTTGAAATCAACTCAGAATTCCATTCTCAAGTAGGGTAATGTCTGTGCTCAGTTCCGAGTAGACCCTTTTATTTTTCTGGATTCTCTTTCACTTCTAGATTTATAATGGACACTTTCTTTCTATCGCCAGTCACTGCCTCTTTACTTCCTGAACAGAGACCACTGACAGTGGTGGTCTGCTCACACAGTAATGTTTCCTAGCTTTGAACCAGGTCAGATGCTAAGGCATCCTGTTCTCTGCCATTTTAAGAGAGAGATGAAATTGCCTAAGCTTGCTGAATATTTCAGCTCCAAAGAGTTTGTCTTTAACAACAGCCAATTTTTCTGGGTAAGGAGAGAAAGCATAAATCTTTGAAATTGAAGAGATGACATGCATACTTTAATAGTATTTTGGTAAAACTCTCTAACTCATCTTCATTGTGTCTCCATGACAGGCTTACCTTGAAAAGAGTCCACAGACTTGCACTTTCATTTTGTTCTGCTTGCCACTAAAATTTAGTAAATTATTAGAATCAAGTATTCTTTTTTTTTTCCTTTAAAGACAAATCCATATCTAAAGAAGAGATCCCTAACAAAGGCATTACCTCATCTCTCACCAGATCTCCTTTGAGGTAGTTTGTCCATTTTTTTGGGGGGGGGTTGGTTTAGTTCATGACATACTTACCCTCCTGTGATCTGAGCCCCAAATCCTATCATCGAACAAGAAGTGACTTCCCTCCGCGAGAGTCGTCAGGCCTTTCCCACAGACTGAGTTCTCAGAGTGATTTCTTGGGTTTGTTTATACACCTTTCTTACTGAGCTTTGAATTGCAGAGAGAAAAAACCATTTTCTATTCATTTTTATTTTCATAGTCTCTGTCATATTTTTGTTGAATCAGTGGCTTAAAGAACACTTCTTTTATGTTTGTATGTACAATGGCCACATAGTTTTGTGACTTTGGGCAAGGTATTTACACTGAAGCTCAGCTTCAGGGCACCTGGGTAGCTCAGTCGGTGAAGTGTCTGTCTTCGGCTCAGCTCATGATCCCAGGGTCCTGGGATCGAGTCTTGTATCGGGATCCCTGCTCAGTGGGGAGTCTGCTTCTCCCTCTCCCATTCACCCTGCTTGTGTTCTCTCTCTTGCTGTCTCTCTCTGTCAAATAAATAAATAAACCTTAAAAAAAATTTTAAAAAGCTCAACTTCCTCGTTGTAAATAAAGCCAATAATGCCTCCTTAGTATACCTCAAAGAATTTGAGGGTTAAATGAAATGAAACAAGGGGAGACGCTCTGTAAATTGTAAAATACTATACAGATGTGAGTAATGTAAGAAATTACTCATCACACGAACAGATTCAAATTACCTATCTTGTTATTCGGCTTTTCTTTGCCAGAGGTATATTTTTTTCCAACCGAAGCACTAAAATTAGAAACAAAAAGTTTGAGAAGATTGACTAAAACACAGCTTAAAAAATTAGGTAAGAGACCTAACAGCAGGGAGATATATTATGATTCCACTTACATTAAATCATGTGCACTTTAGAGGAACAGAGAGGAAGATGTTCAGAAAGTGTCAGTGTGTTTTCAGGTAGGGTTTGCATTAATTTTTAAAAATATTTTTGGATCATGTATTTTTCAACAAGGCCTTGTTTATCATTTTTCCAGTTATAGAATAAGGATCGAGAGGGAAAAAAAGAGTCAGAAAAAGATAGTCTCCCTTTACGGCTTTCCTTTTTCATATTTCATTTTCAGTGCTCCAAATCCTGCACTGTACTTGATAACCCCACCAATTTACGAAAAGACTCTTACAGACATACCAACAATCACTGGGTTGCCACGTGGCGATACTCTTAAACTCTTCCAACTTAGGAGACACCCCTGGAGCTGTGTGGATACTCCCTCACTCCCCAAAACCTTTTCCTTGCTTGATCTCAGGAACATCTCACTCCCCATGTCCTTTTGCTTCTCTGAATAATCATTCAATTGCCCTCTTTCCAGCTGACTTTTTCTTCTGGTCTTTGAAAAATATAATTTTCAGGAAAGTATAAGATTATGACTTCCAAAATGAACATATTTTAAAGATCTACTAATTTAGTGAGGGGATCAGACAGATGTTATAACTGGTTCAAAAGAAAATTTTAAAAAAACGGGCACATTTATAGATCAAGAGTATGGAAATGCATATGTAAATGGTGGCAGGACTGGTTTTCCACAGGGTAGAAGTGAAGATAATTAAACCTCCACCAGACAAGACATAATTTGCAATGGATATCAGTGACCTACAATTTACAAAGACTTGTAAAATAGACCAAAGTCAATGAAAGGTTAGAATTAATAATTCCTAGAAGTCTGTGCTATATGTAGACAATTCATAGCATTTTATGAAACTTAAGTCTATTGAAACTTAATTTTTTTATACTTTCTCCCACTAATATCATTGTTTTTCTAAATTCTGTTATTTTCTTTTCTCATTCTACACATTCCCTCTGCTTCCATACTCAATTTAGATACATTGACAAATAGCCCCGATTTTTTTTTTTCTCCAGAAGCACTTAGGTACTGCTTTATTGATCACTCAAATGTCTTATGTTAGTTTTAATTTGAATAACTCCCAGTTGATCATGGTGCATGATCTTTTTATGTACTGCTGAACTTGGTTGGCTAATATCCCATTAAGGATTCTTGTATCTGTACTCACCAGGGGTACTGACCTGTAGTTATCATTTCTTGTCATCTCCTTGCCTGGCTTTGGTAATGTTGGCCTTGTGAAGTGACTTTGGAACTATTCCCTCCTCTATTTTTTGGTACAATCTAAGAAGGATTAGTATTCTTCTTTAAATGCTGGGTAGAATTCACCAGTGAAACCATCTGGTCCGGGACTGCTTTTCATTAGAAAGATTTTGACTACTGATTCAATCTCCCTACTAATGATTGGCCTGTCCAGATTTTCTGTTTCTTCTTGATTCAGACTTCATTTTGTTTCTAAGAATTTATCCACTTATTCTAGGTTGTCTAAATATTTGGTATAAAATTATTCATAATAGCCTCTTATGAGCCTTTGTATTTCTGTGGTATCAGTTGTAACATCTCTTTCATTTGTAATTTTATTTGTGGGAGGCCTCTCTCTTTTTTTCTTGGTGATTCTAGATAAAGACTGGTGCATTTTGCTTATCTTCTCCAAAAGCCAATTCTGAGTTTCATTGATCATTTATACTGCCTTTTTAGGCTCCATTTCATTTATTACCATTCTGATCTTTGTAATTTCCTTCCCTCTAGTAACCACGGGCTTAATTTATTCTCCTCTTTCTAGCTTCTTGAGGTACAAAGTTAGGTTGCTTACTTAAGATCTTTATTCTTTCTAATGTAGGTACTTATGACTCTGAACTTCCATCTTAGATCTGCTTTTGATCCATCTCATAGGTTTTGATCTGTTGTACTTCCATTTTCATTTGTCTCAAGGTAGTTTTTAATTGATCTTTTGATTTCTGCTTTGACTCACTGGTTGCTCAGAGCATGTTGTTTAATCTCCACATATTTGTGAATTTTCCAGTATTCATCTTGTAATTCATTTCCAATTTCACACCATTGTTGTCAGGAAGGATATATGGTATGATTTCAATCTTATCTGATCTATCCTGGAGAATGTTCCATGTGTTCTCAAGAAGAAGGTATATACTACCACTATTTATTGGAAAGTTCTATAGTTGTCTGTAAGATCCATCTGGTCTAACAGAGCTTAAGTCCAATGTTCCTTTTTTAATATTTTTATTTATTTTATTTGACAGAGAGAGAGATCACAAGTAGGCAGAGAGGCAGGCAGAGAGAGAGGGGGAAGCAGGCCCTCCGTTGAGCAGAGACCCCAATGTGGGACTAGATCCCAGGACCCTGAGATCAAAACCTGAGCCGAAGGCAGAGGCTTAACCCACTGAGCCACCCTGGCACCCCAAGTCCAATGTTTTTATAGTCATTTTCTGTGTGGACAATCTATGCATTGTTGAATGCAGAATGTTGAAATCTCCTATTATTATTGTATTGCTGTCTATTTTTTCCTTTCATATCTGTTAATAGTTCCTTTAGGTATTTAAGTGCTCTGATGTTAGGTGCAAAAATATTTACAAACATTATATTCTCTTACTAAACTGACCTCTTTATCATTATATGATGGCTTTTTTCATTCTTATTACAATCTTTGGGTTAAAGTCCATTTTGTCAAGTGAGATTTATTACAGAGATGCAAGGATGGTTTAACAGCCACAAATCAGTCAGTGTAATACATTAAATTAACAAAATGAAGGATATGGGGAAGGAGACAAACCATAAGAGACTCCTAATCTCACAAAACAAACTGAGGGTTACTGGGGGGTGGGAGGGTAGAGATAGGATGGATGGGTTATGGACATTGGGGAGGGTTTGTGCTTTGGTGAATGCTGTGAAAGGTGTAAGCCTGATGATTCACAGACCTATACCCCTGGGCAAATAATAGTAATAATTTTATATATATGGAGGATAAAAATCATAGGATCATCTCAACAAGTGCAGAAAAAATTTTTTAAAAATATTCAGCATCCTTTCATGATAAAAGGTCCCAACAAACTGGGTATAAAAGGAATGTACCTCTATATAATAAAAACCAGGGATGACACACCCAGACCTAATGTCATACTCAATAAGGAAAAGCTGAAAATTTTTCTTCTAAGATCAGGAATAAGATAAGGATAGCCACTATCGCCATTTTGATACCAAATAATACTGGAAGTCCTAGCCAATTAGGCCAGAAAGGTAAATAAAAGACATTCAAATTGGAAAGGAAAAAGTAAAATTGCCTCTTTTTGCAAAAAAAAAAACCAAAACCGTATTAGATATTTTTTAAAAAGAACCTAAAGAGGCTATCAAAAGTTTGTTGGAACTAATCAACAAATTTGGTAAAGTTGAAGGATACAAAATCTATATACAAAAGTCAATGGCCTTTCTATACACCCACAACAATCAGAGAAAATGACCCCATTTACAATTGCATCAAAAAGAATAAAGTACAAAAGAAAAAATTTAATGCATGGGGTAAAAGATCTGTATGCTGGAAACTAGAAAACAATAATAAAAGAAAGTAAAGAATATACAAGTAAATGAAATGATATCCTGTGCTCATGGACTAGAAGAATTACTATTATTAAAATTCCATTCTACCCAAACCAATCTATAGATTCAATTTAATCCCTATCAAAATTCCAATGGCATTTTTTACAGATGTGGAAAATAAAAATCCTGCAATTTGCATCAAACTGCAAAAGACCCTGAATAGCCAAAGCCATCTTGAGAAAGAAGAACAAAGCTGAAGGCAACACACTTCCTGATTTCAAGCTGTCTTGTAAAGTGATAATAATCCAAACAGTGTGGTATTAGCATAAAATCAGACACATAGCTCAATAGATCAGAATAGAGCACAAAAATAAACGCATGAATATATGGTTGATTAATTTACAACAAAGGATCCAAGAATATACAATAGGGAGAGGGCAGTCTCTGATAAATGTTTCTGGAGAATTAGACAGCCACATGCAGAATAATGAAACTGGACTCCTATCTTTCCTGTACATAAAAAAGTCAACCAAAACGGATTAAAGAATTGAATGTAAAACCTGAAACTAAAACTTCTAGAAGAAAACAGAGGGGGTAAGCTCCTTGGCATTGGTCTAGTGAAAAAATTGTTTTTATTTGACCCCCAAAACAAATGCAACCAAAGCAAAATTAAAGTGGGACTATTTCAAACTATAAATGTTTCTGCAACAGCAAAGGAAACTATTAAAATGCAAAATGAAAATGCAACCTATGGAATGGGAGAAAACACTTGCAAACCATAAATCTGATAAGAGATTGATATCCGAGATACATAATGAAATTATACAACTCAACAGCAAAAAACAAAACAAAACAAAACCACACAAATAATCCGATTAAAAATGGGCAAAGGATCTGAATGGACATTTTTTTTCCAAAAAAGACACACAAAGGGCCCACCAGTACATGAAAAGGTACTCAACATCACTAATCATCAGGAAAATGCAAATCAAAGCCACAATGTGTTAACACTTTACACCTGTTAGGATGTCTATTAGCAAAATAAAAGAGATGACTAATGCTGGTGAGAATATAGAGAAAAGGGAGCCAACCCTTTGGCAGGGTTGGTGGGAATGCAAACTGGTATAGCCATAAAGGAAAACAGTATAGAGTTCCCTCAAAATATGAAAAAAAGGACTTCCTTATGATCTAGCAGTATCACATTTGGGTATATACCCAAAGCTAACAAAACCATTATTTCAAAGAGATATCTGTATTTCCATATCCAGTGCAACATTATCTACAATAGCCAAGGTACAGAAATAGCCTAAATGCCTACCTACAGGTGGAGGAATAAAGAAAATGTGGTATATGTAAGATGCAATATTATTTAGCCGTAAAAAGAGAAGAAAATCCTGCCATATGCACAGAGTAGCCTGGAGAGCATAACGCAAAGTGAAATAAGCCAGACAGAGAAAGACAAGACAAATACTGTAGTGTATCACATACATGCAGAATCTATGGAAAATAAAACAAGGAGAAAAAAAAAGTTGAATTCATAGACACAGAGTAAAATCGTGGTTGTGAATGCCTGAGGGATGGGGGAAATAGGGAAAAGTAGGTAAAGGGCACATACTTTCACTTGTAAAATCCATAAGGTCTGATCATCTAAGGTAAAGCAATGGTCACTGTGCTTATTAATGCTATATTGTATCCTTGAAATCAGCAACAAAGTAGAACTTAAATGTTCTCGACATAAAGAAAAAATGGTAAAAATATGAAGTGATGGGTGTTATTAATTCAATGGGGGAATCTTTTCATAATGTCTATGTATATAAAATCATCACATTGTATACTTTATCTTATAATTTTATTTGTCAATTATACCTCAATGAAGAAATTTAAACACATAATAGATATTAACACTTCTGAACCGTGTTCTTTAAAATGATTAAGATGAAAAAAATAAAATTATTTAGATGGTAAAAAATAGAGAAAAAATAAAATGCCTACAGAGTAAAACATTTAAAAATTTTAAGTTCCTATAATAAGATTTGACGCTTATATGGCATTTTCTGCATTTTGAAGCCCTATGACATCCCTTATTTCAATTAATGGTCATATAAACCCACAACCCCGTAAGAATTTACTATTTTGCAAATAAGGAAACCTATTTTACAGATGAATATGTGTGCTCAGGATATTAGAACTGATTCACCTAACATATTAGTGACTGGAATATTGAGTTCTAAAAGTCAGACCTCATTTCTTCTTGTATATTGCATTTTCTAATATTTCAGGAAATGAAAATTAAGTGGAGTTGGGTTACGAGTATTTTAAAAAAATCTTTCCAGATTATTCTAAATGTGTTTGGCAGCTTGGGCTGAGAGCTCCTTCTCATAAAGTCTTGAGAACTGAGAGGAGGAGGATATTCCCACGGAGTGAACTATTTCCTAGCAACCTGTAGTTCATAATAATCTTTTTGCATAGAGAACTAGAAAGATGCTGTCACTGACAAGATGACAACTTTGCAGTTGTTTCACTGGGAAACTTTCATACCTTATGGCCTAGCCATACCTACTCTACCATTTCATTTAAATATCTACAGTGACTCACTATTTCCTTCAAGAGTCTATGCCCTCGCACTTGAGGAAGAGAAAAGAAACAACCCTCTTTTGCATCTGTGATTTGCAGCAATGCAATGTAGTTTTATTTGTGTGCGTGTGCATGTCCTTAAGGGATATGTGCATGTGTCTGCTTGTCCTGTCTGCATTCTTCAAGGCAGTACAAAGCTATACGCATTTCAAAATAATACTGCTTACGGATGATCTATATTCTTAATCACTTCCGTTAATACAGTTGTGTACAGATGGTAGTCATTAGCCCTACAAACTGATTTATACAAACAGTATTTAAGCAAGAAAAATCAATGCCAGAAAAAGAAATCTTTCTACATACATAATGAAAAAGAAAAAGAAAAAGAAAAAAAAAAAAAAAACAAACCCAAACCAATAATCTTCCATTTGGTCTCCTGTCTCTCCTGATATCAGTATATAAGATACATGTGCTTTCCTTCATCATTTCAACTGTTTATTATATTAATCTTGAAAATTCCATTACCATCCTTTATTGCAGATGAGAGGAAGCTTTCAAATGCTATTTGAATGTTCACAAATAAGAGACATGACTCAAGTCCAGCTATTAACATGCTATGTGCACACACACATGCATAGTTTATTTTTTTTGAAATATAAAAATACACTAAATTCAAAATTAAAACAATCATTAACATTCCCCTTTTCCATTTCCTAGGCAGGTAAAGCCATACTCTCTCTTTTTTCTGGGATGGTGATATCAGAATGTGACGTCCTCCCTGTGAGAAGTCACGGGAGCTGAAAACTGCACGAGCACAGCTTAGAAAAACGCCACAGCCATGGAGGACCTCGTGTTCTGTCCTCTGGGACGCGGCCGGGTACTGTCTGGTTACCTCAGGCAAAGCTGCATCATCTGCGGTATCTGGGCCATCACGTTCCCTCCAGTGACTGGTCAACCAGATGTGTACTAGTATTTAGGAGTGCTGCTGTGCGGATTTACTCCACCCTGATTTGGACTTTTGTCGTCTCTTAGGGCATTAAATGCACTACATCTACTTACTTTTGTCTTTGTCATCCAGCCATTTGAAATTTGAACTGAAAAACCTCAGCACTGCCATGTGTGGGGTCCGCCCACTGAGAACCCTTGGCAATTAGATATAAACACCGATATTTATACTGTGAAGTCCAGAACACTTTAATGCCAGGTCACACATTAATAAGTTCAAGGGAATTTCAGGTCAAGAAGGGATTCATATATGCATTCACCACACTGTCCTTTGGGACTCAAGAAGCTTCACACTGAATTTTGCCACGGAAATGGTACCCGTGCGCTTGATGATCACACGCTGGGTGGAGGGGTTAGACAAGGCACCAGGCGTTGGTTGGGCAAAGCAGAGCCTTCCAGGCCATGCCCTGAACTGCTTTAGCAGGCATGCTCAGCTCAAGTACCCAGGAGTGCACCCAGCAGGTGAGTGATGGCTAAGGACCAGAATTCCCGTTCCAGACTCTCCTGGGGAGCCCTACTCAGCTTTGGGAGTCTATGTTTTCATGACTCTCTCACGAAGTATTAATAGTGATGGTTGTGGATTACAACGAATCAATAGCCATCTGCAACAGTTAATCTTCCTCTTCAACAGGGCCCAGTGAGTTGCACAAAGGCATTTGTTTCAGGGGAAAAGAGCGATGTGGAAGAACGTGAAAACTCCTCCGTCTCCCCACCAGGCACCAAGGTTTCTCACATGTGACTTGTAAACTGAGACACAGAACTATGTTTTATGTGGTGCTAAATGAGGCCTTTGGTAGGACACTGGCTAACTACTTTTCCTGAGATTTGGATAAAGTAAGAGACCTACCTAATTGCCTGACTTGTTGACGTTTAATAACCCAAATGACAAGAAGGTGATTCCTCCTGGCGAGGGTAAAAGCTACTTCTATTTGCTATTACTGAATGAGCGTGGATACAGACCAGCCACTGGTCTAAATGGTCTTTCAGGTTTAACTCATTTAATCCCCTAAACAACCTAATAAGATGGATCTTACTATTTTTCTCATCTTACATATGATAAAAGTGTGGCCCAGAAAGGTAACTTCCCAGGATTTCATCATGAGGGAGCCAGGCCTTACCTATAGATTCACTGCTGGAGTTGAACCCCTAACTTCTGGAAGACGCCTGATGTCCCCTCTGTGGCCCAGCATCTGGTGGAAAGTGCAGATCACTTCAGCGAGTGCAGTATTTTACCTAGTTGTTGCCTGTCATGTAGCATGGAAGAAAATGTGCCCAGAGGCTTTCTCCCAGACACAGTAGGAATTCCTCATCCACAAAGAAAAGTCATTTGTGTACCCTGGCCATGAGGAAGAGAAACGTGACATCCGCCACTGACAATAAAGGATCATCTGATAATCAAAGGTGGGAGAAAAATAACCTTGAGCATCTTCAGTAATGGGCCTTTGCCCATAATCCGGAACTCCTCTAACTGTTGGTGTAATTGTCTTGCACCCTTCACACTACTTCCCTCGCCCTCCATGGGAGCTCAACTGTCTATGTTCTCCAGAGGAAAAACATCAAACCTTATGAGGTGGGATAACGGACCCCAGATTTGCCCACCAACTGGCCACAGGTGCTGGAGCATGGGGGGCACCGCCTCGTGCCTTCTAGCATCAGCTGACTTCCTCTCCTTCTTAACTGATCTGAAATGACTGCCATCTGAGTGATATCTCAGGGGCCACAGGAAAGTTCTACCCTATTACAAAGTATACTTATCAAACACTGTCTAACTGCTGAGGATGCAGAGATGAACAAGTAAAATCAGGTCCTTGATAAACGTACGGTGGGGAGTCTTATCTGTAGCCCGCCCCCTGACCATGTCAGAGACAATGATGGGGGCAACCAGAGCAACACAACAGCAACTGCTAACTATTTATTGGGTGTTCTCTATACTCCTGCCATTAGGATAAACACTTTCCCAAGTTTATCTCAATGAATCTTCATAATCACCTAATAAAAAAAGAGTTGTATTAATCTTATTTTATTAATGAAGAAACTTGGGACCACAAAAATTGGATAATTTCACCAAGATCAAATGGCCAAAACTCCTAACCACTAAGGACAATGAAGGCAGGGACAGGGAAGGGGAAGATCTTTCTTTAATCTTATGATAACCTAGAAATCATAATTAAGTTCTTAAACGAGTTCTTGCTCTGGCAATTAGAAAGGATTGGTATAGAGGAAGAGAGAGCTTCACAGGGTTCAAGGAAAGTTCAGAGGCTTTTGAGCCTTGACAATTGGGACAGGAGTGAATGGCAGAGCACCCCAAAGATGCGTCTGCGAGGGCAAGTGGAATGAACATCTCTACTTTCCTGGACAGTTAAGAGCACATGAAGGGGCAACTGACAGAGGCATTCTTTCCAGGATACCTAACATTTTAGCTCTTTTGGAATCCCTTAAGTTATGAATGCTTTTGTTCTATGAGACGTTTTGGGATGACACTTAAAATGTAGGTACTAAAACAAATCATCATTCACAGTAAACCACCCTGCAACACCCACTCTTTCATGTCACATTCCTCTCTGACTGTCGTGGCCTTCTTTAGCATCCTCATGGTGAGCTAGTTTTGAGTGTGATGGTTGGGTCCACAGATTGGGTTCACAGCCTAACCATGTATTCCCACCAGCACATTGCAAATCTACACAGGATAAAAAGTTCAGCTCTGCTAAGGGGTGTTGTTACTTGGGGTGTGTTTATTGTTTCATTCAGGAAACAAGTGAGTTTGCACCTAGTGACGAGGTCAGGAATCGCTCATGGACATTTGAGATAAATGGCACCATGGCGGTGACTTGCCATCAATCAAAGATGGAGCAGCTGTCTCTCCTGTGCCTGCACCCCACTCTTTGCTCTCTGGGCTCCCAGTGAGGCCCCATTTTACAGAGGCGCTCTTCTTTGTATAGCATACATGGATAATAACTGTTCACTCTTCAATTAAATGGTTAGTTTTGAATAGATGGAATAAAGAAATCAACATGACAATCATATCAAAACAGTCATGTGATTCATTAGTAAATCAGTGACTCCTATCACTTTACTGAAACTTTTTGGATGTTCCTATTATGTCACTGTGATACAGTCAAAAACCTACTATCTCCTAAAAAACTACTTTTTTTTTTTAGGCATTTTATTTTTTTTATTTTTTTTAAATTTTATTTTTATTCTTTGCCCAAGGGGTACAGGTCTGTGAATCATCAGGCTTACATCTTTCACAGCATTCACCATAGCACAAACCCTCCCCAATGTCCATAACCCATCCACCCTATGCCTACCCTCCCACCCCCCAGTAACCCTCAGTTTGTTTGGTGAGATTAGGAGTCTCTTATGGTTTGTCTCCTTCCCCATCCCATCTTGTTTCATTATTTTCCCTCCTTACCCCCCACGACCCCCCATCCTGCCCCTCGAGTTCCTCATATCAGAGAGAAAAAAAAACTACTTTTTAAAATAAGCATATTTTAACTATACACTTAGCTATTATTTTCTACTACCTGTGGCCCACAATTTCTCAAATTTCCCAGTGTTCACTGGAAATGTGACTGTGGAATTAGAGCAGATTTACTAGATGAAGCATTTTATTATTTAAAAATGTTTTCTAGAATCCAGGGCAGATGTAATTTTAGGCTTGAAATCAGAATGAGGCTGAAGACAGCGTTCTCCCTCCTTGACCTTCTTCTCAAAACAGACTGCTTCAGGGGGCTTTGCAGAAGAAAATGTGAAAGAAAAAGCGATGTGTCAATTTCCACAAGACAGGCAAGGATATGAAATATAGTCTGATTTGAGTGATAAATCACTCTTGTACTCTTATCAAAATGCATCTTGCTTATTATAATTCTTAGAGTTTTCTCTTAGCTACTTCCTAAACCTACTTCTTCTAATGTATGAACTGAGAATGCTGAAATGTCCAACCCGACCATCAAAAAAATACATTTAAAATAAATAAGTCTAAAATATCTAGATTAAAACTTGAACATCCCATGGCAAGTTAAACTGTTTCTTAGATCTTCACACTGCTTTCAGTGGTAGGTCACATAACAGAATTTGATTATGGTGACGGGTAAGCGTTGGAGGAATACAATGAAAAGATGTGAAATGAACAACTCACCCTGTATTTGCATGTTTGTGCAAACAGACTGTACATTAAATTGTGTTTCCTGCGTTTACAGTGTTTCGTGAATGAAGATTCAAAGGAATAATGTTTCCAAATCACCATCTTAAGGACTTACTTTGTTGCCTAAATTTGTTAATTCTTGGATACCTTATTTGCAAGGGTAACTCACTGTTAGCCAGAAATAGGACCATAAAAACATGTCTATAAAACAGTGAAGGATACAGGGTACACTGGCTGATGAGGTCAGGATCCCTTCTCTCCTGCTTGAGAAACAGCATCCTTAACTGTGGACCCTGTGGTAAATTTTCTTCCTTCAAAGCAGTCATGTCTCTACGTTGATTTAAGCTTTAATTCTTGCAAAATAATCACTTTACTGACTTCTCAACTAATTTTTTTCTTGAGGTCCAAGAGTCAGGAAAAAAAAAAAACAACAAATTTCCTGAAAACTACAAGCAAGGAAGTCTATATGGCAACACTGAAAGTCAATTTTAAAAAGCATAAATATAATGTGGGATTATGGGTTTTGTTATTTAATTTTTATCAGATATTACAGTCTTTTCAACAGTAAAGGTATCTTTTTATTGAAAGATGCCTTTTAAAATTACAAAAACTACTAGTAATGCTATTCGTTTAAATACCAAATTATAAATATATACTATTTGAAAGGAGGTTCACAATAAAATTTAAGTGAACGATTACAGTGTTTCAAACACACTTGAGCTTTCTTACATTAAAAATCTAGCCAACCGGTCCTTCCAGCTATTGTCATCCTTCACCAACACAGCCCATCTCACCCTTTAAGAACTGGCTTAAAGTCTCTATTTGTGAATATTTTATTTACTGCCACTCCCCACATGCAGTGATTTTCTATGGTTAATCTACATTCTTTGGTGACTTGTATCCTTAAACATGGATACAAACAAACAAACAAAAACCCTTACATTGTGCCCACCATGATTCACAAATAGTAGGGACCTAAATTAATTTCTGTCATGTTTACAGCATTTACTGTAATAGTTAATCAAGGTTTAGAATAACAGCTCGATAAAAAGCAGTTGATAGAATTTGCGCCTCTAAAATGCTCTCATTTTCTTTATAATTTATAGTCTTTTTTTAAAAGATTTTACATAATTTTGACAAAAACTTAGGCAAAAATATGGGGGCTACTTGCTGAATTAGAATCTCAATGTACCTGGCTGCCCATCCTCCTCCTCTTCCTTCTCCTTCTAAAATGGAAGTCACACCAATGTTTTCTTGAATGTGTTCTTTTCTGCCCAAATCTGTGTGCCCCCATGTTTACAGTGGATACTTTGAGAAGGCCCTCCATTCTCCATTCTCCATTCTCATAATTTTGCAAAAATTGCCAAGTACCTGTACCTGCGTTGCCTTTATATTAAAGTAAAATATAAATTTTATGATATAGGGCCATTCAGAAATGACAGCCATTTAGTTGTTTGTAAGCTCTGTCAGCGTGCTCGAAGCGGGTTCGCGCTGTGTCTCAGTGAGTTATGTAGGCTTCACTTTTACTATGTATGATTGACTGTGGGGCTTAATATTGAATAAAATAGCTGCCACAGCTGCTCAAAATGGGTATAAATCAAGAGTTTTCAGTCTAGGTGGCATGTTGCAGTGTGAGGACCTAATTTACACCGGAAGGCGGTACGTCCTTGCAGAGGGAGATCCGCCCAGGTAGAAAGCAGGAGCTGCGAGATGGTTCCAGCCATAAGCATTCCTCTCCCATCTTTGGCATCAAGGCCCATCAGAGTTTAAAACGAGTGAGTTGTCAATTGATGTTCCCTAAACTAATGTATTACTCTTTCTCAAATACGTAATCACTAAAATAAATAAATAAATAATAAATTTAAAAAACTACCCAAGGACATAATGACCAGGGTATGTTTGTTTTAACAGTTTTATTGAAAAATAATTTTATATACATAATTCATCCCTTCTAAGTGTACAGTGTAATTTTATAGGAGAGCTGGAAGGCTGTTTTGGTGGGAGAGAGATCTTGGAGCCAAAACTCAAGATAATGCTCTTGATATGGCACCCCCACCAGCTCTCTACCTGAACTGCTCACAGACGAAGTTTTTCACTGCATCTTCTGTTAAACTATACACCTTCATCCAGACTCTTCAAACATTCTGTAACTAAGTAGCTACCACAGTATTAGAATCAAATCACTTAATCAGATGGAGATTCTTTAAGAATAGTGCTACCCAGGATGCCTAGGTGGCTCAGTGGGTTAAGTGTCTGCCTTTGGCTCAGGTCAAGATCTCAGGGTCCTGGGATCAAGTCCCACATTGGGCTCCTTGCTTGGCAGGGGGCCTGCTTCTCCCTCTCCCTCCTACTCCCCCTAGTTGTGCTTTCTCTCTCCCTCTCTCTGACAAATAAATAAAATCTTAAAAAAAAAAAAAA
The DNA here is from genome assembly GCA_002007465.1 of Ailurus styani. Taxonomy (NCBI): domain Eukaryota; kingdom Metazoa; phylum Chordata; class Mammalia; order Carnivora; family Ailuridae; genus Ailurus; species Ailurus styani. The sequence goes on from LNAC01000224.1 coordinate 1,148,886, forward strand.
AAGAATAGCGCTACCCAAATGTATCATGATAGCAAATAATGCTTCTGCATGTTTTCTCCAAAATAGCAGATGAATTAAAAAACTTGGCAAACACAGGACATACAGCATCCCATGTAAAACCTTTAGGACCAAGCGAAGAGGAAATGGGATGAGCCTATGCTTCCGAAACAGGGCTAAGCAAGACAAGTTTCAAAATACAGGCTCAGATAAACAACATCTACATGAAACCACCTCAAAACACCGCTGTTCTCCTTCTGCGACCTCAGACTGCCCACCTCTCTGGCCAGGCACCAGGTGCTGCCTGGGGCAGAGTGAGATGAGAGTTTCCTGAGGTGAATCCTGAGAATGTTTGCTCCGAGTGCAGCTGGGTTAGAGAACTGTCACCAAATCTCCACTCCACTCCAGGGCCTCCACTCTGCACACACACTGCTTGATTGCCACCCCAAGGCGGTGAAATTGAAACAGAAATTCAGAAAAGCGGAACTTAAGATTCAATAATTTGAACCTCCCCTCCTGACTCCACCCAGTTAGCATCAGAGGAATGATTCAAAGACCATGGTTTTTGGGCATTTCCAAACTTACAAATGCTTTCAGACATACCTGTATGATTTAAAACACGAACTTTATTGCCTCGAAACAAATGAAAGGAAAATTTATCATACTATTTAAACTGACAATGACTTTTTTATGAGTCTCTATATATGCCGCAGGAATACTTCAAGGAAGGAAAAAACCAGGAAGTTGTTTAAGGACCAAACCACCAAGAATCTGAGGAAACTAATTACTAAGTGAAAATTGCTCTCATTTGCTGATAACATGGCAAACAAAGTTTAGAAATCCTGATGCCCCATCATCTGGAAATGTACCCCCACATACTGAGGGGGAGACAAACACACAGGCATAAGCAAGGCTTCCTTCTTTTGAGTGACCTGTGAGGTGAAGTGTCTTAGAAGCATGGTTCAGTAGTCCTGATGTCATAACTGTTGCAATATGTGGAGAAAATTAACTTTTTAAAAAAAGATTTATTTATTTTAAAGATAGAGATGGGGGGAGGGGCAAAGGGAAAGGGAGTGAGAGAGAAGTTCAAGCCCACTCTGTACCCAGCACGGAGCCCAACCTGAGGCTTGATCTCATGACTTTGAGATCGACCTGAACCAAAACCAAGAGTCAGACCTTCAACATAATGAGTCATCCAGGCGCCCCAAGAAGGTTTATTTTTTTTTTCTTTTTTAAGATGTTATTTATTTATTTATTTGTCAGAGAGAGAGAGAGAGAGAGAGACTGACCACAAGCAGAGGGAGCTGGAGAGGAAGAAGCAGACTCCCCGCTGAGCAGGGAGCCTGATACGGCGCTCCATCCCAGGACCCTGGGATCATGACCTGAGCCAAAGGCAGATGCTTAATTGACTGAGCCACTTGGGCATCCCAAGAAGGCTGGATTTTAATAAAGGAATTAAGCAGGTTATGAAGAAGAGTAAAAACTTTGTTTCTTTATCTTACATAAAACTGTGACTGATATACATAAATTATGCAAAACATTAATTCATAATAGTGTAACTATTATAAATCTTTTTTTTTTTTTTTAAGATTTTATTTATTCATTTGACACAGAGAGAGAGATCACAAGTAGGCAGAGAGGCAGGCAGAGAGAGAGGAGGAAGCAGGCTCCCCGCCGAGCAGAGAGCCCGATGCGGGCCTCGATCCCAGGACTCTGGGATCATGACCTGAGCCGAAGGCAGCGGCTTTAACCCACTGAGCCACCCAGGCGCCCTATAAATCTTACTTAATACAGCTTCTCTAAGAATCTGTAAAACAGAATTTTAAAAATCCTGTTTGAAAAGTGCTATGATTGATTCATGGATAACCATAATTAACTCTGAAGGTATAGTCTTCCAGTTTGTGATGATATATGCTTTGTGTGTTATGGGTATATAACTGGTTTACATATTATAATTATTTTTTCTCTTAAAAACATTAAAACTTTCTCTGTGATGTTCAATATTTATTTAAAACTCAAGTTTCACTAGACTAACAGTCATTAATTATATGACTATTACATAATACCATACTTAATAAATTCTCAGTTATTGGATTTTATTTGGTTTTAATTTTTTATTTATTTAATAAACAGTGCTATAATAGATACAACTATAGATTAATCTTTGACAATTTCCTGGTTATAATCCTAGAGCATTAATGATACAAAGTCATTTGATTAATGAAATCACCCTTTAAGACTTGTTATATTTTCTTAAAATGGATCACCAAAAAGCTCTTCCCATTGCACAGATAAGAAGATCTGTCTCTTTATATCTTTGCCAACTTTGAATATATGCTTATTTATTGTCTGCTACTTTGCTAGGCAAAACTTCTAAAAGGTAACTTGTTATTGTGGTAAATTATATTTCTGCAGCAGAGTGGTTAAGATATGTACTGGGGTGCCTGGGTGGCTCAGTCGGTTAAGCATCCAACTCTTGGTTTTGGCTCAGCTCATTATCTCAGGGTCCTGGGACTGAGCCTCCTGTCCAGCTCCACGCCAGTGGGGAGTCTGCTTGGGAGTCTCTCTCTCTCCTTCTGCCTCTGTCTGAACTCTCTATCTCTCTAAAATAAACAAATAAATAAAATCTTTTTTTTTTTAAATATTTTATTTATTTATTTCACAGAGGGAGAGAGATCACAAGGAGGCAGAGAGGCAGGCAGAGAGGTGGGAGGAAGCAGGCTCCCCGCTGAGCAGGGAGCCCGATGCGGGCCTCAATCCCAGGACCCTGAGATCATGACCTGAGCCGAAAGCAGAGGCTTTAACCCACTGAGCCACCCAGGTGCCCAAATCTTTTTCTTTTTTTAAAAGATCACGTGTTGGAGTTGGTCAGCCCTGGTTTTGTGACCCAGCCCTACTAAGTAACTTAGGGCATCTTAATAGTCTTCTTCATGTTTCAGTTTTATTACCTAAAAGCAGGTTTTACAAAAATTATAAGTATTACAGCAATGCTTACATATTACCTCTGCTGTACTATTTAAATAGTGTGACTTAGCATGGTACCTGGCATGTATTAAGTGCTTAATAATCCATAGAAGTTACTCTAAAATTGCTTCTATATGATTAATTTGAACTTTCCTTTACATTCACTGAATATGTTTGTGAGTTACAGGTATCTTTTTAAGACATTTCAAATTATGGTAATTTCATTTTTTAATAGTTTGTAAAAATTCTTTACTTTTGGGGCACTTGGGTGCTCAGCTGGTTAAGCATCTGCCTTCTGCTCAGCTCATGATCCCAGGGTCCTGGGGTTGGGTTCCCCGCTCAGCAGGGAGTCTGTTTCTCCCTCTCCCTCTGCTACTCCCCTGCTTGTGCTGTCTCTCTCTCTCAAAAGAAAGAAAAAAAAGAAAGAAAGAAAGAAAGAAAGAAAGAAAATCTTTAAAAAAAATAAGAATAAAAATAAATTCTTTACCTTTAAGGTGTATTAACCTTTTTCAATATCATATCTGGTATAACCATGTTATTCCTATTTGTCTTTTTTCTTTTAATGTGTTTTATATTTTATATTTTCTTTATGCTTTATGTTTTATATTTTCTGAACTTCAGGATTCTCTAATGTTCTTTAGCTAAGTTAAGTGGGTCTTTCTTTGTTGATTATGCCTTTGGTTGTACACTTACAAAGGTTTTTGCCACACTAGGATAATTAATGGATATTAACATCAAACCAAGATATCTAATTATTTCATAATTTTATGCGGTAAGAAATCGAGGGGCCTGCAAAATGTCATAAGTGAAAATCTACATAGTTAGAATTTCTGAAAGAAGTCCCCAAATATATTCAATTCTATAATAATGCATGTGCATGAAAATAATCAAAGTACTAATCAAAGCAGAATCCATGTCTACTGAATGGTAAAATTCAGGAACACTGTAATTGAAAATTCTAATAGGGATTAGGTCAAATGTCAAAGACTATGTGAACAATTCATAGTGAGGAAAAATGCACATTAAAAGAAAGCCATATTTGAGTTTCATGCTCCTATGTTATTCTGTCCAATATACGATCACCTTTAGCCTATAAAGATGACTGCTAGCCAGTGTGTCTCTACAGTATTAGAATACCTAATAAGTCTTTGAAATGATGTGTTTTGTAAGTGAGTGTTCTAGCTTCTCTAAGAACATGTATTTAAAAGGATTAACTTGTGGTTTCTCTCTTTTTGATTAATTTTTACTTTGAGAAACAGCAAAGAATTCTTTGCTCTAAAGCAAAGAATTATTCATTGTATATCCTATTTATTCATTTTTCTTTTGTGTATGTTGGACACGCAGGAAACATTTCTTTCCAGTTCCTGGTTTTAGACTCAAGAACTCTGCAGAGAAATTTCAGAAATACTATAATAGGCTTAAGAGAATGCAGAATTGTTGATCATCATCATTTCTGCCTGGTAGACCTTCTAACATTTGCAATTTTAGTTTGACCTCAAGACACAACACTGAAACCATTTTTTGATATAGTTCTAAGCAGGATTCAAATGCAATCTTTTCTTTCTTATTTTTAATACACTATAAAAATTTAAGTAGAAAATGAGGCATTTCCTTATTTTAAAATATCCTTAATGAACTGATTTGTGTGTGTGTGTGTGTAATTATTAGGTGACATCTTATGCTAATACTATCCCATAGATATTACTGCCCAAAGTCATAAAGGGTCAAATGAGAGCACAAATCATTTGGAAAGAACTTAGCTCCATCTCTTTAATCACAAAGTCTCCTTGGGATTACCGTTGGGTAGTTAATACAGTAATAACCTCTCTCTCAATATGGTAATTGGATAGCAGGCAGACTGCAGTAAAATAATCATGTAGAATTAAAGCAGTACCAAGTTTATCCAGGTTTGCAGCTAACAAAATGATAATAGCCAAACATTTTTGCATATTGACTATTTAAGTACTTTTTCTAAGAACATTACATGTACTGAATCATTGAATATTCACAATGATTCCATGAAAGTGGTAGTCATGTTATCTCTAATTTGTAGGTAAAGACTTGAAGAAAAAAGGAGTTATTAGAAGGTCTGAGTTCACAAAGCTAGCATGAAAGAGTCTAGGCAGAATGACTCCAAGATTCACACTCTTAGCCACTTGCAATCCTAACTGTGAAAAAAAAAATCTCTTCATTGCTTCAGTGGAACCACATCTTCAAATTAAGGTGACAGAAACATCCCTACACTGTGTCGATCAGCATCACCTATCTTCGGCTGCAAAGACATTTCTAACTTTGAATATGAGACTCAAATATGCAACCCAGTAGATTCCTCTAGGATTTTTTTTTTTTATCATGTTCTGTATTTCAAAAGGAAGGTGAGAATTAAGGCAATTATTGAGAGAAACAAAGAAAACAGAGAATAAGATGAGTGAGACAACTTTCAAAGATTTCTCTCCATTGAAGTTCTGGACTAAGGCTGTACATTCAGGGAAACCCAAATTAAGACAGTCATTATGCCAAGGCACTTTTGTGTAACTTTCTAAAATAAGCTTCAATTTTTATTGTTCCCACTATTTCCATTCCCACTTCCACTGAACTGTTTCAAAAGTCTTACAAGCTTAGAATTTACAATACTATGTAATTATGCAAATTATGAATTCATGATAAATACCTAACTTGTATCATATATGTCATCTCTCATTCTCAAGTCCAGATCAGACAATGCCAAATGACTTCTAAAATGCGTAAGAATAGTTAAAAAATCCATTTGAGGATATTTTGAAAAGTTTTTCATTGGTTCCTGATACAGCTTAGGATACACTCTATATCCATTGACATGGTATAGAAAGATTTTCAGCATACTAATAAAACTAAGTACAAATGACTTCCACATCTAGCCAATGTGGGGTAACAGGGATTGGATTTGTCCTGTCCAAAACAACCAAAAATAAAACCATGAAAAAATATGAAACAATAGGTTTCATGATATTGCATAGTAGGTAATAAAGGACAGTTGTTTCTGAAAGATGAGAAACACGCTAGGGGAATTCTCATCTTTCTTCGGGAGTGAGCCCAGGCTAGAGTGCAATGTTGAAGAACCTGAGTAGTTAATTTAGTGTTTACCCTGAGCCATGGAGAAGGAGTTGGTGGTATGGGGAGGTAAAGGTGGCTAGATTTTAAAGGGAGAGTACCAGAGAACAGCTGCAGATAGAGAGTGAGGATGAGTGAGACAGACAGAGAGAAAGGAAGAGAGGTCTGGAGATGTGCAGAATGTTCCCTCAAGTCTTCAGCTAAGCATGGATCAGTGCATGCATGTAACTACCAGAGACCAAGGAAAAAGCCTCCAAAAGAATTAGAGGGAACAGTGAGGAGAACTCACACTGGGCCAGGAATATAGTGCCTGTTCCCAACAGCAAGAATAGAAACTCTCATAATTCACGACACACTGGGTATCCAGGTACAGAATGAAATATGGGGATTACTCCATACGTGGAATAAAATTAACTTTAGATTAAAAGTGGAGCTCCCGCCTAAAGAATCTTAAAAAACAGCTGAAGAAGATGAAATAATTTCCACATAAATTAACTGCTCATGAATATATGGAGAAGTAACAAAATATCCAGCACCCAAGAAGATAAAATTAGCAGTGGCTAAAATCCAATGCGAAATTACCAGGCAGGAAAAGAAATAAAAAAATACAGTACATAATGAGAATTAATTAATTGAAACTGGCCTTGGAAAAAATACAGATAATAGAATTAATACACACATCACAATAATTATTAAAAGTTATTCCATATGTGGAGAAGCTAAATTGCATATGATAAGCAGAGAGGTAGAAAGACCTAATTCATACTTGTAGAGTTGAAAGCAATGCCTGAGGTGAAAAATAAACTGGATGGAATTCACATTACAGAAGTAAAACACGGGGCTGTAGGACAATTTCAAAAAGTCTTATACATGTGTAATTTGAGTTCCTGAAAAGGAAGAAACAGAGAAACAAAAGGTACATCTTCCAAAAAAAATGCCATTTTTTCCCCAAATACAATAAAAAACTATAAACACAGAGACTCAAGAAGCTCAGTGAATGGGTGCCTAGGTGGCTCGGTTGATTAAGTGTTTGCCTTTGGCTCAGGTCATGATCGCAGGGTTCTGGGATCGAGTCCTGCTCAGTGGGGAGCCTGCTTCTCCCTCTGCCTCTTCCTCCCCCTGCTCATTCTCCCTCTCTCTCTCTCAAATAAATAAAATCTTAAAATAAAAAAACAGGGATGTAGTGACTTGGACAATCTTGTATATAAATGATAGCAATATCTACTACTATTAAATATAAGGGATTTGCAAAATGTATGAAGTGGCTTAAAATACATACAGTCTTAAACAGTAATTGCATTTATTGGACAGCAACTGGATTATTGGATTACTTTGAAAATCACCGAGTCACAAAGATTTATAGAATTTGATACCCCTTCTTTACTAAAGAATTGTAAACAATATAAAAGTTCAACAATAGGGAAATTCTTACATAAAGTATGATACATTGTGATTTGAAAAGTATTTTAGAAATTCCTATTTTTAAACAAATGTATGTATTTGTTTACATATTTAAATTTAAACAAATATTTAATTTAAATTTGTTTCCATATTTAAAAACATGGACAAAATGGTATCATGACAAAATGTGCTTATGTAGAAGGAAAGACTGACAGACATTACTAATAGTCTATTTTCCTTCTTCCCTATTCTAAGTATTTTGGAGATACTCTACAATGGGTTTAATTACAAATAAAGTTTTAAAGAATAATATAAATATTTTACATAAAAAATTACCATGGCCCTTTTGAGAAACTAAAGACTGGTCAGAGCAAGAGATTCAAAAGCTTGGTTGTGGCTGGTGTGGGGCAGGGCAAAGTTCTGGGAATAGGAGACCTGAAGGAGACACTACACTGTAGCTCTTGTCCTGTTGTAAACGTTTTCTGGATATCCTGATTGGAAACCGGAGACAAAATGCACGCCTGATAGAGTGGATCTGTTCCCTGTTGCACATCAACTCTGTAACCATTAATGATCGATCCAACTGTAATTTATAAATACAATTCGTGTTTTATTGTTCTATAACTTTTTTTTCCCCTAATCACCAAAGAGCACAATTTATTTCAATTTCAGTGACAAGGTCAAGGTTGACGAGCTAGGCCATCACTCTGAAGCTTTAGCGGTTAAATAAATGCCCATACATAGATCTTGAATGTCAAATATTAGAGAGGAAAAAAAAAAACTTAGATTCAGTATTGAGCTTTTGGAGGCTTCCCTTTGATTTGTACCAGCATTCTTACTTGAGATTTGGTAATCAGAATGGTTTCATGAGGTACACACACACACACACACACACACACGCCTGTGTCAAAAGAGCTTCCATTACTAACAAAGCAAGTGTAACATCGCCAGTGCCATCTAAGTAAAGGCCATGCCTGTGAGGATGAGAAGGAAGGGACACACGGGTGTGTGAGGTCTAACACTGCAGCTGCAGGCAGTGCTCTAAACAAATACAGCTATTACTGACCACGCTAATAAAGAAAGTCTTTCCTCCACTGACCCCACAAGAATGACTGATCTGTGTCTGTGCTCTGTCTCTACTACTTGGCTCTGCACATAGCTGGGTGGACACGTCTTCAGTCCATATTCTCGGAAGTCTCTTGGTGGGGCCAAATGTCTATCATTTATAACTGGACCTGCTGGAGGAGGTTCTCAAGAAGATGGGACCACCAGGTGCCTCACGAGCTGGACTTGGGCAATTAGAGGCCCCTCCTCCACTTTCCTTGCAGTATGTGTTCTGCTGGACTTCCCCACCCCCCGATGCTGCTCCAAAGATACAGCTTGGACACAAAAATGTGCTGTTGAGGCTCTCTGGACCATGTACGTTACTGAACCCAGTTAAGGTCTCTATGTGAACTTTCAACCTGGCAGGCAGGTGCAGAAATCTACTCACCCTGCAGCCACTGAAGACAAGCCTGGTAAGTCGGTCCCCTTGTCAAACCTGCCACCTGCGAACCTGGAGAAGCCAGCCTCTGCAGTCTTTGATCTCTGTGTACCCCCTGTGTATGGGGCTGGTTTCAGGTCACACCAGGAATCTCCCACGGTGGCGGGGGGGCTAAGTCTCCCTCCTGGACCCTCTCAATCTTGTTCCCCACACATAAGGCTCGTCCCTTCTGAACTTTTGGAATTTCGCCATTTACAGTCTACTGTGGATTTTATTACCTGATTTTGCTCACAAAAAGTGCTTGTAGGGATAGAAAAAGAAGCTGCAATAGCCACACACACCATGAAGATAGCCAGCTGTACTACCTCACACTAAATACTTCAGACAGTCGTGTGCGTGTGTGTTGTGTTTCAGTTTTTGCTTTTGTTTTTAAAGCTGTTTGGGACACAACTAATTGTGGTATAAATGAATCATAAACACTGAAAACAGAACATGCCACTGAGATATACTACAGTTACTGAGTCATCTACATGCACTGTTTGAAGCCCTGGGTATAGAACACTGAGTAAGACTCAGTTCCCATCTTCATGAAGTTGAAGGTCTAGTGAGACGAACTTCCTAGTCAGCAGCTACTACCGCTCGGTCCGGCAAGCCTGGGGATGCAGGGCTGTGGCAATCTGCAGGAAGACTTCCCACAGACTTCCACCACCGGGCTAGTTTTTAGATTAAGACCAGAAAGGACTGAGCGTGAGTAGACCAGGAGAAGAGTTAAGAGGGTATTGGGTATTGTTATCAGGCAGAGGGAAAATTGTGTACCCAAACTGAGAATGAGAGTAAACAAACTTTAAAAATATGTTTGCATGATTGGAAAGGAAATGATGAGGCATGGGTTGAAACGATTAGGTGTCTCAGTGAGACAATCTGGGTTATTCACCCCCAAGGATAACAGAAAACCAGGTAAGAATACTAAGCAGTGGTGTTACCTTGTCAGGTTGGATTAAGAAAGAAGACATCCCGGATGGATGGAAGATTGAATGGCATGTACGAAATCAGCATCACCCACATCACCAAGTGTTTGTGAATATTTCTAAACCGAAGATATTTTAGGTTTCCATAATGGTCTAAACCGAAGACGGGAGGCAGTTGGCATTCAGTTAGAAATCAACATGCAAACAAACTGGATTCGAGTCACGTCAGTTCTTTCTCTTTTTCTTTTGCCCTTTCCATTCCCATCAACTTTTCTTCCCTCTAGAGTGACCCTGACTTCTCTGTGACCATCTTCCAGCAGAGGAGAAAACAATCAGTAATACAACCCAGAGAGAAAGGAAGAATTAGACTCAAGGGAGAAAAACACTTTCTTAGCTGTCCTTGAAGAGCAGGCATTTCCAGGAATAAAGAAAATAATTTAAGTAAAATATGTTCCTTTTCTCAGAAGAAAGATCCACCTTATCCCTAACCATCCAGTGAAGAAAGCCATAGTCTTGATACACAGTCATGTCAACAACTCCTTACAAATATGTCACAAGCACTGGAAGACATAATTTCTGTAATCTTTTGTCTTACAATCTTGACCTTATGGGGGGAGGGACAGATATGTGTAAAAACAGGAGATACTTTAGAATATCATAGTCAGGATACAAGTAGAAAACAGAGTAAATATTTGAAAAGATTAAAAACCATTTCCCTCTCTCCCTGTTCTCTAATCACTTAACACTTCTTTCTTTTCTGGCTCACATGCCACGCTGTTTTTATTTTTTAAAAAGATTTATTTCTTTATTTTAGGGAGACAGAGAGAGAGTGCACATGTGTGAGTTGGGGGGGGAAGGACAGAGGGAGAGAATCTTCAAGCTGACTCCCTTCTGAGCACAGAGCCCGAGGTAGGGCTCCACGTGGGGCTTGATCTCATGAGCCTGAGATTATGACCTAAGCTGAAATCAAGAGTCAGTTGCTTAACCTACTAAGCCACCCATGTGTCCCCTCCAGCCCATGCCAAGTTATTTTTAAAAGCTACATCTTTCACAGTGATGTTCTCACTGAGTTTGGGAAACCATCTTAGAAATTACTTATGAATAATTTTAGAGTATATAGAGTGCACATTTCTTAATTTGACCAACATGCATAATTTCCCTCCAAGTATTGCAACAATATTTTCTCCATTGAAATCAAAAGTCCCCAGAAGTAATTCTGGAGTAGTAATTCTGGTTTCTATATTATCAACTTTTACAATTACCATACATGAGGATATCCCAAAATATTCAGATATAATAGGAAACCATTTTCTTCTGAAAGTTACACTTAAAATACTACATAAAATATAAAGACACAGAAGTATGAAGTGTGATAGTGAAGAGCAGCTCTGAAGAGACTTGGCAACCAGAATGAATGTAAACACCCAGCAAGAGCAACTGCTTCCATAGAGACACTGAAACAGGAAAGAAGGGCCTTCGAGCAGATGGTAGGACCCATTTCTCTCTGTCCTGTCGAAGGGAGTCTTAGCCAAATGATGACAAAAGAGTGGGTGAAGATGTACAGATGCAAACGGTTGCACCCAGTGATTTTCTAACACCTTAACCCATTCGTGAGAACATTTCTGGTATAAGGTGGAATTGTTAGATTGATGCCGTAACACGTGCATTCATCTATTTTCCCTCATTTAATTCTGTTCTGACTGAGCAATTTTTTGATTCCAGTTTGGGCCAGCTAACTAGAATGAAATGGTCTTGCCATAGGAACACAAGTATCCTGCTTCTCATCCAAGTTACATTTCTCATGAAGAAATTGATATTTTAGGTCTCCATAATGGTCTCAAGCTTAGTGAACATAGCCACTGATAATGTGCATACCTTCAACCATGCCCCGCACCAGATTCATTACCACCAAGGTCTCCGGACAGACAGCCCACCAGCCTTTCTTCTTAGTAGACCTCAATACCCCAGAAGCTGAGAGGAACATTTCTTTTTTTTCTCTTTTATTGTTATTTAGTCTTTACCTTATAAACCCTTGTCATCATAACTAGAAGATGTAGTAATAATGTTTGTGACCACATACTCTAACCTGGAGCCTGTCTGGCATGGAGAAGTAGTGAGACGCTCTAATTAAAAGCTGGACACTGGGTGTTGTATGGAAGTGCTGAATCACTATATTACACGCTGGAAACTAAACTAGTTACACTGTATGCTAACTAGCTGGAATTTAAATAAAAACTTTAAAAAAAAAGCTCGGGTTTTCATTTCTTAGAAACATGGATTTAAATTCCAAATTGTCTGCTTTCTAGCTGTGTGGCCTCCACTAGTTATTCCACAGCCTTGTCTTGTCTTCTGTATAAATAATTAAGGTTCTTCTCTCCTGGTTCTGCCTCTAGGAAAGTGGTAGTACTATAACGCTCAGCTCCTGTTTATTTAGGTGTGGCCACATAACTTGCTTTCACTAACAAAAAATAAGCAGAAGTAGTGTGTTAGCTCTTTCAGTTGGGGAAGTAAGTTAGGAATAGGAAGGAGGGGGTTTCAGTGAGTGTTTCAGATGCCATTTTGAATTGGAAGGCTTGGAGTATATATTTTTTTTTAATACTAATCTGATTATGTCACTCTCCAGTGTCTCCAGTGGTTTTTGATCACTCTTAGGACAAAACCTCAATTCTTTAACAAAGCGTATAAGGTTTTACAGAATCAGAACCCTGGCCCTCTCTCACCCCACTTTCTATCTCTTGCTCATTATTCTGTCCTGGCCCCGCAGCCTCTCAGGTCTTTGCAGACCCTCTTTTCTCCCACGTCCACCATTTACAATGATTCCTTTACCTACCATGGTGAAAGCACGGATCAGGACGGCATTTCCATCATTCCAGGTACCTAAACAACCACGGTGATCATGGCCCCTTGTGGACTGCATTGGGCACGGAGGCACTAATAAACCTTGGTTGGTTAAAAGCACACAAATGATGTAGGGCATGGGGTCATCTTGATGGATACACTGTGGAGAAACAGAACTTAAAAACTGCCTGATTCCAAAATTTATTATCGTCTCATAGAGTTTCCATCATCAATGATAAGAATTTATTTTATCTAAGGCTTTGTGCTGAACCCATGTGATAAAAATTGAGAAAAAAAAATACATAGTAAACACTTTCAAGTGCTTTCAAATGAGAACAAATTGCCCATGGAAAAGAATTTCTCCCAGAGGAATGTTTATGAAACATGTCTTGTTAAGTGGCTTAGACAATGTTGCTACAGGAGACCGACTGAGGAAGATCTTTGGCTTGGTCCATCAGAGAAATTTCCAAGAGGTAAGGGATAAGAAAAGCCACCTGGGTATGAGTCAGATCTTCCACGGACACTTCTTCGTGGTTGAAGTAGCCAGTGGATTATTGCAAGCAGGGGCTGGAATGTACTTAAGTGATGAAACTTGACTTCTTGGTTTCTCCCACCCCCACAAAGAAGCCCACCAGTTCTGGGGGCGGGGGGAAGGCAGACCCAGACAAGATGCACCTGCATTAGGGAGAAGAGCCGTCCCCAGCTGACATGGTCACCCAGGGGTGGGAAGAAAATTAATAAAATTCACCTCCAGAATTCTGAGATAATTTGTTATATACCACTATTGTTGTATTAACTGATACATTCTTAAATAAATTCTGAGGCTGCTTAATCTGTGAGAGAACTCCACATTATCTAGGTGCCACTAACAAAGTACGCAGGATTTTTCCTTCACATGTGAACAAGGCTGATGGTAGGTGGTTCTGGAGTCTAAGACACAATATTTTTGCCCAAGACTCTGATTAACATTAAATGTAATTAACTTGTTAGAAATACTATGTACTCAATATAGGTCTATATTTTTGCACTTTAAGGCAAAACACTTTTTGTAAAGAACAAAATCCTAAAGGGAAGTGTGGAACATGGCAGATTTACAAAGTTTTACAGTAGAGTTAATGTCCATAAAAACATTTTTCAAGTACATTACCAACTATAATTAAGGAGAAAATAATGCATTAAGAAAGATAGTCAAGAGGGAAAAATTTCATGCCACGTGGCTTGTTTTTCTGAATTTGTTCAGAACAACTTAAATGAAAACTACAAACTTTTTGGGTAAATTTTGTGTATTATGAAAGAAGAATGGAAAAACTAAAGGTATTCCTATTTATCAAATGAGGACACATACTTTTTAATAAAATATGTGAAATATTAAAAATTTTTAATAAATGTACAAAATAAACCTCAGTAATGGTCAAGTCTTTTGGGACACATAACCAATATATTTTATACGTAAAATTTGTCCACAATAGATTTCCTAGGGAAACTAGTGCTTTCATGGTTATAGACTTCTTTGAAAGATATAATAAATAGAATTTATGTCCTAGCTACTCAAATATATTCAAGGGGTCAATGTCTTTTTTCCATGCAAAAAAGAAATGAGGAGATTTAGTTTCTTCAGCTATAGTCTGAAGAATTCCCCCACCCTCAGACTATTCTACTCAGCTTACTTTAATATTGAAGACAATGTGTGTCTAGGATTATTCTAAGTACCCTTGACCCTTCACTAGAATTATCAGAGTACACAGAACTGTATAAAAAACTGAGCTGACTTATACATAAAATTTTCTACTTCACATGCCTCCTTGTATATCTAATACGCAGCCCCAATTTAAGATTTTTGAAAGAAAATTTCTAATTTCCCAAGCTTCTTCTTTCTCTGAGTCCTTCCAAAGTCACCTTTCAATCCCAGTCCTTCCCGGCATGGTGACGGCCCCACGATCTAGTCAGTGTCTTGGGTTAAAAACAAACAACAAAACACAACACAATATGAAACAAAAATAAAAACATACGGGCAGCAAAATAAAACTAGAACCTGTGTATTTGCTGTATACTCTGGCTAAAACAGTTTTCTCCTTGATTCCTTGACCAAACAGCCTCTCACAGTGATGCTCTATCTTATTACCCTATTCATACTTTCCCTATCACATTTTCTAATTCATTTATATATTTATATATAATATAATATATTTAAGTCTTTAAGATTCAAGACAAAATGATAGGCTTAGTCAAGACTTAAATTCTTAAATTGATCACTTTTATAACTCTTACCACGTAGGCAGATTGTGCATGACACATAAAGTACCAAATAAACACTTGTCGAATAAATAATCGATGAATTTTTACAAATCCTAGGATAGTTTTTTATAATCGTTTCAAGAGGAATTTTTTTGTTCACACACACAAAATAATGTGGTTAATAAGTATTTAATAAGTGACCACAATACGCCAGAGACAGTGCAAGACATTGGAAGTAAGAGCAGCAGGGACAGGACAATATGGGTGGTTATAACACAGCCCTGATCTCACTTTGATATTTAGGGAAGACATCCCTGAGCAAAGCTCCTTCAGGCTGGCAAATAAGGGGTGAACAGGAATGTATAGGTGAAAGAAGAAATGGTTCTTCCCGCAGAGGAGAAAGATGCTCAGAGGCTGGACGTGGGAAAACAGAAGGTCTGCAAAGAGCTGAGAGAATGAGTGGTCAGGACAGAAAAATGAGCAAGAGATAGAAAGTGGGGTGAGAAAGGGTTAGGGTCCCAACTCTATAAAACATCATAGGCTTTCTTAAAGAATTGAGACTTTGTCCTTAGAGTGTCCTGTCAAGCCAGAAAAAGAAAAAAGACGACGTCATAAGACAGAAAACTTTCAGACAGTAACTGCTCAGCACGAGCTAAACCTCACGGAAATAACTGTGGCTTCAACAGCACCCACGCCAGTTAGGGTCCTGAGGGGAGCGCAGACTTCTGTACTCACAAGAGTAGAGTAAGACATCCCACACTCCCCAAGAAGCAATGTCAGAGAAGGCCCAATGGGGAGCTTGGATCTTCATTCCTTTCAGATTATAAATAACATCTCCCACAATTTTAATGGAAACCATGTGGGGAATCAGAACATGAGCAGCTGGCCCCCACTCAGATGTCAACAGAAGCCAGCTGAAAAAGAAAGAATAATTAAGATCTAGAGTCTCAACCCAAATCATCAATATCAGAAATGAAACAGGGGATAGGTCTACCTTGCCCACACCAAATGCCCAAATTTAATTAACTTCACACATAAAATTTGACAACTCCGATGAACTGTACCACTTTCTAGAAAAACACAAACTACCACAATTTATTTGATACAAAATGGAGTATTTGATTAGCCCTATAACTATAAAAAATTGAATTCATAATTTTATTTTTTTTTTATTTTTTATTTTTTTTTTTTAAAGATTTTATTTATTTATCTATTTGACACACAGAGAGAGATCACAAGTAGGCAGAGAGGCAGGCAGAGAGACAAGGAGAGGAGGAAGCAGGCTCCCTGCTGAGCAGAGAGCCCGATGCGGGCCTCGATCCCAGGACGCTGAGATCATGACCTGAGCCGAAAGCAGAGGCCCCAACCCACTGAGCCACCCAGGCGCCCGAATTCATAATTTTAAAAAATTACTTATTTGAGAGAGAGAGAGAGAGAGCATGAGCAGGAAGGGCAGGAGGAAGACAGAATTCAAAACAGACTCTGTCCTCAGCACGGAGCCCCACCCGCAGCTCCATCCTAGGACCCTGAGACCACGACCTGAGCTGAAAGGGAGAGTCAGAGGGTTAACTGGCGGCGCCATCCACACGCTCTGAATTCATAATTTAAGTACTTCTGGAAAAGAAATGTTCTGCTTGAATGTACCACTGTCAACATCCAACTTATAATACTGTATTACAATTTTGCAAGATGTTACCATTTGGGAAACAGTAAAGCGTACATAGGATTTTTGTGTTATTTCTTACAAATGGATGTGAATCAATTAACAAATTCATTCTCATTCTAACTAAGAAAAAATTAAAATTTTAAATGAATAGCATGAATTTTACTGTTTATGCTCATATTATGTAATGCCAGTTTTAAATAAAAATCTAAAAGCATTTTCCTTACATGCAGAATCACCAGTATTTCTTAGTGTAAACATAGCTATGTATTTAATTTTACCAGAATAGTAGAAACACTGTACAAAATTGTTTTTATTGAGCTTCTCATAAGCACACATTCTAAACACTCTATCCTTCAGCTACTGAGGAGTAAGGAACGATGGAAAGAAAATGAAACCATGGATTGTTCTATTTTCCCCTTTCTTCGTGTGTTATCATTTATTTTATTTAAGGTGGTAGTAACACATGAGAGTTATCCTCTGAACAAATTTTAAGTATACACTAATGTCAACTATAGATACAATGTTGCACAGGAGGTCTCTAGAGCTTACTCATGTCGTTTCTGACATGATGGTCTTTGATTTATGACTCCCCAGCTCCTCCTCCCCGCAACAACCACCATTCCACTCCGGTTCTATAGGTTTGATTATTTTAGACATGTCATGCAGTATTTGCCTTTCTGTGACTGGCTTATTTCACATATTAAAATGCCCTCAAAGTTTGTCTACGTTGCTGCATATTGAAGAATCTTCTTTTGAAAGGCTGAATAGCATTCCATTGTGTGCATATACATTTCCTTTATGCATTTCTCTGTTGATGGGTACTTAGAGGTTACACACGTTGACTACTGTAAATACTGCTGTGATGAGAGTACAGACATCTCTCTGAGACCCTAATTTCAATTCTTTTGGATACATACCCAAATGTGGGATTGCTAGATTGTATGGCAGTTTTAGTTTTAATTTTTGAGGAACCTCCGTACTATATATGAAAAAATGTTCAACTCACTAATCAGCAGGGAAATTCAAATTAAAACCATTATGAGATATTACACCATTATCTGTCAGGAATGGCTATTACCAATAAAAAAGTAAATAAATAGACAAAGCCAAAAATAAAAACAAAAACAAAAACATGACCACAAGAGTAGGCAAGGATGCAGACAACTTGGAAAACTATTGACAGGAATGCAAAATGCCATAGTTGCTATGGAAAAGTGTGTGTTATCATTTTCAGCCTGAGTGTGTGGCTGATACAGGAAAGGATTCAGAAAGGACACATAGGACAGTGCTCCTTAGGCCTTTCAGTTTGTGAGAACATTATTACCTTTTTTGTACCTTGTGACAAAGCAATCTCCAGTTTTAATAATCAGCGCCCCACTGAATCCATCAGAGACACATGGTTTTGGAAAATGAGCACAGAAGTCCGATGGACTCACCATGTGTGAGGGCTCAAGGAGACTACAAAATTCAGTAAGATCCACTGGGTATTGCTAGCCAGGACCAAGAGAGGTCAAGTGTAACTTCTAGATTATTCTCTGGTGCAGGTCTGGGTCATTGATACTGCTTTGCATTAAAATTCCATGAAACAAATCTTTGAAATATTATGAAAAATTGTTACCATTCTTAGAAGACAGTGAGTAAAGTCATGTTTTGAGTAAGAGAGCTTGGATTATGTGGCTAAAATGAGAACAGTGAAGGAATGAATGAGATTTGAACATAGAGAACATGTATGATTGTTAGGGAAGAGTGATACATTTATTATTATATTGATTGTCTATGGACAGCAATAGTTTCTGGAATATCCACTAGACAGAGTTAAGTATCCACTAGTAAGAAAAGGTCATAAAAAACTGAGAAAAGGTCAGCTTCAATAAAAAAAAAATTTTTTTTAATATTTTATTTATTTATTTGACACAGAGAGAGAGAGATTACAAGTAGGCAGAGAGGCAGGCAGAGAGACAGGGAGAGGAAGAAGCAGGCTCCCTACTGAGCAGAGAGCTCCATGCGGGCCTCCATCCCAGGACACTGAGATCATGACTTGAGCCGAAAGCAGAGGCTTTAACCCACTGAGCCACCCAGGCGCCCAATAAAAAAATTTTTAAGGGGCGCCTGGGTGGCTCAGTCATTAAGCGTCTGCTTTTGGCTCAGGTCAGGATCTCAGCGTCCTGGGATCAAGTCCCACATCAGACTCCCTGCTCTAATGGAAGCCTGCTTCTCCCTCTCCCACTCCCCTGCTTGCATTCCTTCTCTTCCTGTCTCTCTGTCAAAAAAATAAAATCTAAAAAAAAATTTTTTAAATAATAATCACAAAATCTAAGGGAATATTATGCATCATGATTTAAAGGTAACATTATTTCAACTCCAAAGGACTGATAGACAGACAGATCTTTTCATGGTGTTCTCAGGAGTTGTAAACCAGTTCAGAAATCAAGAGAAAGAAAAAGGATCAGCTGATGGAAGTTACAAGGAGCCTTTTATTCAAGGCAGTAATATTTGTAACGGTCAGAGCTGTCCAGAGCTAGAATGTGCATTTCAGGTCTAGTGACATATTCATATGCTAAATCCATAGCTAGTAAATGTGCGTATTTTATAACACATAGATTTTATACATATAATGTAATATATATCTATAAATTACATGATATATACATATTATAGAAAAGAAACAATTCAAGACATGGATTGGAGTTTGTATTAAATCCACAGCTCCAAATTGTTCTTTATGGTCGCTCTGCTATTCCAACATCATCTAAGATGCATAATAAATACATAAATTTCCAAACCCATTTGATGCTCATTGCATATCTTCAGGTGCAGAATTCATGACTCTGCATTTTTTTTAAATGCTGGAGGGGATTCTGATGTACCCAGTCTATGGGGCTGCTGCCCCAAATGACCTTTAATATCCTTCCAAATATGACATTTGATTTGTTCAGTATCTATCAATTCTCGGAGTGCAGAGAGTGAACTCCCTTTTGAAGGCCGATAAATGTTTCACGAATAAAAGAACATGTGCATGACTGAATAAAAGACAGGACCTCTCACCTGCCCCCTTCAGCTCTCTGTACAATATTAAAAAATGTTTTAAAATGGGAAAAGAAGTTAATGAACTAAGGATTAAAGATAAAATAGAATGTAGTTATAACAGAGAGAAAAAATATGGGTAAAACAAATTCAGTTACAGTACTTTGGGCAAAGAAAGGAGATTAGGGAGAAACTATCTAAACTAAGATAGTAAGTTTGAGAAAGTAGAACATGCTAAAAAAGTATGCGTTATATAGGAATTGAAACCATAGAAAAAGAAAGCAATATACGGATTTTGAAAGGCTGAGGGCTAAGAAGAGGGAAGAAGCAACTCTGTTACTAAAGCTGACATGATCATCATCCAGAAAGTACAGGCTAAGAAAAAAAAAAAAATATATATATATATAATATATATGTATGTATGTCCTTTTACTGCAGGAAGGAGCTGAGTTGGGGGTTTCGAATGGATTAGGTAATTCACTGTTTGCCTTCAGGGTGTGGCACATGACCAGTATTATTTACTTTTCTACTCTTGCATGTTCTGAAGCATAAAATGATTTCATTGCTGTGGTTTTGACATCCAAAAATATTTCAATGATTAAATGTTTAATTAAGTCAGTGGACCCTAAGGTCTCTTGGCAAAGGGGAGATTTTCTTTGTTTTGTTTTTATTTTGGATCAAAATCATTAACACACATGCATGATGGACATACACACACATACACATACTTGGTTTGGGGGAAGCATTGGTAGAATTTGTCAAAAAAAAAAAGAAAGAAAGAAAGAAAGAAAAGGTTTCCTAAAAATATTTATTACTTACTGCTTCTCAAATTAATCAAGATTAATAGTAAGCAGGATTTCTGTACGGAATATCCCAGAGACACTTCATTGAAAAATGGTCTATTATACTAAAAATGATCTTGAAAATAACTAAAGTTTAAAACAACATATACATAGGTGAGAAGATTAAAAACTGAAACATGAAATATCAAGGAGTCCTACAGCTTCTCCACAGATCCAAACTATTCCATCACTATCCTGACTCAAGATGCAGCCTCGTTATGGACTGACAAAAAAAGTCAGATTAATTGGGGAAAACTGTGCATATGCCACTGTAGTTGAATAATTCAGGGCTGCACTAAGTCCTTTGGTGATTAAGGCATTATATAATTATTTGTCATAAATGAGTTACCAAATTCATTGGTTCAGGCAGATTCAGTAAAGAGCTCTCCCTTTTGCAGACATTGGTCAAGTATTCTTTGTTTTAGCAGAACCTGGCAGAGCTCCCTGCATCTAGTAATACAGGGAGAAAAAAATATGGTGCCCATAGTATTGAATGAATTTCTGTGCATATTTGTCAGAAAAGCTAATTATCTGAGACACATATCTGTTTCTTCCTTGAATCTTCCACTTTATTCTTCCATTTTATGCCTTTTCCTTCCCCTCTTTCAGTAGGTTACCACACTTTTTTTCGTTCAGATAAGATTTGTGTTGGGCTTCCTGGCTTTGGTTTCCAAGTATCTAAGCCCATCAACATGAATAGGATCCATGGAGACATGGTTTACCTCTAGACTTAAAAGAGATACCTCCAGGTTGAGAGAGGTCTACAACTGTGTGCACATGTGTGCATGTGTGTGCGTGTGTGTGTGTGTGTTTAGGATGAGCCCTTCAAGGAGAGTCTTTGGCTGTGTCCCTAAAGATGTGGCAGAAACTCAGAATGAACGTTCACAAGCCATGTTGAGAAGACTCCAGAAGTCAGCACTTCTAACCACTGTAGCGATACCCACATCCAAGGAAGGCACAGAAGCAGAGGGCAATTGGTCTTGTCAACCGAAATATGGAATTCTCAAAAGACACAGATGATCAGTGACCAATTAGTCCTCTGAGATGTTTAATATGGTTTAAGATTCCAGACATTTGAATGACAACCACACATGATTGAAGTTAAATTTCCCACCAGCCTGAGGAAATTAGAGATGAGTTTATGAACTAAGATTCATATACAATACAGAGAAGTCACTAGTAGAACATTTCTATACATGGGCGAGAATAAGAATAATGACGATAACCCTGATTTGGGGTGCATGTTGTAAGTGTGTTCCTGAAGACAGGTGAAACTCACTGGAATCAGAAGAACTCATAAATGAGTCATTTATAGACTAGGATTTCTCTTTGCTATAGAAATACCTGAACTTCGAAGAACAAGTCCTAGAGAAATATTCACCAATTGCTTGAATGGCATCCTGGAATTTTACAAAGGAAGAAGGAAATGTAAATATGGTTGGAATTCACTAGCTCTATATCTGACCTCCAATGCAAGTACTTAGAGAATGTTAATTTTTTTTTTTTTTTTAATTCTGTGGTGACAGAGACACACTGGCACCATCTTGTGATGAAACCAGAGAATAAAACTACGGGTCAAAATATGAACATCTCTAAACATGAAAGAGAAAGAAAAAGGAGCTCCCCAGAACTGACCATCCATTTCTAGATACATAAAATGCTAACATCCGATTACTATGAGTAGTACTGGAATGTATTTCAATAACACAATAATGCCCATGCATACATGCTATGCTGCAATCAAGAGAATTATTAAATGGGCATGTCATAATACTCTTATTCTTACTTTGCATATTTAATTCTCACACTTAACAATAAAGACATTATTTGACTAAGAATCGGGTCTGGTTTATAAATTATCTTCTCAGCCCCCATTCCCTTAACGTTAAAGAGAGGTATGATATTTCCATTGATCTAGTCAGCTTCTAGTTTTATAAAATGCCGAAGGTTAGTGGTGGTGATGCTAGAGTAATGATTCAACTTACAGAAGCAAGAAAATGTGGTTCATTATTTCATGTATTCATCAATTAGTTATTTGTTGTTTCTGACTTACCAGCAGTCATATTAAGTCCTGAAATTACAAATGTAAGTAAGGTAAAGATCTTGCCCTCAAAGAGGTTGAAGAACTATAGGAAAATACGCTCATGTGAATACTGAATGCATCCAGAATACAGCCAAGAATGAAACTCTTTTGACCCAATCTTCCTTTCCAGGTGGAAAGAGATTTTTCTCTCTTGTCATGTATCAAGAGTAAAAATTTTAATGCTAGCCACTAAAATACTCCAATTCAAAGTATTATTTAATGAATAGAAGGGTGAGGGTCATGGAAAGAACACTGAATACTATCTTGCCAGGTCTGAAGGATGAGGGATTTGCTGTATCAGCAACATGATCTCCATCTTCAATCATCAATCTCTACTGTTAACACCAGCTGAGAGTTTAACCAATTTAGACAAAAGATTTCAATGAAAGTGGGGAAAGAGATGATATCTTGTAACACCACTTTTCCTATTATACTCTCTTTTAACAAACCAATAAATAATACTTTATTGTAAACTGAGTCTTTCTAAAATTAGATTTGTACTGCCTTTTACTTTTTTTCCTGATATAATCTTCAAGTTTGGCTTATAGGTTTAGGATGAATGGGGTAAAGCTAAAAAGATTTACTCTATTTCTTGAACATGATGCTCTCTGGATTGGAAAGTGGCAGATTCTAGTTTCTGTAGAAATACTTGACCAGTTCCCTCCTTTAAGCAACCATGTTATCTTACTTACAACAGTGCACTAGTAGGTCAACTTCCTCCTCCACACCATTCCTTATCTCTGTCCAAATTGTTTTTTTTCCCCATGACTTGCTCCTGCCTCTCTCCAGCCTCATCTGGCCCATCATGCCCCCACTTTCTCTTCAATGGCCAAAACACTGTTCAGTCTGTGACCACACACACCATGCTTTCTAGCACAGCAGAATGTTTGCTCGTTATTCTCCCTCTATTGGCATGGAATACTCTGCCCTCTCCTCCCCACCTTTCAAAATCTTGGATTCATCATTCACGAGTTTTTCTCTGACTATACAGATTAGATCTAATCCCCCTGAAGCCTCAAGTCAGAGGTTTCCTTCACCTAACATAGCTGGAATTCTTTTTTTTTTTCAAAGATTTTATTTATTTATTTGACACAGAGAGAGAGAGAGAGAGAGAGAGAGAGAGAGAGAGAGAGAGAGATCACGAGTAGGCAGAGAGGCAGGCAGAGAGAGAGGAGGAAGCAGGCTCCCCGCTGAGCAGGGAGCCCAATGTGGGCCTCGATCCCAGGACCCTGAGATCATGACCTGAGCCGAAGGCAGAGGCCTTAACCCACTGAGCCACCCAGGCACCTGGAATTCTTTTCTTGTTCATTTGTGCGATTCCTTGATCAATAATTGATTTCCCAACTAGCTCATAATCTCCAAAGGGTAGGGGTCATTACTATTTCCTTCACCGTACTGGTTTTATCTACCATGATGGTTGGAAGAGAGTTGGAACTCAGCACATTCTTGATGAATGAATGAATGGCACTGAAAAAAACGAGAAAGGGGGGGCCCTGGACTTCAATTCGGGTGGTAAGGAGGGTGAATAAGTGAGGTGAGAAAAAAAGCAACATTTGTTGAGTATGTGAGAGGTACTGTGCTAATAACTGATTTTCTAATTTTTATAAAATCTTTGCATTACCAAATTGTATTTTTTTTTGTATGGGGAGGATGACATCTTGATCAAGAATTCTTCTTAATTTAAGTCATTATTTTTGAAATCAGAATAGCCTGTTCCCTCAGCTATCAAACCTTCTCCAGTCAAGATTGAAGAATATTAGTACATTTACTTTGGAGATGTTTTTGCTTTTTTGTTTTTTGTTTTTTTTCCTATTGGTAACCAGTCTCAGATAATGAAATAGTATCTTATAAGAATCATAGAAATTCTACTGATTTAGAACATTTTATATTGGACAGAAATGACATTGCTTGGCATAATCCTGTTAGGACTGTAATAAGACCCTATCTCCATCCTTTATGTGACTCTGAAATCATTAATTTTGATGGATCCTTATTCTCATTGAAGACCACTTCCTTTTTTTGTTTGAGTGGAAGGACTGATTTTGAAATACATAACCCAGTTCATCCCATTAATAATGTATATAGTCAGGAATAATCTTGTGCTGTCAGGTGTAGAGAAGAGTTGGCGCAATTTCTATGATTCTGTGACCCTGCTCCGACAATGGGAGTACAGGAACGCCCAACACTTTCAGGAGCTGAATGGCCGTGAATCAGGAATTTGATGTTTGCTGGCAGTCAGCATCAAACTGCTGGAATGAGGAGGGGTCACTTAAACTCCCTAGCAAGACCACGAGGAAAGTTGGCAGAGCTACCGGCTGGTGCATTTGCTAATTAAACTACAGTCTCTTAAATGGAAAGGGTGAAGGAGCCTAATAGACAAGGAAAATGAATAATACATTTGTACATGATTTTTTTTAAAAAATGATGTAATTAGATAGACATGGGCTGAAGTGCTATTTAAAACACCAAAAATTATAGATATTCTATACCTCTGACAAGAGCCCAATGAGTGGTTAAAAAATTAAGTGATAGCACAACAGGAGGCCGCACAGCAATTTAAAAAGTCAGCATATTATGCTTCACGGAGGAAAAAAAATCAAAGATTTGGATTTTAATTTTTTAAAAAGCAAGTTGAAGGACATAATGTATAATACGTCATAGAGAAGTTATCAAGTTGGAAATGTGTGTATTTGTGTATTTTTGTATGTAAATAACACAAAACTCAAAATTATTAATATTAGTTACTCAGAGGAGGAAGATGACATTCAAATAGGGATGACAGTATTTACATTTTTATAAATAACCCCTTTCATGTTTCTGAATTGCTTACAAGTATTACGAGGCACGTGTGCTGATGAGCACTGGGTGTTACACACAACTAATAAATCACTGAACACTACATCAAAATCTAATGGTGTACTATATGCTAACTGAACATAATAAAATAAAAAATTATTATATGTAAAATAATACATATACAAAAGAG
The DNA here is from genome assembly GCA_002007465.1 of Ailurus styani. NCBI lineage: Eukaryota > Metazoa > Chordata > Mammalia > Carnivora > Ailuridae > Ailurus > Ailurus styani. The sequence goes on from LNAC01000224.1 coordinate 1,174,463, forward strand.
CATGTAAAAAAAGAATCATATTGTTTTTAAATAAAAATGCTTAAAATTAAAATGGTACTATCTCTTCCTGATTTTACCAAATAAATGTGTGAAGAGAAGAATAAAAGGGGAAGACTGGTCAATTTGGAAAACAGAGAAAAGCATAGGCACAGGTCTTTCTGAGTCTGTCTTCTTCTGTTCACCCAGAACAGTAACCAACACACCACAAGGTTGTTGAATAAGCAGCTCTATACACAATGCCACATAGAGAGCCTGCTACAGAGGGAAATAAAAGCCCCCAGGGGCCACTGACTAGCTATCCCTTCCTTCTCACCAGCTCGCATGCTTCAAACTTCAAGGAGAGAACAGTCTCTCACACACTCCCACTGTAGTTCAGAGAACTGAAAATTGGCCAGAAGGTGCGTGAAATGTGGAGCATGCACAAGAAAATGACCACAACAACTGGCCTAAGTTCTCACTATTTAAAAGTATAGCAAAACATTGGCTTGAGGACAAATCGTTGAGAACAGCTCCAAAAAGGCAGGCGAAAACAGATGCACCTCAAAACAGGGGCAGAGAGGAGACCTCCATTTAGAAGTGTGGCTATTTAAAAACATATCCATGTCAACAGAGAAGAGCCAGTACTTGGGCGGAAAAGGTCAGTGAGTTACTGGTGTCTATTCTGGCTTTGCCTTTGCCCCGTAAAGGATTTTGGCTGGAAGTTATATGGGAATATCCAATGACTAAACTGGATATATTCCCTAGTCATTTATCTTCAGCCTGTGGTCCATCAAACCGGTGCCGGGATGCTGAGACTGCTCCCTGCTCCGAATGTAATTCATCAGGCTCACAGAAGACCACGCTTGCCAAGGAAAGTGTGTGCAAAGCGGGAGGAAGGGGAGGTCAATGAGCTCATAATCACGGGAGCATCCTGTAATGTCGTGGCGATGCTCGGCACTTCCCCGAAGAAGCTTGGATGCTTCTCTTTGGTTTATCATTTTAAGAATTGCAGATGACAATCTGCAGCCCAAATTCTTGCAGGGTGATTAGGGTCCCCCTAAAAAAGGACCAAAAATCCCACACCAAGCCCTCAGACAGTCCCCCCGCCCCAATATATTGTGTGTGTGTGTGTGTGTGTGTGTGTGTGTGTGTGTGTGTGTGCGTGTGTGTGTTTTAATTTTTCTTTTTCAACCTCCAACCACCCTGGTCCTTATTTTTCTCTTGTAAGAAGGATCTTCCAAGGAAAAGCCTCTCCTTACTGTTCCAACAGTTTAAGACAACAGGGAGCCTCCACTTTTGGCCATGATGGAGTAACAGGGGCCAGATGTACCCTTCCCTCCAGAAAAACTATAAAGCTGGAGAAAATGCTGGAACTGATGGTTTCACACACTGAGTAGCCAGCAGCATGGGACGGTGACCACAGAGAGCACATGCAAGGGAGGTGCGTGCCGGTTCCCAGCTTGCTTCCTGGAGCGACTGCAGAGGAGGGGGGCGTCTGGCTGCAGGAAGAGAGTTTGAAGTCAAAGGAAGATAGAACTCTGGAGAACTGCAGATGGTTACTCTGAGCTTTCAGCTGAAGATACATGTGAGGAAGCAACCAAAGCCACAGAAAGAGCCACCAGCAAAAACAAAACAAAACAATATAAAATACAAACACAAACAAAAAACCAGGTAGAGTAATCCAAGCAGAGACACGAAGCGATGGCGTCTTTGGAAGAATCACTGTGGCAAAGGCCAGTCGGCACACAGGCTAAACTTGAAGTCATCCCCCCTACCTCAGGCCATACCCCGAAGAACCCGGTGGGACACATTTTACTAATTCTAGGATTACTGGCAATGACCCAGCCATCTGGGCTACCATTTGGAAGACTGAAGCCTGGCATCTCAGAGACTCCAATCTGTGGGACCACGACATGTAGGAATAAATCCCCACTGCTGACTGGGCTCAGGTGGATTCCCACAGTAAGGGTTCGTTCTCCGAAAAACTGACTACAGTGAAGTTGCCGAGCCAGCCAGCACCACCCAGTCCCTGCGACCTCGACCTAGACCCATCATCAGACTACACCTGTGAACACATCCACTGTCCTAAACTGGTCAAGGACTGTACGGTCCTCATGCAGAAGCTACCACTGGAGTCCAGACTCATGACTTCTGCCAACAGTGATCCCATTGTTCTCATGGTGACAGAGGCCACAGTGCATGGGGTGATGCCCCTGCCTGCTTCTGGCAAAGTGCCCACGTTAAACATTGGTCCCTGTCTTGGGACAACAGTTGCTGCTTCCCTGTTGTTCCAGTCCGACCAGTTGACTCTGGTACCATATTCACCCTTGAAACAAAACTGTGTCATGTTTTCTGCTTTTCAGATCATCTACATTCTGAGAGTGGTGTGCATTTTGTCTCTAAGCCCAGTTCACAACAGATCAATTATATGGCATTCAGCAAACACACTCCATACCCCTTATTATCCTCAGGTTGCTGGAGTTGACATGAAGTGGAATGGACTTCTAAAACTCAACTAAAAACACTGTTGATTCTACCGTTCTCAAGGCCTCCTGTCGTTTGGGTCACTGACAAAAGTCTGTCCTCAACAAAGGTTTGGTTCCTTTTGGTTGTTTCCAGGTTGATGAAGGGGGTGAGGGGTTACATAGGCCTAATGTGAACACTAGAAATTTTGCCATGGCCAATCCTAGGCACAGTACTTCCTTCTTCCCTTTGAATCCTCTTCTGATGAAACCCAAGAGATTTTTGCCTCTGAGTCACCATTTAGATAAAAGGGGGCTTAAGGAATTCAAACTTAATTCTGATCCAGCGATCTGTATTTTCTTTTTAGACTGACATGGTCCTGGATCATAAAGACCAATGACCACTTGGTTGAGTACACAGCTCCCTGAGTTCACCTCTGGTGGCCCACACAAAGTTTGTGCAAAAGTCCAGGTCCCTTACTCAGCCTCTACAGTATCTTTTACATTCTGAAATCATATATCATGGAGCATCCAACTTTGGGGCTTTTTTGTTTTTTTAACATCATATTTGCTCCTGAGTCCAGTGGATTTCCATACAAAATTTAGGGTCAGCATGTCAGTTTCTGCAAAATATTAGCTGAAAAAAATTGTATCAAATATGTACAATTGGGGAGTACTGTTATCTTTCCAATATTAAGCTTTCCAATGAAAACAATACATCATTCCATTTATTTAAGTCTCTTCGTTCATTATTTTCAATGACATTTTTTGGTTTTTCAATATAGAAGTTTTACTCTTCTTTTGTTAAATTTAATAAGTATTTTATACATGTGCTATATTTTAAATGGACTTCTTGGGGTACCTGGGTGGCTCAGTTAAGCATCTGCCTTTGGCTCAAGTAATGATCTCAGGGTCCTGGGGTAGAGGCCCATGTCAGGCTCCCCGCCCAGCCAATAGCCTGCTTCTTCCTCTCCTCCCTGTTTGTGCTCTGTCTCTCTCAAATAAACAAAATCTTATAAATAAATAAATAAATAAATAAATGGACTTCTTTTTAAATGTCATTTCAAATCATTCATTGCAAGTACATAATATACAATTTATTTTTATATATTGATTTCGAATCTTACAACTTGCTGAACTCATTTATTAGGTTTAATAGGTGTGTGTGAGTGTGTGTGTGTGTATGTTCAGTTCTTAGAACTTTCTACAAAATAAATTAGGTCACCAGAAAACAAGGAGTTTTATTTTCTTCCCAATCTAGATTTCTTTTTTTTTTTCTGGAAAGAACCTCCAGTATAATGTTGAAAAGAAGTGGTTTGAGCAGATATCCTTGTCTTATTCATGATCATAGAGGGGAAATGTTTAGTCTTTAACCATCAAATATGAAGTTAGATGTGCATTTTCTGAAATGACCTTTATTGAGGTTGACCATAATTTTGACAACTGAGTTGACAACGTTCTCTTCTATTCTTTGTTAAATGTTCTTATTATGAAAGGATGTTGGAATTTTTCAAATGCTTTTCAGGCATCTACTCAAATGTGTTTTTTGTCCTTTATCTACTAATATGGTATACTACATTGGTTGATTTTCAGATGTTGAGTAAACCTTGCATTCTGGAATAAATACCACTTGGTCATAGTGTATAATGATATTTACATATTGCTGCATTGGGTTAAGCTAGTCTTCTGTGGAGGATTTTTGTGTCTATGTTTATAAAAGATAGTGTTAATTTCTTTACTAGTGATATCTTTGCTTGCCTTTATACCAGAGCAATTGTGAGCTCACAGAATGAGTTGGGGTGGGTCATTTTTTCCCCATTCTTTGGAAGTGTTTGTGAATACGGTGTTAACTCTTCTTTAAAGTTTTGATAGTATTCACCCCTGAAGCCACTTGGGCCTTTCCTTTTTGAGAAATTTTGTTTGTTTTCAATTATTAATTTAATCTATTTGTTTTCATTTATCCTAGTCTCAGACTTTTAATGGGAATGTTTAAGCCATTTAAATTTAATGTAATTACTGACAAGGTACGACTCATATCTGTTATTTTGTGATTTGTTTTCACTGTATCTTATCGGGGTTTCTCTTGCTGGTGGTGGTGTTCCTTTATTTCAACTTTCTTTTATATTAAGTAAATAGTTTCCATTTTGCCCTTATAAACTCCTTGTCCTTCTTAAAAAATTTGTTTTGTTTTTTTTTTTAATTTAAATTAGCTTCTTAGCTGTTGCCACAGATTTTTTTTTTAAATTGAAATATAGTTGATACACAATGTTGCCTTCATTTCAGGTGTAAAAGATAGTGATTTGAAAACTCTATACATATTGCTGTGCTCACAAGTGTACCCAAAATCTGTCACCTGACGATACTATTATAGTATCAGAATGTATTCCCTACGCTGTACTTTCTATCTCTGTGACTTACTCAATCTGTAAACAGAAGTCTGTACCTACCACTCCCCTTCATCCATTTTGCCTATTCCCCCCCTACCCTCCCCACTGGCAACCATCAGTGTGTTCTCTGTCTTTATGGGTCTGCTTCTGCTTTTTATTTGTTTGTTTTCTTTTTGAGATTTCACATACTAGTGAAATCATATGGTATTTTTCTCTGTCTGACTTACTTCATTCAGCATAATACCTTCTAGGTCCATCCATGTTTTCACAAATGGGAAGATCTCATTTTTTATGACTGAGTAATATTCCATTCTTTTCTACTGCCGCTTTCGAAATGTCAGAATTTAGCTTATAATGTCTTTGGGTGGATGTCTTTGAGTTCATCCTGCTTGAAGTTTGTTGAGCATGATGAATTTGTAGTTTAATGGTTTTTTTTCCATTAAATTCAACAATGCTTCTGAATGTGGTTTCTTCAAATATTCTTTCTGCTTTTTTCTCTTCTTCATTTTTGGGATCCTATCTTGAGTATATTGTTAATGTCCCTCATTTCCCTGAGGCTTGGTTTATTTTTCTTCATGCTTTTTCCTTTATGTTCCTCAGACTAAATAATCTCAGCTGACCTATTTTGAGGTTTGTTGATTTTGTTTTTATGCTACCTAAACCACTGCTGAGCCTTTGTACCAAATGTATTATTTAAGTCATAACACTTTTCTACTCTAGAATTTCAATTTGGTCCTTTTTCATAACTCTATCATTGTATTGATATGTCTTTTGGTGGAATATCATTTTCATACTGTCTCTTTTTTTTAGATAGAGTTTCTTTCCGTTCTTTGAATATATTAGTTGATTTTAAGTCATTGTCCAGTAAATCCAATGTCTGTACTTCTTCAAGGACAGCTCCTATAGATTGCTTTTTTTTTCTCCTTCTCTATAGACTTTATTTTTGCTTCTTCTAATTTTTTGTTGAAAAATTACATACAACTTTATTTAAAAATTGGAAATTTTATATAATATAATGGGAAAATTTAGAAATCAGTCTTCTCCCTCCCCAGAGTTCAGGGTTTTCTTTTCCTTCCCTGGTTGTTTTTCCCTTTGTTTTAGTGATTTATTTGAACTAATTCTACAAAATCTACATTCTTTATCATTTGTGTCCACTGAAGTTCTGTTCTACATGTAGTCTAGTGGCCAGCTTATAATGGATTTATTAAATGACTAGAACCATTAATTCTTCACGTCTTTTAAGAACACTGTATTTATATTGAGACACTCATTCAACATCAGCCAGGCAGCTGACAACTCTTCCTCATCCTCACTTTCTGCTTGCATAGAACCTCGAAGTCAACCAAATGTAAGATCTTAAAACTTTCTCATGTCTTTCCTAAGCATATGCACAACGTGCTTAAGTGCCCGTCTTCTTGTTTTTTTTTCAGAAATTGTCAAAACTATTCAACAATTCTATGGGCATCTCATTTCCTAACTTTTTCTTTTAAGTCATTTGGCTAGCCTCTTCAGCCAGTCAATCATCTCTTGTTATTCTACACAAATGTCCCTAGGGAAAAAAGGCTCCCCAACCCCCTGCAAAAGCCACGAATTAGGTCATATGGATACTGCCTTGTAATTGAGGTCTTTCAAGAAAACAACCCAAAATTTAATTAATGAGAATTCTCTAAGAATGGCTTTGATTCCTGTTCTTGTATCCTAAGATGAACTGCTAGCATGCTGCTTCTCATTGTGATAGCACGCTGTTATTGGTTTTCAAATCTACCATGGAATTGGAAAGGAAAAAATGGGATGAAGAGAAGTTAAACACCACAAAGCTTACAGTTTTTACCAAGATCCAGCCATTTAAAAAAAAAAAATGTTCCCTGGATGCTGTCATGCTTTGGTTAATTTCCAGAGTTCTGAAACATTTTATTCTGACAATTTTTGCCAGTAATCCCACTGCTTATATGGAAGAGACCATTTTTCAGAGGTCTGCACACTATCATTCCAGAAATGCCAGCCTCTACTATAATTTTAAGGAGTATTCTTCTAAGCTTTGTTTCTCCTACAATTAATATATCACCAAATCCTGCTAGTAGGGCTTCAATGACATTAATAATTTTCTATTTCTGAAATTCCTATTTCATTTGGAGGGCTGGAATAATTGCAAATGTGTTCTCATTCAATAGAATCCAAATCAATAGAAGAGACAGCAATTAATTCAGGATGATATTTTTTCCCCTGCAGTTCAGAATGCAAATATCAAAAGAGGAAGAAAAAGAAGCCCATTCAATTGTTTCTCCTTACAAACACAAAATTGTGGAGTATATCTCTGCCCGACTCAGCTTCTGCCTGAACGGCTTCCATCTGTTTGGCACCATGTGGTACTCAAGCATATGCCAAACAATCAGTCATTTTGCTCTATGCGAGGAGAGACAATGAAAAGATTAATACAATTCCTTTAACTCTGATGAGGAACACAACGGCTCAGTGACCTCACACATGCATTCTGGAAATTACTGCACTGCAGTAAATTGTTAAACTCATTTCTGGGCTGAGTGGAATATTAAAAAATAATTTGACAGACAAAGGGTGCTGAATGACATGCATGACGACCCCCTCTGGTCTTCATTTCCTTGTGCAAGTTGATGAGACACATTGGGAAAATCTCTACAGGACCTCACAAGAAGATGCGTCTGCTGTGTTGAAACACCAAGGCGAGTTAAGGTCTAGTGATGGCATGAGAGCAGAGCAACGAGGCCATCCAGACAGGAATGAACACTGAGCCAGTGTTTCCTATCCCTAACGCCTCTCCAGGTTTCCAAGAAGAAAAGAGAAATCGAGGTAACTCCAAACTTATCAGAAGGGTAAGTCTAACCAGGTTTTCCCAGGCACCAGATTGAAATTTAATAATTGAACTTAAAACACAGTATGAACTTCACCTTCCAACCAAGCTTCTCTCGTGAGCATCTTCTCCTAGCTTTCCTTAATTTCTCAAGAAATAACAAATAGTCACAGTCACTAAAATTGGAGATCCTGAGTTATAATTTCTTTGAAACTTTTTTCTTTATTAAATAGGCAGTGCATATTCTATAGCAGGTACCTTGGAAAATGTAAACAAATATATGCAAATTTCAATAATTCATTTACACACTATTAATACTGGCAGTACAGCCTTCTTGAAAGGTATATTTTTAAAATTATATATATAATATATAAATATCTATATGCAAATATATAAAAGTACAATATACTTACACACATTTATAAATGTGTATAATGCCCAATGCTGTCAATAACTATTTTATCTTTTAGCTTGCCTATTTCTCAATATTCTGGAAACATTACATACCCGGAGGTCAATGATTTAGCTCCGGTTGGACCGTTGGCCTCCAACATTAACATGACACCCTGCTAAGTGAGAAGTGTGTGCACCAGAAGGACGACTTTTGCTCTGGCAAGGTAAGCCTAAATAGCCTGTTTCCTGCAAGTCTCATTCTTGTCTCAGCTTTTCCTACTAAGAAGGACAGTCAATGAGGTGATGAGGACATTTGTTTCCAAGAAGGGGAAAATAGTAAGCCTTGCCTTACTGTCACTTTGCGCAAGAGCAAATCAGAGGGGTTCAGGTTATCCTATTAAATGCGGCAGATGGAGACATGCAGTACCTCAAATCCTTTCTAAAAACCACATTGGCGTGTTAATAAAGACATTTAAAAGAACACACAATCAAAGGAAAAAAGAGAATGCAATATATAACAGCACCCTTTTGGAAGATGGAAAGTAAAGAGGATGGAACCCCCAAACTGGCCGACAAAGGAAAGTGAAACGCAAGTAGGAACCAAGGACAAGCTAACTGATCCCGCTCCGAGTCCGAGGAAAGCTCAGAAATGAGAGGCAGCAGATATGTCAGAAGAAAAAGTATGGAGTTAGGCAACATACACGAGAACTGGCTCAAAGATTTTTGGCTTGGTTATTCTTTACTTGTTTGTTGTGTAAAGATTTTCAGTCCTCGAACTTTCCTCAAATCGGCAGAAGAATGGAAGCTTCATCTCCAGAGCCTTTGGCTCAGAGATCCACAGGCACAGGGAAGAGGAGCGGTCACAGACCTAACCAGAAGCTCAGAGGATCCCCTTGACCAGGAGACTAGGATTCTTCTCCAGAGAACCTGGATTGGCCTGATCTATAAGATCTGCCAATCCTGATGTGGAAGTCCTCCAACAAAATAGCTTGGTTTCACCTAACAGCACTATGTTGAATCCCAGCTGCCAATATGTTTATCCCTCTCCCTTCACCACATCTGAAAGGCTTCCAATAAGGGAATAACAAGGTATTTGGCAGGAAAGACCTCAAATGGGAAAGAAGCAAGATTTAAAAGAGTAGGAAGACTGAAAGTATAAATTATGGTGTCACAGAGTTTAAGAGGAAAATGCCTTGGTACTATAATTAATTTCCTAAAGAAGTTTAAAAACATTTTATTTGTGAAGCAGGAAAAGCAACAAAGAAGATGGACTATTCAAAGAATTTGAAAAATAATCTGTGGGAAATATGATAGTAGAAATAGAAATTTTAACATAAGAAACAGGAAATATATTTGAGTAACTTTCCAGGAGAGTAAAATAAAAGCTTATTGAAAAAAAATGAGTAAAAAATACAAGAGACTCCGGCCACAGGGTGCAACATTTCAATAAAAGGAAGAAATTTTTAAAAATAAAGATAAGAGAACTTCCTAGAATTACGGGGCTTATATTTCCAGACTGAAAGCCTGCACTGAATGCCTAGCATAGTGTACGCCAACATGAGCAACACAAAAATGCCTCTAAAGGGATTTTGCAACATCAGATTAAAAGTGTATTTTAAAGCCAAAAAAGAGGGGTACCTGGGTGGCTCAGTCAGTTAAGCGTCTGACTTCGGCTCAGGTCATGATCTCAGGGTCCTGGGCTCGAGACCCATGTTCAGCTCCCTGCTCAGCAGAGAATCTGCTTCTTTCTCCCCCTCTGCCACTCCCCCCTGCTCCTGTACCAGCTTGCACTCTCTCTCCCTCTTAAATAAATAAACAAATAAACAAAATCTTAAAAAAGAATAAAGTCGGAAAAAAAATTGTTCTCATACAACACTTAAGACACAGACACAGAATGGCAATCAAAAGCAGTGGTAGCTATAATTTAATGGAATTTAGAATTTTCCTTCAGTAAATGTGAAGAAAGAAATTTCAACCTAGAATCCTATTCTTCTAAGCTGGTAAACCTAAACTCTTTCAAACAAGCAATACCCAAAAGAAACTTGCCTTTAAAACACGAATTCTCAGAAAGCTACTCAAGTGTACACTTCAACGTAACAAGGGCTGCAGGCTGACGGGACTTCAGCTGAGACTGAAACAGAGGACAAAGGTTCCTGGAAGATGGATTCAACCAAAACGAATGAGCAAAACAAGAAGAGCAAAACCAAAAACAGTTAAATGATGTTCATAGGGTTTCTTGTAGTGACCAAGAAACCAGAGAGGGGGAGCAGGTGTAGAGACAGATGGTGGTGGCAGTTGTTAAAAGCCCACAGAGAGAGAGACAGACAGACAGAATGGCACACAGGGAGGGAGTAGCAGGAAAGCGTGAGTCGAAGAGACTGGCTTTGCTCTGAGAGGGCGGTCGTGCCCTTACTCACCCCGTGGGGGGACTAGAAGTCCCAAGAGACAGAGACACAGCCTGCTCTCAAATGGGAAAAGTATAAATCCTATTCACGTCCTTCCTTCTTCAGGCCTTTGGTAATGGGGACATCCAGGAAAAAGAAAGAGCTCAGTGTGGATTCAGACTTTCAGTGTCTTCGCTCATTCATGATATTCTGCGTTGACAGAACAGAGACTGGCATGAATAAACATGAACACCAAATACACAAAAATTAGTTTATATTTGAACTGCAGATAATGGTAATATACACATTCACCATGAATCTAGCCTAGAATGAACACTGAAAACACATGGGGTCCTTTTTAAATGCCAGACTAGACCCCCAAGATCCCCAGAGGTATAGAAGGAGAGGTTCTGAAGGAAGGTAAGCTGGCCATCTGGGTTGCAGGAAGCCTTCAGGGTGATTTCTGAAGCACAACAGAACTGAGAACTGGCGCTCTAGGGACTTACTATATAAAATGCAGTCCGGGGACCCACAGCGAGGTTTACCAACCACCCCAGTTTTCTCAGGACATTCTCAGGGTGGCATTGCAAGCCCCATACCCCAGGCAAACCAGAATGACTGGTCCCCCTCAGCATCACTATCGCTTGGATACTTGTTAATACTTGGACTGGTGCTGCTCCAGTCATCCTATGTCTGAGTTTACATTTTATTAAGATCTCCAGATGACTTGTATGCACTTTATAATTTGAGAAGTGGTGCTCTTGGAGGGTAGCAGTAGGCTTTTCCACCTGTTTGCACATGAGAATCACCAAACATAGTGATGCCCAAGCTTTACCCAGGCCTGACTCAGTCTCTGGGCATGGGCCCCAGGCATCTATGAATCCAAGATTAAGAACCACTACAAATTCCAAATGTCATTCGAAACTAGAAGTAAATCTTAGATAAGCTCTTAGACTTTCGGACAGTGGTCTTCTAGTAAACATTCACAGTGGAAAAAAAAATCTTGCAAGCATTTTCAGATGCTGTGTTTGATCTTGTGGATGCAAAAATGCGTAAGACACAGACCTTTACAGGAAGTGATCATAGTCTAGTAACGACTTCTTCCTGATTGTGCTGTTCATGCATAAAACAGAAAAATAATCACAATTATTAACAGCTTCTTCCAATTTCCCATGAGCTTTTTAAAAAATTTTATTTATTTTATTTTAGATAGAGCAGAAGACATGAACAGACACTTCTCCAAAGAAGACATACAAATGGCCAACAGACACATGAAAAAATGTTCATCATCACTAGCCATTAGGGAAATTCAAATCAAAACCACATTGAGATACCACCTTACACCAGTCAGAATGGCCAGAATCAACAAGACAGGAAACAAAAAATGTTGGAGAGGATGTGGAGAAAGGGGAACCCTCTTACACTGTTGGTGGGAATGCAAGTTGGTGCAGCCACTTTGGAAAACAGTGTGGCAATTCCTCAAAAAGTTAAAAATAGAGCTACCCTAGGACCCAGCAATTGCACACTAGGTATTTACCCCAAAGATACAGATGCAGTGAAAAGAAGGGCCATATGTACCCTAATGTTCATAACAGCAATTCCACAATAACCAAAATGTGGAAAGAGCCAAGATGCCCTTTAACAGATGAATGGATAAAGAAGATGTGGTCCATATACACAATGGAATATTACCCTGCCATCAGAAAGGATGAATACCCAACATTTGCATCAACATGGATGGGACTGGAGGGGATTATGCTGAGTGAAATAAGTCAAGCAGAGAAAGTCGATTATCATATGGTTTCACTTACTTGTGGAACATAAGGAATAGCATGGAGGACATTAGGAGAAGGAAGACGAAAATGAAAGGGGGGGAATCAGAGAGGGAGATGAACCACGAGAGACTGTGGACTCTGAGAAACAAACAAGGTTTTAGGAGGAGAGGGGTGGGGGGATGGGTGAGCCTGGTGATGGGTATTGAGGAGGGCACATATTGCATGGAACACTCAGTGTTGTACATAAACAATGAATCTTGGATCACTGCATCAAAAACTACTGATGTGTTTTATGGTGACTAACATAACACAATAAAAAATTTTATAAAATATTTATTTTATTTTAGAGAGAGACAGTGTGAGTAGAGGGAGGGGCAGAGGGAGAGGAAGAGAGAAACTCAGGCAGACTCCGTGCTGAGCACTCCACGCCAGGCTCAATCTCACAACCCTAAGGTCATGACCTGAGCCAAAACCAAGAGTCAGATGCCCAACCAAATGCGCCACCCAGGTCGCCCCCCATAACCTTCTTTTTGACTCTCTCTCTCAATTTTTGCTCTCAGGATTTACAGTAATTAAGGCATTTGGATTTATGTTTCAAATAGACATCACTTTTCTATGGTTACACAACTAAAAAATCTCAATAAGAATTATAATGAAATACCAAAATTGGGGATCAGACAAGAGGAAATATCTAAAGATTCCCCACGCCTTTAGGCTGAAATGGATCTTCACAGGTATTGGGTTTTTACTTCTTAAAATATGAATTACTGTGCTTTACCCACACTCAGTAGACCACTTTCAAAACACTGCTTTGGGGGTATGTGGGGGAAGAAAATACATAAACAAGAAATCTCCATGACATAAAATTAAGCATTAGCTATAAATCAGCTGTTCTGAGCACTTAATTAAAATACCATTTCATTCCCTTCTTAAGTAGAATGATTTTCCTATAAAGCACAGAATTTAAGATATCAGCAATAGGAATTTGCAATCACCCAGCTTAATCAAGCCTGAGTATTCCCACTGCCTACTAATCTATCAGAATCCGACGTGGCTGCACATTGTGCATTCAGGTGTGTTGCTAAAATGACTCATACTGGCAGAAAGCTCAAGTTCATCAGATGAAAATCAAACTTGGTCTTGCCTTGTAATGAAATCTTCTAACATGCACTTAAGAAACAATATTTAGTGTAGCTTCTTATGGTTGCAACCACTGTTTCTATAATTTTCTCTTAAGAAACATATATTCTTTTGATTTAATCAAATGCACCACAATCACTCTACAGCTTATGAACACAACTTTTTGAGGACTAAAAAAATGCTCTTGACCCAACTAAAAAAGAATATGAGATAGCATTTTTTCCACAAAGCATGGGAATGATTTTTTAATTACCCATAACATCTTAACCTAAACTCCCAAGAATATAGATCTGCTTGACCACTGGCTAGAAATGAATGTCTGCTGAGGTGTGAGGTCAAGAAACAGAGCAAAGCTTTCCTTATAGGTGAGGTGAGTTCTAAGTCTTGGTCACCTTAGGTCAGAGTGCCAGCTTTCCTAGGCATTACTAACTACTCCAGCAACTATGTGTACCTGACCAGGTATTCAATAGTCAGAAACGATAGTGTAGGAAGTGCTGTTTGTGCATTGATAAGGTGGCTGTCCTCATCACTGATAATATTGTCTTGTCATATGGGCAAAATACGGGGCCCAAGGGATATTCTGAGCTACCATGTTGGGAAGTTTAAGCTCATGCAGTAAGGAATACATGAATATTTGAACCACTCAGACTTGTTCTGATCTGCTTTAAGCCTCAAGAAGCCAACCTTACAATAATTCTGTTGATCATTGGGATTCCTTTTCTTTATCTTTTTTACATTGTCACTGAAATGCAGGTCTATTCTGGCCAATAGGCTGGGTTTTTTGTTTTTTGTTTTTTAACTTTGTGCCTCTAAATAATCAAATGGTAATCACCTTAAACTTGACTTAGGTCAAACTTTACCACTTTTGGGACGCCTGGGTGGCTCAGTTGGTTAAGCAGCTGCCCTTTGGCTCAGGTCATGATCTCAGGATTCTGGGATCGAGTCCCGCATTGGGCTCCTTGCTTAGCAGGGAGCCTGCTTCTCCCTCTGCCTCTGCCTGCCACTTCGTCTGATTGTGCTCGCTCTCTCTGACAAAGAAACAAAATCTTAAACAACAACAACAACAACTTTACCACTTTCTACATAGTATTAGAATTTTTTACATCATTCTTTTTTAGACTATATTTATTGTTTTCTGGTCAGAGGCAAAATAATCACCCATGACCATATGCAACATCTATTCAAATTACTTAAAGATCTGTAGTTGCCTCCAGGCATTTTTCAAACAATAGCATTGAAATCTGACATTGCCTTCCAGAATATAGAGTCAAACCTTCTGCTTTCCAAAGGGATACTGTCCCCATGAATCATGGTGGGGGGCAAGGGCTGTGGAAATGTTAGAGGAGTCTGAAGAGCTAAGGGATTTCCTCAGGCTTCATAGCCAGGTCTATAGAATACCCTAAGTGTCTCTCCAAGGTCAGACATGTTTAAGATGAACTTTTCAACACTCTAAAGAAAGCACTGCTTGCCAAGTCTTTGAGGAAAGAAAGTAATTTTAAGTACTTTGGGGTTGCCTTCTTTATTCTTCAGATTCTGAGTTTGGTAATGCCATTTGAGAAGGACATCACTAAATGATAGCTCAAAGTGACACTAACTCTGAGATTCTTACATATCATGGAGGTGACTACTGAGGTATTTGGTTAAGGAGATGCGTACTAGAAAATACTACAGTGATTTCTAAAATTTCTCATTCTTTGGCCACTTGCTGGAACAAAGGTTACCATTACATCCTAAAGAAGAAGGTAGGTCAAATACAAGACAAATTAGGACTCACTTAAATTCAAAATATCAAAATCCTTTATCACATATTCTAGTTATATGTATGAGGATATACCGGTTGTAGGAAATAAATCTGATGCCTTAAACATATTTTACCCACTTTTCCTGAGTTTTTTCTTATCTGTACTGGGACTTCAGGCATTATTCATTCCAGGTAGCCAAAAGAACGTGTCAGAATTGTTCACAGAATCTGAATTCTGTACTAAATACATTGATGTACTTCTCTCACACAAAACTGTCCTGGCTGCAAACATAAGCTCTAAAGACTTTTTTCAATGAGCTCAGGACTGTTTAAAAATATATATAACTCAAAATATTATTTTGAAAAAGGTTTCAAATATTTCATACAAATAACACTTTAACGTGTTGAAAAATCTTCATTTTGGAAAAAAGAACAGAGTTGTGGAGAGTCAATATAATAAAAAATATTTTGGAGAAAATTAAGAAAAGAACAAAATTAAAAGCTGTGTTGCTAGGATCACCTGACAAATGATTTCTCCATTTTTATGTTGTTTTCATTTTGAAGTGAATAAAAAAAATGATGGAAGAAAGCTTGACAAAATGAAATACAAAACATGAATCTTCCTCCTGCCTTCTCATGTTACAGAAAACACACAAACAAAAAGCAAGCAATATTGCCCTTTCTTTCTGCAATCACAGGAAGTCAAAAAGAAGTGCTAATGTGCATGGTTTCCAACCATTTGTTTCCAGTTGTCAAGGCAAACTCTTGGGGGAAGGCACTGGTTGAATTTCAGTCTGGCTCACCGCATAGCACTCCCACCACCACTCTGCATGCAAGACAGGTGGAGGGTAGGTCATGTCTGGGGAGGGAGGAGCACATGATATGATGGCTTAGAGCAGAAGACCACTGCCCTGAGGACCTGGATTCAAAGATCAACATGTTAGTCAACCTTTATGTGCCCCTTTGTTTTTCTCTTGCATTCCCACCAACAGTGTAAGAGGGTTCCCCTTTCTGTGCATCCTTGACAACATTTGTTGTTTCCTGTCTTGTTAATTTTAGCCATTCTTTTTTTTTTAAGATTGTATTTATTTATTTGAGAGAGAGAGAGAGAGAGAGCATGAGAGGGGAGAAGGTCAGAGGGAGAAGCAGACTCCCCATGGGGCTGGGAGCCTGATGCGGGACTTGATCACAGGCCTCCGGGATCATGACCTGAGCTGAAGGCGGCTGGTTAACCAACTGAGCCACCTAGGTGCCCCAATTTTAGCTATTCTGAGTGGTGTGAAGTGGTATCTCATTGTGGCTTTGATTTGTATTTCCCTGATGGCTAGTGATGTCTAGCATTTTTTCGTGTGTCTTTTGTCCATCTGTATGTCTTCTTTGGAGCAGTGTCTGTTCATGTCTTCTGACCATTTTTTGACTTGATTATTTGTTTTTTGGGTGTTGAGTTTGAGAAGTTCTTTATAGATTTTGGATACTAGCCCTTTATCTGATAAATCATTTGCAAATATCTTCTCCCATTCCATAGGTGGCCTTTTAGTTTTGTTGACTGTTTCTTTGCTGTGCAGAAGCTTTTTATCCTGATGAAGTCCCAATAGTTCATTTTGCTTTTGTTTCCCTTGCCTTTGGAGACTGTCTAGCAAGAAGTTGCTGCATCCAAGGTCGAAGAGGTTGCTGCCTGTGTTCTGCTCTATGATTTTGATGGATGCCTGTCTGACATTTAGGTCTTTCATCCATTTTTAGTTTATCTTTGTGTATGGTGTAAGAAAATGGTCCAGTTTCATTCTTCTATATATAGCTGTCCAATTTTCCCAGCACCATTTGTTGAAAAGTCTGTCCTTTTTCCATTGGATATTCTTTCCTGCTTTGGGGAAGATCAGTGGACCACAGAGTTGAGGGTCCATTTCTGGGTTCTCTATCTTATTCCATTGATCTATGTCTCTGTTTTTGTACCAAGACCATACCATCTTGATGATTAGAACTTTGTAATATAGCTTGACATCTGGCATTGTGATGTCACCAGGTTTGGTTTTCTTTTTCAACATTGCTCTGGCTGTTCGAGGTCTTTTCTGGTTCCATACAAATTTAGGATTATTTGTTCCAGTGCTGTGAAAAATGCTATTGTATTTTTATATGGATTTCATTGAATGTGTAGATTGCTCTGGGTAGCACAGACATTTTCCCAATATTTGTTCTTCCAATCCATGAGCATGGAATGTTTTTCTATTTCTTTGTGTTTTTCGCAATTTCTATCCTAAGTGTTCTGTGGTTTTTAGTTTTTCGTCTCTTTGGTTAGGTTTATTCCTAGGTATCTTATGATTTTTGGTGCAATTGTAAATGGGAAAGATTTCTTAATTTCTCTTTCTTCTGTCTCATTGTTAGGGTATAGAAATGCAACCGATTTCTGTGCTCTGATTTTATATCCTGCCACGCTGATGAACTCCTGTATAAGTCCTAGCAATTTTGAGGTGGAGTCTTCTGGGTTTTCCACATTAAGTACTGTTACTTAATAATGAATTAGTATTTTCTTTAAAAGTATTAAAAGGAATGAAAGCTCTCTGAGATGTCAGCTGCTCTATTATTTATGTTTTTTAATCTTCTAAGAATGTAACCTTTAACCATGAAAAGTGAGATGACTCTAGATTTTTATTTGTTAATAAGAAGTTGAATGTGTCCATCTGACTGCAGCAAAGCCTCGGACTCCCTCTCTGGCAACGTGGATGCTGTTTGCATTCTGCTTTCATAGTCTCAGTGGGATGGCAGTTCCATTTGCAAAGTTCCTGGTCCAATTTCCATAGCTGGCCAAATTTAATCCATGTGATTATGCAGGTCTGAGACTGTACATTTTTCTAGTCTCACTTTCTGACCTGCTTTTACTCTAAATAGATGCAGTTCATGAGAAATAACAAGATTCTCACCTACTCTTAACTAGGATTTTTATGGCTGCAAAATATAATTCCCGACCACGACTTCCACCCTAAAGCCATTCTGGCTGATTTTCTGAGTATTTCCATCTTCTGATGAAAAGAAAGAAAAAGGGGGCACCTGGGTGGCTCAGTGGGTTAAGCCTCTGCCTTCGGCTCAGGTCATGATCTCAGGGTCCTGGGATTGAGCCCCACATCAGGCTCTCTGCTCAGTGGAGAGCCTGCTCCCCCCTCTCTTTCTGCCTGCCTTTCTGCCTACTTGTGATCTCGTTCTCTGTCAAATAAATAAATATAATCTTTAAAAAAGAAAATAAAAAAATATTGACAAAAGACTAAAAAGGATTAGGAAAACAAGTATTTATAAGGCAGGGCAGTTGCTGTTTCACGTTTGACACAAAATTACTTTTCTTTTTTTCTTTTTTTTTTTTTAAGATTTTTTATTTATTTATTTGAAATGGAGAGAGAGATCACAAGTAGGCAGAGAGGCAAGTAGAGAGAGAGAGAAGAAAGCAGGCTTCCTGCTGAGCAGAGAGCCCAATGCAGGCCTCGATCCCAGGACCCTGAGATCATGACCTGAGCCGAAGGCAGAGGCTTTAATCCACTGAGCCACCCAGGCGCCCACAAAATTACTTTTCAACAAGGGTTAATATAAGTGAAAAATGATGGAGGGTATATCTACTTATTTAGGGAAGATTTGGGGGTGGTCAGCCCCCACTGCTATTTTTAACTTGGCTCAGCATGCATGTATTTTGTTTTAAATACAATTTCTCTCCAATTACATTTCTGGGAAATTGCTCCTTAATTTTGACAACTGGTTGACCTTCAGTTCTTGCTTTCATATTTTTCTCTGTCTTCATGCATATTTTATTGGAAAGAAATTGTTAGAGGTTGCTGGACCAACGCTGTTTTTTAAAAACAGTTTTATTGAGATAAAATTTACATGCCACAAAATTCATCCATTTCAAGTATATACATTTTTCATAGGATGCTCACAGAATTGCACAACTACCACCATAACCAATTTAAGACATTTTAAAAAACATTAAATCCAACCAAAAATCAGTCAATCCCATACCCATTTGCATTCACTCTGCATTTTTCCTCCTCTTTTCCGGGCCTCAGCCCTGGGCAACTAATAATATACATATTCGGTCTCAACAGATTTGCTTATTCTGGATATTTTCTACAAATGGGGCCATAAAATACATGGTCTTTGGGGACTGGCTTCTTTCACCTACCATAATGTTTTAAAGGTTCATCCATGTATTAGTATATATTAGTACTTCATTCCTTTTTATGCCCAACTGATACTTCTTTGCATATATCCCATTTTGTTTATCCATAAATCAGTTAATAGACATTTTCACTACGTCTACTTTTTGGCTACTATTCATGTACTTATTGGCCACTTATAAATCTTCCTTGGAGAAATATCTAATCAGATCCTTTAATCCCATTTTTAATTGGATCACTGGTATTTTTTGTTATTGAGATGTAAGAGTTCTTTATATAGTTTAGACATAACTCCCTCATCAGACCTACGATTCTTTTTAAGATTTTATTTATTTTTTTATTTTAGAGAGAGAGAAAGAGAGAGAGAGCACGAGGGAGTGGAGAGAGGGGCAGAGGGAGAATCAGCCTCCCCACTGATCATGGAGCCTCAATCCCAGGATCCTGAGACCATGACCTGAGCTGAAACCAAGAGTCAGACGCTGAACCGACTGAGCCATCCAGGCGCCCCTGTCTTTTTACTTTTTTGATGACAGCCTTTGTAGTATAGAAGTCTTAAATTAATGTAGTACAACTCTGCTATTTTTTTTTCTTTTATCACTTGAGCTTTTAGTATTGTCAGTGCCTAACCCAAGTTCACAAAGGTTTACTCCTGTGTTTTTTGGTAAGGGTTTTACAGTTTGAGCTCCTACATTTCGGTCTATAATCCAGAGTGAGTAAATTGTGGGGTATGATATTAGGCAGAGGTTCAGCCTCATTCCTGTACATGTACCTATCCAGCAGTCCTGCTACATGTACTGAAGAGCCTTTCTTCCCACTGAACTGTCTGGGGTCCTTGTTGGAAAACAACTGATCATAAATGTAAAGGTTTATTTCTCATATGTAAAGGTAATTCTATCCCAACAATCTATATGTCTATCCTTACAGCAGTATAATACAGTATGGATTACTGTAGTTTTATAATAAGTTTTAAAATCAGGAAATGTGTGCACTCCAACTTGGTTCCTTCTCAAGATTGTTTTCACTATTTTGAAACCTTTACATTTTTATATTAACCTAAGATCAACTTGTTAATTTCTGAATAAATGCTAGCTGGGTTTCTGATAGGGACTGTAGTTAATCTGTAGATCAGTTTCGGAAGTACTGATATCTTAGCAATATCAAATCTTTTGATTGATAATCATAGGATGTCTTTTAATTTATTCAGATCTTTTTTGTTTCTTTCAATAATGTTATATAGGATTTAGTGTATAAATCTTGCCCTTTTTTCCTTAATTTTTTATCTAATTATTTTGTTTACCGTAGTGCTAGTATAAGTAAAATTATGAGTTACTTCTCAGAATGGTCATTGCTAGTGTACAGAAATATAAATGAATTTCTGTATGTACATCATGAACTCTGCAACCCAGCTGAACTCATTTATTTATTTCTTACAGATTTATGGTGGGTTCCTCAAGTTTTCCAAAGATAAAACCACTGTCGAAAAAAGCTAGTTTTACTTCTTTCTTCTTTCGAAGTGGATGACCTTCCTTTCTTTTTCTTGCCTATCCATCCTGAATAAAACCTTTAGCATAATGCGA
Source organism: Ailurus styani (assembly GCA_002007465.1). Classification (NCBI taxonomy): domain Eukaryota; kingdom Metazoa; phylum Chordata; class Mammalia; order Carnivora; family Ailuridae; genus Ailurus; species Ailurus styani. The sequence goes on from LNAC01000224.1 coordinate 1,195,282, forward strand.
ATAGAAGTGGGGTGAGAAAAGATCCTTCTCTTTCCCAATCTTATAGAGAAAACATTCAGCATTTCAGAATTAAGAAAGACATTAGCTGTGGGTTTTTCATATATATCTTTTATTAGATTGAAGGGAGCCCCTTCTATTTCTAGATTATTTTTATCAAGAAACAGTGTTATATTGTGATAAACACATTTTCTGAACCTACTGACATAACTGTGGTTTCTGTATGTTAACCTACTACTATTGTGCATTATATTAAATTTCATACATTAAAACAATATCACATTCCTATGAAAATCACACTTGGTTATATACATACATAACCATTTATATATGTTGCTAGGTATGCATTGCTAATATTCTGTTAAGCATTTTTGTGGCTTAATTTTTTTTTTAAAAGACTGGTTTATAATTTTATTGTGATATTTTTCCATGGTTTTGCTATCAGTGTACCATTAGCCTCATTAAATACAAAGTGTTGGGGCACCTGGGTGGTGCAGTTGGATAAGGGTCTGACTCTTGGTTTTGGCTCAGGTCATGATCTCACGGTCCTGGGCTGGAGCCCTGTGTCAAGCTCCGCTACGCACAGAGTCTGCTTGAAAGATTCTCTCTCCCTCTCCACTTCCCCTTCCCCCTGTGCATGTGCGGGGGCTCTCTCTCTCTCAAATAAATAAATAAATCTTAAAAAAGATAATTTTCACAAAATAATGAATAAATAAACACATAAGTACATAAAAACTGTTACATGTTTGAATTCTTGGAAGACTTTGTGAAGAATTAGTATTAATTCTTCTTTTAACATTCACTAGAATTCATCAGTACAGCCATTTTGCCTGAGAATTTCTTTGCAGGAAGTTTTGAAATTAGTGATTCAACCTATTACGCTATAGTTCTAGAGGTCAGAAGTCTGGGATGGATATTGCGGTCTGTGTTCCTTCTGGAGGCTCTAGGAAGACTCCGTTTTCCTTTTTTCCAGGTTGTATGTGCTGCTTGTATTCCATGGCCCACGGGCCATTAACAGCATCTTCAAAATGCATCACTGCCACTTTTGGTTCTGGAGGCACATGTCTTATTGTACCCTGACTCTCTTGCCTTCCTTTTATAAGGACCCTTCGGATCCCATCAGGCACACCCAGATAATCCAAGATGATCTTTCCATCTCAAGATCTCTAACTTGATCACATGTGCAAAGTCTACCATTTAAGGTAGCATCTTTGCACATTCTGGGGAATTACAACAGGGACTTATTACTGGACTTCTCTTCTATGTGACCAGTGTCTCCCCTACCCTTGAGGTTTTCAAGGTTTTTTTTTTTTTTTTTTTGTCTTTCACAGCCTTTTTTACTGATATGCGTCTGGTTGTGGATACCTCTGCATTTATTTTATTTGAAGTTTTTTGAGTTTCTTGGATATATAGTTTAATATTTTTTCATCAATTGTGGGAAGTTTTTATTCCTTTTTTCTTCAAGTTTGTTTTTTTTTTTTTAAACTCAGATGTTTCTCCTCTTTCTCTGGTTTCCAGTAAGTGTATGTTGGTATATGTAATGGTGTCTCCCATTTCCCTGAGGCTCTGTTTATTGTTCTTTATTATTTTTCTCTTTGCTCTTCATATTTAGATTCAGACATTCATCTACAAGTTTGCTAATGCTCTCTGTCAAAGGCAGTGTCTATTGCTGGCTTTCATTCTTGTACTAGGTCACACTTTGATGTTTCTTGGTATGTATCATATTCTGTTGCTGGGAACCAGATTTTGTAGATAATATTTTATAATGAGTCTGGATACTGACAACCATTTATCACCACTGCATCGAACCCACAGCAGTCCCCATGGTTGGCAGTGTGCTTGTTTTCTTATTTACTTGCTAGGTTCCGTGGCTGGACTATTTTACTGAACTTGATTCACCCATCAGTGCTCAGCCTCTGATGTTCATCCTCTGAAGCTACAGCCTCGGGCGTGCGCTCAGATACCCTTTCCCTTTTCCTTACCAGGGATTACAGTAATTTTAGCTGGACTCACTTGGCAGTATCCTTTTCTGATCTAATACACTGCTAACTAATCTGCCTTTGTTCACTTTATTTAGACATAAGTGACATATAACATAGTATAAGTTTAAGGTGTACAGTGCATGGATTTGATACACTTATATGTTGTGAGATGTTTACCAACATAATGTAGGTAAATAGAAGTTTATACTCTTTGACCAACATTTTCTCTTTTCCTCCATCCTCAGCCCCTGGTAATCACCATTCTACTCTCTGTTGCTATGAGTCTGGCCTTTTCAGGTCCTACATGTAAGTGATATCTAAAATAGTTGTCTTTTTCTGCCTTATTTTATGGAGCATAGTGCCTTTAAGGCTCATCCACATTTTATCAAATGGCAGGATTTCCTTTCCTTCTGTCTTCTGGCTGAAGAACACTTTATTGCAGATCACATAAACGTATCACCTCTTTATCCATCCATCCACTGACAGACATTTAGGCTGCTTCCATATCTAGGCTATTGTGATAATGCTGCAATGAACATGAGAGTGCAGATTCCTCTTCAAGATCCTGTTTTCATATTCTTTATATATATATATATATATATATATATATATATATATATATACACACAGAAAAGAGATCACTGGGTCATAGGATATTTTATGAGGCTCCTGCATACTGTTCTGCACAGTGGCTGCAACGGTTTGCATTCCCACCAACCCTCGTTGTGTGAGGGTTCCTTTTCTCCACCAGCACTCACTGACTCTCCACTTCTGATGACAATCGCTATAACAGTTGTGAGGGGATATCCCATTGTGCTTTTGATTTGCACTTCTCTGATGATGTTAGGCACTTTTTCATGTACCCGTTGGCCATCTGTATGTCTCCTTTAGAAAACTGTCTATTCTTGGGGCGCCTGGGTGGCTCAGTCAATTCAGTGTCTGCCTTCAGCTCAGGTCATGATCCCAGGGTCCTGGGTTCAAGCCTGGCGTCAAGCTCCCTGCTCAGCGGTGAGTCAGCTTCTCTCCGCCCCTCTGCCCCTCTCCCCTGATCATGCTCATGCTTTCTCCCAAATAAATAAAATCCTGAAAAAAGAAAAGAAAACTGTCTATTGAGTTACCCTGCCCACTTTAAAACTGGTTTGTCTTGTTGCTATTGAGTTGTAGTTCTTCATATATTTTGGATATTAACCCCTTATCAGATATATTATTCATAAATAGCTTCTCCCATTCCATAGGCTTTTCCCTTTTAGTTAGTAGACACCTACTAACATGTCTGGAAAGACTGAAACCTTCCTTTTTTGTTGGTCATTCCTACTGCTGTGCACAAGCTTTGTAGTTCAATGTGTTTCCACTAGTTTTGGGGGTTTTTTTGTTGTTTTTTGTTTTTTGTTTTTTTTTGGTTGTTGTATTTTTGGTGTCATATCCAAAAAAACAAACACAAACAAACAAACAAAACCAAAAACATTGCCAATACCAGTGTCGGGGATATTTTCCCTGACGTTTTCTTTCAGGAGGTTTATGTTTTCAGCTCCTCTAAGTCTCACGTGTTTTGAGTTAATTTTTGTGAGTGGTGTAAGACAGGGTTCCAAGGACGAAGCTGCTGCATTCCCCAGGGAACACAGGCACGCCCCCACCCCCGTTACACCGCCTCTCCTGGTGAAGCTGAAGACTGACCACAGCTCTCTGCTGTCTCCAGATCTCAAGGCTCTGCCCCTTCTATGAGAAAGGAACACTGCCCTCCCTGATGTGTTCTTTGTCCTCGTCTCCTAATTCCAACTCTAGAGCTGGTGAGTTGTATGGACAGAAACAGTACTTCGTGCTCTGAAAAAGCTATTATCTGGCAGGCTCTGTCTCTGTTAATACTCGCCACGTAAGGAGTTGCCCACCCATAAAAAGGGGACTGGATGCTTGTCAGAGAGAACTTGATAAACGTCCACTACTATCTACCTATCTGTCTGACAAGCATTCGTTATTTTTGGCTGTCCAGCACAAAGAACCTTCTACACATAAAGTTCAAAGACAAAAGCAAAACAAAGCAACTCCAGTCTAACATTGTCTTTGATGAATCTAAAACTTGTGCTCACCTTGCCCCAAAGAAGGACAAGTCAAAGATTCACCAGTCGTCCATCCAGCAGGAAATCTGGGGAAACGTGTGCTACTCCTTTTCTTCTGACTTCAACATGCCCTGCTATTTTTCAGCTACAGAGTTATCATTACAAACATGCCTTACGCAAAATTCTAGGAGGAACAGAATTGCAAGAAAAAAAAAGAAGAAATAAACACAAGACTGTGCTTCTCGTCTCTTTGGGATTCTTTACCTAATGTGTCCGGAAAGATTGAAACCTTCCTTCCAACAGAAAACACGGTTCCCTGTGTCCATTCCTCAAGTCTGTGGATTTCTCCCTTACCTTAAATGAAGACCATTCTGTCCTTTCAAGAGCCATTAGAGTGACGTGCCACTGGACCCAGTTTCAGTTAACTCACCAAAGGGCAACAATCACAAAGGCTCCAGGCTTAAATTATGACAGCCGTCTATAACTTGGATAAGCTCTGTGACAGAGGCAGAGTTCACACCGTTGCTCTCCGCCGCTTCCTGAGGGAATGCGGGGCAAGCAGAGGCTGGAACAGCCTGCCGTGTGCACAGCATCTGTTCCAGGACGCTGGAAAACACTCTTCCCATCCGGCACTTGAGACTACAAGAGATGGGGTGGCTGGGTAGACACCGGGTAAACACTGAGAATTACCATCAACTTGCATTATCTCTGCTTAAGATCAATTACACAGCCACCTCAACTTATAACTGCTTTTTGGAAAGTGAATTTTTTTCAAGTTGCTCGTATTATCCCCCAACTCATGGTCAACAGCAGTTAACTGGTCTGCATAATGTTACGATCCTTGTAAAGAGGGGACACGTGATACCCACGAGTTCCCTTTTCTTTTTTCTCACTCCAATAATGGGCATGGAGTAAAATGTCTCTCTCCATAGGAATTTGCTATGTGTTGACAATAGTTTATCTGCTGATCTGTGTGTGTCCCACTAAATTTGGGCTCCTTACAAAGACTTTCTAGCTTTGTATCAATCATTTCCCCAGACGCTTCAAGTCAGTGACAGCAAAATTTTGCAATTCACGGCAAAGAATTCCTGCAGCCTGAGCACTCACGGAAGCTCCCTAACCCATGATCTATCTTGAACTCATGGAGTCTCAGCTCCTTCACTAGGCCACCTTATACCTCCACTGTGGCCTGATCCCAATCTCCGAAAACATTTGACACATTCTACTGTGCGGGCATGGCGCTCGGTCTCAACCTATGCTGACTGTGATTATCCATGTACTGAGCAAGTTAATTCTGATTTTTTCCCCATAATTATTATGTCATGTAGAAACAGTGTTATGTCTCGTGGAGTCCCCTCTCCTGATATACTATACTACTTAGACATTTTCTTCCAGTGTATGACTTTTTGGGGCCTCGTAGGCTCGCCTACTATCTTCACAGGCATTTCTCCTTTCTGAAAATGCCTTTTAAACTTACCTAACAGTGGAAAATTCTAACAAAAATACACAACTTATTTTTGAAATCCAAGCACAACACAAAAACCTATTGAGCAAACAGCTGAGGGAAGACTATAGAATACCCTTTCCCATTCAGACGCATGTGGCTCAAATGTTTTCACTCACACCAGCATGTAGGTTTGCTAGGCCACAATTTAAATGTAGATAGTGAACACTATCTGTATTTATTGAAAAGGTATTATAACATCTATGGAGATGATCAGAGTTCAGATAGCAAGGGATGCTACTGTTTTCCTTTTCATGCTAAAGGTGGACAGAATTCGTTCCCCAAATACTAGTTGAGTTTTTCATTTCAGCCCCATCTAGAAAATCAGTCTCAGATTATGTACATTTCTTATGGGTCTGTGACGACTCCCCATACCTGTTAAGGTTCTTCATTTCATACAGAAGAACCAAACTGGCTAATTGAAGTAGAGAATGTATGGATAGAATAATGGGTGAGTAAAAAGTAAAGGTTAAGAAGGCTAGAGAATCAGGCTGAAAAAGTGGCCAGGAAGAGGGGAACCAATTCCTCTAGCTGTAGCTGCTGGGCCCATGCATGTCAGCTTGGACCAAACACTGTCCTCTGTGTGTGGGCACTGCGCTTCTTCTGTGCCTGCTCCTATCTCCAGAGCCTAGTGTTGCTGCTGCTGGTGCTGGAAGTGATCTCCCGTGATCTCTCCCCTAAATATACTATTTCTTTATTCCAAGTCCAAGTGCAGCAAACCGACAGGAGGGGCAAGGTCAAATGCTATCCGTCTAGCTGCAAGGGAGGCTGGATTTCTCATGCTTATTTCAGGGAAAATGGGTTTTTTCTCTACGGACACTATGAAGGGTATCAGGATTATCCTGGGAGGGGTAATCAGATTCTGATGGAGCTACAGATCAACTCAGGTTGATTGTACGACTTGTAAATTTTCTGTTGTTTCAGTAAGTTAAAGGGCTGGCCTGACCATAAAGAAGATAATCAGCAGCCCCATGTATAAATTAATGGATCAGTGGGACACATCCATAAAAACCTGATGGATAATAATGGTCATAATAATATTAACATTGGCTTAAATTTGAGGCTAAAACTACTAATCCAGAATTTTATGGGTGTATTTTAAATTCTCCTTTTAGTTGTACAGCTAGAAATTCAAGAATTCTTTCCTCATGAGTATAAACAGGACAAGCATTTATGAAATGACTGACCTGGGTTAAATATGTACTCTCTGGACATGAAAACATGTGAAAATAATGAGCCCACAGGAGACCTGAGGCCTTGACCTTAGAATGATCAAGTTCTTATCTGCTGAGTTAGCCATCTGCATAAGCACTTTTACTCTCCTTTTTTTGCAAGCTCATATAAAATTCCAATGGAAAAAACAATGATTTCTTTTCAGGCTGAAACTAGATTTTATCAAAAGATTCAAAGATTATTATTATTTTTTGGTCTCAAGTTTCTATTTAAATTCCAGTTAGTTAGCATTCAGTGTAATATTAGTTTCAGGAGTAGAAACTAGCCACTTTCACACAACACCCAGTGCTCATCACAAGTGCCTCATTAATACCCAGCTCCTATCTAGCTCATACCCACCCCCCACCTCCCTCCATCCACCTTCCGTGTGTGCTGTAGTTAAGAGTCTGTTTTCTGGTCTGCCTCTCTCCTTCTCTCTCTCTCTCTTTTTTTTTTCCATCCCTATGTTCATCTGTTTTTTTTTTCATCCATGTGTTCATCTGTTTAGTTTCTAAAATTCCATATACGAGTGAAATCATATGGTATTTGTCTTTCTCTGACTGACTTACTTCACTTAGCATAATACACTCCAGTTCCATCCAAGTTGTTGCACATGGCAAGATTTCATCCTTTTTTAAAAAAAATCTGTTCAAGTATTCTTTTTAAAAATTTTTATTTAAATTTAATTAGCTAACATATAGCACATACTTAGTTTCAGGATTTCATTCTTTTGATGGCTGTATAATACTCCATTACATGTGTTTTACATATATATCTTTATATATATATGTTATATAACACACATGCATATATATACAGATATACATCTCTCTCTATATATAAAACACATCTTCTTTATCCACTCATCAGTCAATGGACATCTGGGCTCTTTCCATAGTTTGGTTATTGCTGGTAATGCTGCTATGAACATCAGTGTGCATGCGTCCCTTTGAATCAGTATTTTTGTATCCTCTAGGTAAATACCTAGTAGTGCAACTGCTGAAAGGTAGGGTAGCTCTACTTTGAACTCTTTGAGGAATCTCCATACTGATTTCCAGAGTGGCCGCACCAGCTTGCATTCCCACCAACAGTGTAGGAGGGTTCCTCTTTCTCTGCATCCTCGCCAACACCTGTCTTTTCCTGATTTGTTGATTTTAGCCATTCTGACAGGTGTTGAGGTAGTATCTCACTCTATTTTTGATTTGCATTTCCCTGATGCCGAGTGATGTTGAACATCTTTTCAAGTCTCTGTTGGCCATCTTTACGCCTTCTTTGAAAAAATGTCTATTCATATCTCCTGTCCATTTCTTAACTGGATTATTTGTTTCTATTGTTTACCTATCTCAAACCTGTCCTCACCCTCTCTGATCCCATCATACCTCATAGAAAAACTAGCATTTTGAGATCCATTCACCCAGAAGAGGGCATATAAGCATGGTAGAGAAGCTGGAAATATGCATATTCTTTCCAACTACCCTGAAAACAATTCAGTACATAGGACATGCTCTCCATTGTAAAATAAACAAATAAACAAATAAAAAATATATACATCATATGTGTTTGTGTAAATGTATATATATATTTTTCCATTCAGCTCTTAGATCAGTTTGTTCAATGTTCTGACTCCCAACATTTTTCATATATGTTCCCATAGATGTCAAGTAACCAAACAACAGGAAGAAGAAACATTATCATTTAAGGGATGAGTCAGCAATGCATGCTCTTCTTCTCCTCTCTATGTAACATCCATAAATCTAGAATGGCTGCAGCATATTTTCTTCTACTTGGCAGCTAGGTGAGCATTAATTCAATAAGACTGCAGTTCCAAAACTGTATTTGCTTTAAAAAAACAGGATTCTCTATTTTCTCCTCCGTCCTGGGGCCACATGGCCTCTAACAAAGCACGTAACTAGATTATCCCCGTGTGTAGACTGGATCTGGGAGATACAAGCAAACAGTGATCATGGACTGAATTTTACTATGTGCAAGAAAGTCTGCTAGGTATGTTATGCACATTATATTGAACTGTTCAAAATCTTTACCAATTACCTGCAGAGACGGAAAATAATTTTCCCAATGCTACACACTTTCAAGGAGCAGGGCTGTGATTGGGCACACACTGACTACATTTGAGGAGCTAAGGAACTATTTGAAAACTGGTATGTAAGGGAAGAATTAAGTGTCTGTCCAGCTTTTCCAATATGAATAAGGGTAACTAAACAACTGAGTGTTGGGATTTCTCTTGATGGACTCTTTATATTTTTAAGATTTTACTTACATACTTGAGAGAGACTGAGAGAGACACCGAGAGAGAGAGACACACAGAGGAGAGGGAGAACCAGACTCCCTGCTGAGCAGGGAGCCCAATTTGGGGCTCAATCCCAGGATCCCTAAGATCATGACCTGAGCCAAAGGCAGAGGCTTAACCGGCTGAGCTACCTAGGCATCCCTCTCTATATGGACTCTTTATGAACAAACTCAAAATTATAAAAGTAAAACAGTAGAAACAAAACGCCACATTTTGTGAATCCAAGATAAACAGCAGGAAATGATTATCAATAACAGCTAAAACCACCAAAGGAGAGAAAGCTGGACTATGTGTGTGTTCCAATGGAAGTACACACTAGCACATTCCACAATCTGATCAAGCCTCTAGGTCTAACTGTAACCAAGCATGTTACATAAAACCCCGCTGAAACAATGTTAGAACTGTATTGTGGAAAACCACTTGAGTCTTCAATAAATGAATTGCTAGAGACAGGAAAAGGCTAAGAATGAGGGCAGGAGAGAGAAAACCTATAGATGAAAAGAAATTTAAGCAACTTATCAACTAATTGCAATCGGTAGACCTTATCAGACCCCTCATTTTAAAAATCCATTAACAATTATCAAGTAGAGCTATCTGAACACTGTCTAAATACTTTGTGCTATTAAGGAATTATTTTTATACATATTTTGGGCATGATAAATAATAATACGACAGTTATATTTTAAAAGTGTTATATTCTGGGTATACATAATAAACATTCACAAATAAAAGAATATATAATATTTTGGATTTATGTCAATGGTCCATAATGAAAGGGATAAGGTGGGGTAAGAGATGAAAGACTGAAATTGGAAGATAAGAATATGGGTTTGACCATACGATTCTTCTGGCTTTATGAATACTGAATTTCTACAGTAAAGTAAAACACGAGAAAGATACTTTTTTAACAACCTAAAATGTAAAGAACCCACGGGTCTTTCTTGACTCCCTGCAATTAATTACTCAGCACCCCAATTTTGTCTCTCCAGTTTGTGGTTCCCAGTGAGTGTCGATGCAACATTAAATCAAGTCTGTGTTGCACAAGACGGTTTTAGAAGCCTGTCAGCAAGTGTGCTGGTTGTGTTTCTTGATAACACCACACCTATTCTTCTAAGGCCTCGCCATAGCACTTACCATGTGCCCTTGCCAACAGCATTCCATTTTAATTCTGCAAGGGAAGCACACAGGTCAAATCGGAGGGGCTGGGGAGCACGGAACACACACATTATTTACGGGAAGCCACTGTGAGCACATGTAAGCACGTGTGTTGTCAGTGGCAGAGGACAGCAGTAGCTTTCACCTAGAACGTTCGGGCTCCCTGCTGAGCAGCACCCACTTTGGACTGAAGTAACCGAGACCTCTGCTGGTAGCTTCCCTGAAATCCCAGCTCTGGCAGGGTTGACATCAACCCAGGATGCTGGTGATGGTCAGGATTTTCATCAGCGTGCTGGTTACTTGAGTGCTCACGGTGAGAATCATTCAGCCGTGGACCCTACTGCGCTTTCCTGTGTATCCGCCACGGTACTCCAGGAAGACGTTAAAACAAAAAACCAGAACACTGAGGAAGTGCTGAAAGACATCTGTCTCCATCGCATACTTGTTTCAGTTAAGAAGGGAGATCAGTCTGCGTGGTGACACTGAAAGACAGCAGAGGCTGATGACAAATAAATTTGCATCTGCATTATTTACGGGAATCCCAACAACAGCTCAACTGACGAAGCCCTCAGCTTTACAGTGACCCCACACCACCTGTGGGGCAGTGATACATCTTTCTAATGTGAACTGAAGCATTCCATGGATCACATTCCATTTGAACTCTGATGGCAATTTGGGGGATGCTAGCAGAGCCCATACCTGCGTTAGGAATTGTGAAATATTGCGGGAAACACATTTCCTGGTTCATTTCCATTTGGGCTATAATAACTCAGCTTCACCGGTAATGGCATCTCAAGGTGGAAACCATAAACCTGGTGCACGGGAGAATTACGGCGAGAGAAATATGAGCCTCATTTCCTGACCTGAGGGTCAGAGTGTGGACTTGCAGGGAAAATCTCAGGAAGATTTCTACTTTGGGGGAAAATTAAAAGTATAATATGTATGTGGGAGAGGAATGAAGGCTTGCTCTACGTGACACAGTTTTACCCATTTTAGAGTCATCGAGGTTAAACATATGCAGGATGAAATAGTAAGCATATTAACAGTAAGATGCTGATGTACAAAATAATATGTAAGTGTTTTAAAGGATAATGGATAGAACATTTTGAATATTGGGGATATCTATTATTAACCAGTTATAAAAATTTCCAAATAATTCCATAAATTAATTTGTGAGTGGGCAGAAGTGTCATGTAAATACCAATCGAAACTGACACTGTTAGGGCACCTGGGTGGCTCAGTGGGTTAAAGCCTCTGCTTTCGGCTCAGGTCATGATCTCAGGGTCCTGGGATCGAGGCCCACATCGGGCTCTCTGCTCAGCGAGGAGCCTGCTTCCCCACCCCCCTGCCTGCCTCTCTGCCTCCTTGTGATCTCTCTCCCTCTGTGAAATAAATAAATAAAATCTTAAAAAAAAAAAAAAGAAAGAAACTGACACTGTTATAACAGGTTCTACTTCAGAGAGTTGTGACACATCTGTCGGGTTGAATCTGTTCCTGCAACAGTAACATATTACCTATGGCAAGCATTACGCATGTGCACTGCACAAAGACCTACAATTCCTAGAAAGAAAACCACAGTCACAACAATCTGTTTGTAACTCGCACTGTGGAGGTGGTTTTTAATTTTTGAAAATGGTAAGGTAAGTGTCCATTTCTTTGCACAAGATTCGAATATTAGTAAACGCACAGAAAAACTAATGGAAAGTCCTTCTTGACCTCCCCTCTCTTTTATCCCTCTCCAGACCCCAGGAGAAACCATATTCATGACTGATATGTATCCCTTACCATAAACACCAGCACAGAACAAATGATAAATGTCCAAAAAACACATACACGCCCGCACACAAGGTAAGTAAGGTGCCTGATATACCATCTTAGTCGACAAGTGCTTAATAGATGTTATTAATTTTTATATCGTCTGTTTTAAATAATCACTTAGTATTTATCCATAAGAACTCTTTGTGAAACGTATCAATCATCTATGTACTATGTCAATATTTTTACCCAGTTGAGATTTTTTAAACTATATATAATCTTTTCTATAATTTTTTTTTCAATTTTATGAACACAAATTACTCAGTCATTTCCTTATGGCTTTTGATATATGTGTCATGCTTAGAAAGGCTATGCCACAAAAGATATAAAAATATTTCCCTATACTGTTATTTTAATTTATATATTTATTTTTCATATTAACTGCTAACTGGTTCTGGAATATAACTTTTTATATGATGTGAGGTATGCATCTGCTTTCTGTTTTGTTTTTTTCCCAATGCACAGCCATTTAATTCCAAGTCATGTCTTTAGTAACCCCAACACACACACCGTGGATTTGAAATGTCACCTTTGATTATATAATAGATGCATGCTCAGGCATGGGTCTCATTCAGGACTCTCTAGGTATTGGTCACTGAGATTAGAGGACGTTTTCCTTATTTTGTAATATACTCATTTGCTTTTGGTATGAGTGTCAACCTTGTCACACAAAAATAGCTATAAAGATTTCCAGTCGTTGATAATTGATTCCTTTATCCAGGATCACATATACAGTCCTCAGCCTATTTGTGGTTACATGGTATTGACAGGATCTAGGAGAAAATAAGGAAGACCTCATCTGTCTATCTCCAGATTTAACTATTCTCTCTTCTCTGCTGGAGCTGATCCCACTTCAATTACTAGAAATGGAATTGTTCATGTTGAAGAGCTATAGGTTTGTGTAGGAAATATTTTCCATCTGGTCTTTACTTGACTCACCACACACACACACACACACACACACACACACACACGGACCGAGAGCCCTGGCGAGTGTGAAGGTGTAAGTGTGAACTCAGATGGACAAACCACTTAGCTGTTTTGATCAGTGACTAATTAATGCTTTGGCTGGATGTCACCCAACTGAATAGAGAAATGGATTTATTCCAAGAAATAATTTTACAGAACCATTTTATCAGCCAACTTGAGCACGAGGGAGAGGGAGAGAGAAACCCAAAAAGTCTCTGAGCTAAGCCCAGGGCTGAAGCGAGGCTCCATCTCACGACCCTGAGATCATGACCCCAGAGCAAACCAAGAGTCAGACGCCCAACTGAACCACCCAGGTGCCCCCACAAGTATCATTTTGACTAATTGTCAGTGATATTAATTTTGATCACTTGGTTAAGTTGGGACACACCAATTTTCTCCCTTGAACAGGTACTATTTTCCCCTTTTTAAAAAGTGATAGATTTACTGAGAAAAATTTCACTATAATTCACCCACTGAATTCAGTATGGACAATTCCACAGTTTTCAGCGTATTCACAGAGTTGTACAAACAGCATCGCAATCAGCTGGAGAACATTCTCCCGTTCGGAAGCGTGCTCATTTTCATCCCAGAAAGAAACTCAGACCTCATTAGCAGCCGCTCTGCTTCATCTCTCAGACTCCTTTTCCATTTACGTGTCATGTGTATTTTAAGTTTGATAAATGGTTTTCTTTTTCAGACAAAAGTAGGTTTTTAAACATTTTGTAGTCTAATTTATTAATATATTTTTATTACATCTGAAATTGGGTCATAGTTCAAAAGTCTTCCTCACATGAAGGAATTCATTCAATTTTCTAGTTTTGTATGATTTCATTTTTTCTTACATGAGATTTATGATTCACATGAAGTTTATTCTTGTATACATTGAGAGAGGGATCTACTCTTCTCTTTTTCTAAATGACCCTCAAATTATTCTGCCACGATTTTTTGAAAAGTCTACCTTTGCCCCAATCACCGATGCCATGTTTATCATGCACTGAAATTTCATTTGTACTTGAGTCTATTCCTAGATTTTTGACTCTACTGTACTGGTCTTTCTGCCCAGTTACGTGCCAGGAACCTCCTCCTTAATTAGAGGAATTATAGCATGTTTCAATGCCTGCTTGGTACAGCATGCTCACATAGTTCTCTTTCAGGAATTCTTAGCCATTCCCCCATGTTAATTTTTCACAGAACTTTAATAACACTCTGTTTTCAAAAAAAACAAGGGGGGGGTGTTTGAATTAAATACATAATACATTTATTAAATGGATTAAACTAGTATCTTTAGTGTCAAGCTGTCCTACCTTCTTTCTTGTGTGCTTGTTTGTTTCTTCATAGAAAGGGATGAATTTACAGAGTGTGATTCAGTAATTCTGCATAACCCTGGGCTTGGCCATGAGAATGAGTGAGCAATAAGTTTCATGTGAACATTCAGTTTCATGCATATCACAGAGTGGAGAGAGGGCTGCAAAACTCTCCTCATGTGAGTATTATCAAGATTCTTTAAGAAAATCTGGAAAATAGGGGGGTGGGAGGGTAGGGATAGGGTGGATGGGTTATGGACATTGGGGAGGGTTTGTGCTTTGGTGAATGCTGTGAAAGATGTAAGCCTGATGATTCACAGACCTGTACCCCTTGGGCAAATAATAAAAATAAAATTAAAAAAAAAAGAAAATCTGGAAAATAATAATGTTAAAGAATGACCATTTGGGCTGGACAATAAAAGGCTATAAAAGTAGTCAGGATGAAGAAGATTCTCATAGAAGGATTACAGAAGATGCTAAGATTGATAAGGATATATAAAAATTGAATATATTAATTATTTTCATCAGAAAATAAAGGGCTAAACTCACAAGAGTAGTCCTCAGGCATATAAGCTTTTCTATTTTATGTAATGTGGTAGCTTCCAATTTTTTTCAATGAATGATATATACTTACAGTAAACTACAAGATAATATTACAAAAATAGTGACATATTCCCCCAGAAAGTGCTTAATAGATGTTCAGTTTTTAGAGTAAGTTTGTAGGAAGAACAAGCACAATTCTAATTCTGGAGTTTTTAAAGGCCTCCTCTGAGAGTAGAGGCAAATCCTACAGTATCTTTTAATATATTTCCAAATTTTTTGTGCTTTAAATGAGATAATCACGTTTCCCTTGGCCTCCCCGAACAACAGCAACAACAAACAATACACTGCGAAGCACCACGAACAGGAAGTATGATCATAAGGGCCAGGGAAGGCCATCCTGGGTCCTTACTCGACCGGAAGCTCTCATGGCACAGGCCCACTTCAAGCACCCAAGAGAATTAAGGTTGGGAATTAAGCCTTCAGGATGATAACCTCTGAGAACTTTGTAGTTGTTGTTGAATTCTCCTATCATTCTGTTTTTGTTCTCATTGTTTTTGTGTTTGATTATTTTGCTTTTAATAGACATGCATGTTTGCACAATCTTTGGATCTTTGTGATGCTAAGTAGATAAGATGTTTGTATGTATGTATGTATGTATGTATTTATGATTTTATTTAAGATTTTATTTATTTATTTGACAGAGAGAGAGAGAGAAAGAGACTGCCAGAGAGGGGGAATGGGAACAGGAGAAGCAGGCTCCCCACTGAGCAGGGAACCCAAGGTGGGGCTCGATCCCAGGACCCTGAGATCATGACCTGAGCTGAAGGCAGATGCTTAATCACTGAGCCACCCAACTGCCCTGATAAGAAAGATTTAAAATAAGTTAGGAAGGAATTGAAAAGAATTTGGTTTATACTGGGGCCACCATATTACTGGGGATCAAACTGAATTGTGACGATTTCTAAGGCTGATTTAGGGATATTGGGGACTGGAAGACATCCCTCCAATGACTTGTTTCTCACAGATGACAAGTGATACTTATGAGTGCACCTTCTGGCATCACTGTAATTTTTTGGCTAAAAGGGAAAGAATTAACTTCTCCATCAAAGTACTAATGGTTACGGGATGGTGGTGGGATGGTGGCAAAGGGAAGGACATGTTAGAATCAACTGCTCATTCATACCAGTGTTACTGATGTCAATTTGTGAAAAATGGATAATGAAACAAGATGTCAGTAAAAATAATAATAATAATAATAACAAAAACAAACAACAACAACAACAAAAAAAAACACCCCAGCGTGGGAGTATAAAAACTGTTGCCAAAATAATCAGTGTGCAATTGTCCAAAGGAATGGGCAATTGCCAGGTGCAGACACTCAAATGCCATATGTTGCATTTAATTTCATTTCTCCACTATCTTCCACACAGGTAGCAGAGAGCAGGGTCAGTGCATTGTTTCAGAAAATCGAGTTTTTGAGTCATGGCTGATTTGTTGTTTTCACTTGCTTTAACGATCAATCCAGCCATAGACATCACTACTGATTATGAAGAAAGCTGAAGGGAACTACAGAATGAAACTAGCATGTGATAAAAGGAGAAAATTTTGTGTAATTGATTAATTCAGCATTATTTTTGAACACCTACTATGTGTCAGAGAATGTTCTATTTACTGAAAGCAAGCAGTCAAAATCCATGAAAGCCTTGCCCTAATGGAACTCTCATCCTGAGTGGAAAAGGCAGTCAGCAAACATTCACTTGCACTTACTGAACATTAACGTGTGACTGGTGTTTTTCTAAGACATTTACGTGCACTACCCACATTACCCCATCTAACAGTCACAAAAACCCTGGAATGGGAAACATAAAGATACTGAAGAAGAAAAGAACGTAATTTACACAGCCAGTAAGCCATATTTCTAAGAATCTGAACCCAAACTATATAAACTCCAGATGTTGCAGGTAATGAGTCATGAACGAAATACAGCAGAAGGGAATCTAAAATCAAAGGTGCTCATGGTGGGGAGTGGTGTATAATTCTGAAAACGGTGGCCATGGAAAGCCATTCTTGGGAAAGTGATTTTGAGCAGAGAGGGAGTCATTCTTAAGTCTAAGAGCTTAGCATCCTGAATACAGGGAACAGCAAAGGCAGACACGCCTGAAGACAGGATGTTTGAGAAGCACCAAGAAGCAAGCATGGAGCACAGTGATGGAGGGAGGAGGTGGCCCGAGGTCACGACAAATGGATTCTGGTGGGGGGAGGCAGTAGGGGCCGCGGCTGCACACAGCTGATCGTTTTCTTTGTCCCTGCAGCTACTGTCAGTGCTGTGCTCAGACACCTTCAGGTCCTTCACCGTTTCTATGTGACCTGCACCGGCTTGGTGCACTGGCTCTTGGAACTTGTCTCTGGAAAACTGTTCTCAAGTGCCTGGGGTCCTTTCTGTCCTTTTACCAGGCATGGAACACTACCAGTGCCTGGGAGTTATGTCTCCCCAGGGCTGACAGGTGCAGCATAACGAGGACCAGCTCTCCAGCCTTGAGCCAGGACCAGTTCTGAAGAGTACTTTCCACTCCCAAGTCTCCTTATAAGATGAAGGCAAAGCCCCACCTCCAGGATGTTGCCTGTAATTGGCCTCTTGATTGGTTTCTCTCCCCTTACTTCCCTGCTTTCTTAACCTCTGTCCTCTTTTTCCCCAAGAGTACTTTAGTAAAGCGCTTGCACATGAATCTTCATTTCAGGGCGTGTTTTTGAGGACCTCAACCTAAGACCAATGACATTTGGTAAACTAAACTGGTTCATCATGGGGAGCAGATTCTAATCCTCCAGGACTGAAACCTGGAGCTGGCCTCCTGGGTGGTCAGATATTATTGAACACCACACTGCTGGGGTAAGTGAAGTGTGTACGCTACACCCGTGAGATTACTGTGAACTGCGATGGACCCAAGTGGAAGGAGGTACACAGTTATACACAGGATCTTCATGGGAGCGAGGGGAGGGACAGAGGAAGAGGGACAAGCTGACTCCTCCCTGAGCATGGAACCCCAAGGCGGGGCTCCAGCTCATGACCCTGAGATCAAGATCTGAGCCAAAATCAAGAGTCTGACACTTAACAAACTGAGTCACTCAGGTTTTTTGAAAGACAACAGTTCCCCCCCAAACAAAACAAAACAAACAAAAAAACTTCAGTAGGACCTTTTACAAATCAACCCAGAATTCAATTCTAAAGTAGGGTAGTGTCTGTGCTCACTTTAGAGTAGAGCCTTTTACTTGTCTGGAATTATATTTTGAAATTAGGCTACTGATTTGAAATTTTTTATTTTTCAGTATAAGCATTTATAGCTATAAAATTTCCCATTAATCCTGCTTTTGTGGCACCCTACAGGTCTTGGCACACTGTATTTTTTTTTTTTAAAGACTTTTTTTTTTTTTTAAGATTTTTTTTTGACACAGAGAGAGAGAGATCAGATCACAAGTAGGCAGAAAGATAGGCATAGAGAGAGGATGAAGCAGGCTCCCAGCTGAGCAGGGAGCCCGACGTGGGGCTCGATCCCAGGACCCTGAGATCATGACCTGAGCTGAAGGCAGAGGCTTTAACCCACTGAGCCACCCAGGCGCCCGGCACACTGTGTTTTTATTTCTCTTCAGCCCTAAACATTTTCTAGTTCCCCTTGTGGTTTCTTCCTTGATCCACGGGTTAAGAGTGTATTTTTTTTTCTATTTCTACATATTTATAATTTTCATTCTTGTTCCGTTAATGATCAGAGAAGGTGCCTTATGTGAGAGTGTCCTTTAAAATTTACTGAGAATTGTTTTGTGGCCTCCCATATGCTTTATCCTGGAAGTGTAACACTGCACTCTTGAGAAGAATGTGTGTATTCTATTGTCGTTGTGTAGAGTGTCCTCTATGTCCCTGCTAGATCAAGCTGGTTTATTGTGTTGTTCAAGTCCTCTGCTTACTTATGGTCCGTCTAGCTGTTCATCCATGATTGAGAATGGGACTTTGAAGTCTCCAGCTATTCTTGTAGACCTCTTTCTGTCTTCAATTCTGTCAATTTTTGCTTCATACATTTTGATGGTCTGTTATTCCGTGCATAAATGCCTTAATTGTCACAGCTTCTTCCTATGTTGAAACTTTTATTACTAGATGATGTTATTCTTTGTCTTTTATAAACTTTTTTTAAAAGATTTTATTTATTTATTTGACAGAGAGAGACACAGCAAGAGAGGGAACACAAGTGGGGTGCGGGAGCAGGAGAAGCAGGCTTTCCCTCAGAGCAGGGAACCCAATGCGAGACTCAATCCCAGGACACTGGGATCGTGACCTGACCCGAAGGCAGACGCTTAACGACTAAGCCACCCAGGCGCCCCAAACTTTTTTTTTTTTCAATTTATAGACTCTTGTCTGATATTAGTATACTTAACCTTGTTCTCTTCTGGTTACTATATTCATGGAAGACTTTGTTCCATCCTTTTACTTTCAACCAATTTGTGGTTTTGGAATCCAAACTGAGTCTCTTGTAGATCACATGTGGTTAGATCTTTTTTTATTTATTTTTTTAAGATTCCATATGTGAGATCATACAGTATTTGCCTGATATATTTTTATATAATTTATATATTACATATTTGTATATAAATTATGTAAATTTATATACCAATCTATATAATTATTTATTTACATACTTATTTAAAATAAATTTATATTTAAATTTATATAATTTATATATTATTATATATTTGTCTCTGTCTGACTTATTTCACTTAGCACGATCCCCTCAAGGCCCATCCATGTTGTTGTAAATGGCAGGATTTCCTCGTTTTTGTTTTTTAATGGCTGAGTTATACTGCATAGAAAACACACATACACAACTTCTTTTATCTGTTCACCCATTGATGGACACTTAGGTTGTTTGGATATCTTAGCTGTTGTGAATAATGCTGCACTGAACGTGGGGGTTCAGATGCCTTTCCATGTTAGTGCTTTTGTTTCCTTTGGATACATTTCCAGCCGTGGAACTGCTGGATCATATGGTAGTTCTCTCTTTCATTTCTTGAGGATCCTCCATAGTGTTGTCCACTGTGTCTGCACCAGTTGACAATCCCACCAAGGGTGCACAGGGCTCTTTTTTCTCCATATCCTCACCAGCATTTGTTATCGCTTATCTTTTTGAAGACGGCCATGCTCACAGGTGCGAGGTAATATCTTGCTATGGTTTTAATTTTCATTTCAAAGGTACAAATAAAGAGAAGGAAATCTAGAGGGCGGGGGAATGCTAGTGTTGAGGTTTGATTGACTCAGGATGTGTTCTCGGGATTTCTAGGAGAAACGCATCTCACGCATCTGTTCCCCCTGCTTTAATCCTAATCCAGCTACAAGTCATAAGGCAATCAGATAACTTAAGCTGGCAGGACTCTGGTGAGCCACACTTCTTTTTTATATTAATTTAACGGAAGGCAGCTTTAAGGAATTGCTGGAATATTAGGCTGCACGAGAAGTCTATTAATCTGTCATCTCTATACATCTTTGGGAATCTCAAGGCTTTTTAAAATTAAAAGCATAGGACTTTGTAAGCAGTACAGGTCCCACGGTTACAGGAAAGGCAGAGAAGCCATGAAGATTGCTCAACCGCTCTTTGCAGAGTCTGGAAGCTGCCCTGGGCCAGGTCCATCCTGGCCACACTGCTTTGTGCTTGGGCTTGCGCACAGGATGCTGCCCACTGTCTCCACAGGTGTGCTCCACGACCACGTGGGCTTTGGGTCCCCCCTGGTGATGATTCCTTTCCAACTCTCTCTCTGTAAAAAGTGAAATGCACATGCTCTGTGATGTAGACAGTCTTTTCATGTCCACTAAGCATTCTGTTAGTTTTGTTTTTCTCTATCTCCCCATGTAAGCCAAGCTGTTTTACTGCTTGTGAGAAAGCGATGATGATTTAAATCTAAGATTTAAATAAATCACTCAGCAGTAGGCCCACTGCTTCTGCAGAGGGCAAGTGGGATCTGCGATATTCTTCCCAAGATCCAGCTTGGCCTGGGAGAAACAGACATCACCAAATGTGTGAGCGTAACAGCACTGTCCCTTAAGACAAAAGACCAGGCAGTCTTTGGTTATAAATGCCACAACAATAATATCCAAGCACATGGTGATTAATTGGTACACAGCATGGTAACATTTATGTCACTGGTCATGCTGTTACCTAGGATCCTCCCCTCTGAATTCAAAGTTGCTATGATATGAAGAAATGAACATGAGTTAAGTTTGATGTTCAGTAATCTGTATTCAAGGGGCCCATTCAAACTCGGCCCCTTCCTCTCCTTAGCAGTTTCCTCTCCAGGGATGGCCCTGTGGAGGGAGGGGAGAGTCACAGATCTGGGTCCTGCTCGCTCAAGACCCTGCTATGGGGGAGGGATGGACGTGACCACTAACATGGAGTCACTATCCTGGAAGTACCTCCAAAGAAGTCATCACACTTTTGCTCTGGCAAAACTCCTTCTTTCCCACCCTCTGTTTGTTTTGAAGTCAAGGGTCCATACATACACGATGCACAACACCCAGAAATTCTTTAGAGAATGAATGTCATGGATTGCTCTATCTGCTCAGCCCTGAGGCAAAAATCTCCAACACCAAGCACTGAACTGCACATGGAAGTCACTGGTGTTGCCCAAGCCTTGCAGTTGGGTTTGTTTCTTTATTTCCTGCTGGAGGACGATGCCCAGTAGGACCCCAGGTCAGGCTGCTCCAGGTGTTCCCTCTCCCCTTGTTCACCTCGAGCTTCCAGCTTGGGGGAGCCCAGCCATGTGCTTGATGAATCAAGGGCCTCTCTGTTATCTCCTTCTGAGACGACTATCCAGTTCCCACAACTGGCGGGCTCTTCTCCCTTAGTCACTTCCTCCCTTTCCACTGAATCGCAGGCACCCCGAGTCTCCTGTCCCCGGGGTTCTGCTGCTGGTCAGACGGCTTCCCCCAGACCTCTCCTGCAGACCCCACACTACTGCGAGGCTGTGTTCTTCCTTCTCAGCGTGGAACCTCCACTGGAGGACCAAGGTTGCAGGTTCCCTAACACAGAGCCAGGCTGCCGCTCACCCCTGCTTGCCCACTATGGAAATTGTCGTTACCAGTTTTCATACCTCTAAGTACAACAGCGTAGAAGGGCTTTTCTGGAGGGCTCGAAGGTGTTTCGTAAACTGGGGGCAGGGTGGGTTGGTTCTTATACTTGGATATTTGCATACAGTCCACTGAGGTTGTCTTATCAAGTTATAAATGAGGCCGGAGGAGCATTTGCAATTCTTTATTAAAATAGATGGAAACCTCTGATTCTTTGACTAAGGCAGGGAACACGCCAGGTTTATTTGGAGCCTCTCATTTTCCTCTGAATACTGTGATTACAAACACCTGTCAGATGGCCTCAGTGGAAAATCTGGGAGGAAGGAGTCATTCCCAAGGCCTTGGCGAAGGCGGCACCAGGAGACAGCTACTGCTAGAGTCCCCAGAGCGGTGACAATTGAAGACTTTCTGGGAATCATGAGGGGAAATCAAACACAAATTCAGCTAACTCTATGTCTGGGCTCACACCAATCTCCCAGAAAGAACTTTTAGTGACAGAGCAAGAGAGGAGAACTCACTATTGAGTAAATAACATCAACAGTGACCAACTTCAGATGTGTATGCATGTGTGTGAGTTTGCAGAAAATATAAACGTCTAGAGAAAAAGCATGCCTAAACAACAACAAAACAAAATTATTCCTCATTATAGCCAATGCTTTCTGAAGTCAGAGATTATCTAATGTTTAAATACAAAAGGCAGGCCCTTCTCAATCAGTATAATTTCAGACTTCAGATGTTTTTCTTTTTTCTTTTTTTAATTGAAGTGCAGTTGATGTGGGGTAGTAAAATACAGGGTTGGGGTGTGTTCTAGGTTGGAGCAAAGCTGTACAGAATAATTAGGAACCAAGCTCTGGGGACCAATGGTGGCTTCTTCCCAAATTTTCCACCCAGTTCAGCTTCCTAATCAACTCTCATTCACTTCTGAGCCTTTAGTGTTAGTTTTAGGGCACTCTGGAATGTCAGGGCAGGAAAGGGTCCTTGCGATTCTCTACAACATTTAACTTGCCGACAGAAAAACCAACAATCAGGTCAACTAAGCACCTTATTGTTCGTACAGAGAGCTGTTGGTAGACATTTTAGACACAGTCCAGATCTTCTGAATCTCATTCCAGTTCTCTCTCCAGCATATCAACCAGCTGTTTCCTTCCTCCTTCCTTTGAGAACAGACTGTCGGGGGTGGAGGTGGGGCTGTGTATATTAACAGGGATCACTTATGGAAAGGAGAGAATTACTAGCAAAAGTACAGAAGAGTTTCTAGGATGTGTTCTGAAGGTTAATAAAACCGCCAGACGTGTTCAAAGGAATTTAACTCACTCTTTTAACAAGGTGTTGGCATCTATTAGTCTCCTTGGACTAATAGCGCCGCCCAGCAGAAATGTGACGAGTGTCACAAAAAGAAGCCACGTATGGAATTTTAAATATTCTACTACTTATATTTAAAAAGTGAAAATAAGTGAAATAAGTTTACTAATGTAATTTATATAACTCAGTACACCCAATGCATTATTTTGGGTATTCAAATACAAAAATTATTTAATTTTATATTCAATACGAAGATTATTAAAATGTTTACCTTTTTTTTCTTTAAAATCAGTGTGAACCACAGTTGTAGTTCACTGGCATTCAGACCAGTCACATTTCAAATGCTTAACAGCCACACATACTTAGCAATCACCATACTAGGCAGCATAGCCTTCAAAAATAATTTTTTAGCATAACCAGTATTCAGATACAGAAGTCATAGCCACTGTCCATTTAGTAGCTATTACTTTGGTATGAGACTTCAATCATGTCTCCTCAGTGACTATAATAATAATTAAAATTGTCACCTTCTTGATTAACACCTTTGCACACCTTCAAAAATAGGTTTGCTTTTGTAACTTCAGCTCATGGAGGCATTTGTCATAGGCTTTCTTTTTTTTAAAGATTTTATTTATTTATTTATTTATTTGACAGAGAGCGAAAGAGAGACAGAGATCACAAGGTGGCAGAGAGGCAGGCAGAGAGAGAGGAGGAAGCAGGCTCTCCGGCGAGCAAAGAGCCTGATGCGGGCCTCGATCCCAGGACCCTGAGATCATGACCTGAGCTGAAGGCAGAGGCTTTAACCCACTGAGCCATCCAGGCGCCCTGTCATAGGCTTTTGTCAGATGAAAGAGGTTTTAGTCAAACCATTTAAAATATTCTTTAAAATTAACTTATATTGAAGTATGGCCCAAAACAAGCAGGTTATCTTTAAAAGAGTCTCACAGCAATCTCTTACATTTTTGGTAATGTACTTGCATGCAAAATGTATTTCCATCTCTGAAGCTGTTAAAATAATTGGATGGTTTTCTGTTTGAAATGCTGAGTAATCTAAAGTGACAACGGGTTGTTCCAAACCAGCCCTGACATCCTCAGTGCTTCCAGAAATTCACATCTTTCAAACTGATCACACATCCCTTCCTGTACTTCAGTATTACTGACTTCTAGTGAAGTGTTCCATTTTACAGGTTGATTCATGGAATAAAAGTATGAGTAAAAACCAGGCCTGGAGAGATACCACTGGCCCGGGATGACTGATGGAGGAAATGAAAATTCACAATAGTACCTGAGGTTGTATCTCCCAAATGTGGCACTGGCCTTGCTTGTGCTCAGCTTCTAATGCTTGACTGGCCAAATGCAAACACGTGGGGGTAAATCATTTAGGATAAAGAAGGGAATCACTGGGGCGCCTGGGTGGCTCAGTGGATTAAGCCTCTGCCTTCGGCTCAGGTCATGATCTCAGGGTTCTGGGATCGAGCCCCACGTCAGGCTGCCCGCTCAGCGGGGAGCCTGCTTCCTCCTCTCTCTCTGTCTGCCTCTCTGCCTATGTGTAATCTCTCCCTCTCTCTGTCAGATAAATAAATAAAATCTTAAAAAAAAGAAGGGAATCACTAAGTGAAGAAATAGGTGGATTCTGTCTTCAGAGAATGAAGTCCTCTTAGTGAGAAATGAAGATGAAATCAATCAGAAAAGAATTTATTTTTAAAAGCACACAAATGGGAATAATCTCCAGGTCTCCCTAGCTGAAGAAACAGGTCAAAATGGAAGCAGAACCTAGACAGTGGAGAGAACCCCTAGAGACCCCATGTGCTCCTACCTGCCCACTGGGCCTTGCTCTGGCATGGAGCCATGCCTGCCCCTGACATGGGACACCTTAAAGAGCCAGACTCCTCTCCTATATGAGTCTAGAAGTCATGTATTTGGTGTATTAAATCCAAGTTATTTTAGGGGACTTGCCGAGGGCTACCATTCATTCTTCCATTATGGTTTCTTTTTTTCTTTCTTTCTTTTTTCTTAGATTGTATTTATTTATTTGACAGAAAGAGAGAGAGCACAAGTAGGGGGAGCAGCAGGCAGAGGGAGAACCAGGCTCCTTGCTGAGTGATGAACCTGATGTGGGACTTGATCCCAGGATCCTGGGATCATGACCTGAGCTGAAGGCAGATGCTTAATGACTGAGCCACCCAGGCACCCCATCTATTATGGTTTCCAAATGGAAACTGTAAAACCTCTACAGCTAATTAGGCACAGATCTCATACCCTGAGGAAGGTTCCCAGTCAATTTAGATAAAGGACACCCGAATAAGAAAATGGGTGAAGTTGGTCAAAAAGAAAAAAAGGAGAAAAAAATAGAAGAAGAATAAATGGGTTTAGAATGGTCTTCCATAAAGCCTAAGTGTCTCTATTTTCTAAAAGAGCAAAACAAAACTTGTAGGAGATGAGTCAAATTCTCCTAACAGATATTCTGATTCATTCTCTCTGATTAACACTTCTATTCGTGCCAGGAACTTCTGATACAGATTGGCTGTTGCAGGAGAGAGAAAGGAAGGAATTAGGGGCCTCTGAAAGAGACCATTTGTCTGAAGACACACGTGGGGCCCAGTAACGGCTGGAGTGTGCGGCACTGCGTCTTTGCTCCCACTTCTCTCCCACGGCACCCGTGCCTGGTGACACAGAAGCATCTGTGAGGCTGGAGAGCCTTTTAGGAGCGTATCAAGACTGTGTTTCAGCTTCCTGACACAAGCAGCTTAATTCTATTTTGATATTTTCTGAAAATACTCCCTTTCAACGAGCCATTTTAAAATACCATCCCATTTGCAAAAAGCCACACTCCAGTTTAACTGCAAAAGAACACCTTTTCTTCACTGAGCCAACTGCCACAACATTTGAAAATGTTCTCAATTTAAAAGGCGAGTCTGCTTCTCCCCACAGAAGACTCTGGAGCACAGACAAGAAGCTTCCAAGAACACTCTGCATGGTGTGGGAGCCCCTTTACACCAGTGACGGGGGCTGTCGGAGTCCCGCCCCGGGAAGATGGGGAACCAGTGCCCTAGCAGAGGCGTTTGAGCGACACGCCTGGCCTTGAGCCCCCCTCTGTCAAACCGAAGAGCTCGGCCTTCACTGAGTTAGTTTTACTAAGTCTCTGTTCCCATGACCAAAAATTGGACACAACAGTAGGACTACAGTAGGCTTTGGGGAAGACCGTATGAAAAGCATGTGTGTTTCGGGTGATTAGTACCTGGCCTGCATGTGGGGGATGCTCCATGAAACACGCATCTCCTTCCTAACTCTGTGCACAGAGGACGTGCCCCAGAGCAGGCCAGTCTCCAGGTTCAAACCCTCAAAGATGCTCCCTGACATACAGACAAGTGTGAACCTCCTCACTGGCGTGAGGTTCCTTCCCCCAGACCTCACTGAACACCACTTCCTGTTTGGCTCACTGTTGGCTGCCCACGGGGACCCCAGTCACTTGTTCTCTCTGCAGGTGACAACGCAGACAATCGATATAGGAACAGGTGAGTCCTTCTGGTGCTACGAATTCAGCAGTTAATGAATAAGGAACTGAGGTCCAGTGAGCAGTCCCCATGCACCCATCCTATTAACAGACTGAGATGCTCAAGCCCACCTGGGTCTCTCCGAAGGCCCAGCTGTCCTTGTCCACAAAGCAGGTGGCCTGTGTGGCCAGGGACCTGTGAGCAGCAGGACGCACCAGAGCAATGTGGCCATGGATCCAAATGGCTTTTTTAAAAATCAGATTATTTTAACTGAAATTGGTCAAGACTGCTTTCCAATTGTCCCATTCCCTTCATTACACTGTGAGCTACAGTTTCAGAATTCATTCACAGTAAGAGCATGTCCACTGGAGTACTGTTGTCACATCGAGGGAAAAGGTGACACCGTTTCCTCCTACAGCACCTGGGTGCCACGAAGACATTGCTCTTGGGCGGTAACGGGCCTTACAGACACCTTCAGGTGTACCTGCTGGATGTTGCTCCACACTGGGATGGGATGAAGTCCAAGGAAAAACATAAGTGCCTGCAAATCACACAAATACACCCTCCTAACCCCAAACTCAATGTATCCTCTGATTTCTCCTCATCTGGGCTCCAACACGGCCCACAGACATATGCATTCCACCTGTTAGGAGGCCAAACCATTTGGGAGAAGTGCCAGTAGAGTCAGGGGGCTAATGAATTACTGTTAAAATGCCTTAATTTTGCAGAATTAAAAAAGAAAACATGTTAACACATGGCTATTACCCCCCCCCCAAATTTCTGAAAGGGCTTTTGTACCTCTCAGCTCTATAATTAGTAATAAAAGTAAATTTCAATCAACCATGCTAAAATTGAAGTGGAATTAGCTTTCCGTTTTCTCTAGGGAAAGTGATATTACAAAATCGTTAAACTGGGAAAAAGAAATCAAAGAGTAGACAGCCAAAAATGTAGGATTAAAAGTATTATAAAGGTGTGCTAGGCAGTTAAGTTAAAAAACAAACACATTATTACTCTTTCCTGGATTTGTTTACATTTAGAAGCTTATTAAGCATTCTAAAATGTCTAACTTGGGGTTTATCTTTGCTCCTAGTAAACATTGATTCCCATCCGTAATTTTGTGTTTGTAATTTTGAGCTGTGCGAATTCACGCCCCACATGGCCTGGATTCAGCCTGCTAGTCCAATACACAACCATTACCACACTTCCCTGCAGCTCAGAGTCTCTCCTCCTATAGAGCTGTGGTGTCTTCAGAATGTCCACATTAGTGTTTTCCCAAATTTCGGCTTATGCTATCATCATAAAAGTATGATACTCATACTTTTAGAGTAAAAGTAAAAGTATGCATTGAGGGTGTGTGTGTCTCTGCGTGCCCCAATGCTTCTTATGAACAGGTAAGAATTCAGAGGAATGCCTGTGGGCCACCAGTCGTAGATGGGTATCAAAAATACATCCCGCTCCTACTTATCCTATCATTTTGAGACTTCATACTGTCATGTCAGAAATTTAATTCTGAGTATACATTTCTTAGTAACTGGTTTGGCCTCCTCAGAGCCAAGTAGGTAAGCAATGAAGGGAAACGGGAATTAAACACGGTAAGTCTTCTCAAGCTCCCCGGAGTGAGACTGGATGCTCTCCTTCCTGCCTCAAGGGCTTAGCTTGATTTATAGAAAACCTGTTATAGCCATCCTGTGGGATTTCTGGTCTATTTTTCAGAATTCTTCCTGAGAACACTATAAGTGTGCAGTCTCTAGGAGTTACAGTGGTTAGTATTCTGGGCATGATGATTCCTTTTAAATCATACTCTATCTATAAATGTTAAATATTCCAAATAAAAGAATGTAACCTTTACCGACAATAATTCTGAAGGTAGCTATAACTATTTTAAGGTTTTCTACTGGGAAATACTGTGTATTTTATTAATAGGAAAAGCTCAAGAATATGCTGAAAACCTATCTAAAGATTTACTTAATAAACTTTTAGTATGCAAGTGTCCCTTGAACATCTTTTTCATAATAATACTGTCTTGATTTATGTAGAAAATTTCCTTTCAAGATCTCAGACATAAAGACCACATTAGAAATATCACAGCACCCTGTACTTATGTTAATTCCAAAATCAAACAAGACTCCATTAGTTCCATTATCAGTATATGAAACAGAAGAAAGGATGGATGGATACCATATATTCCCTCAACTATTTCAGAAGTTGCCTTGGCTAGTAACGAGACATTTGTCAAAATCCTAAGTTTCTATAATCATGGGTAATTTACAAAGATATGTATGTATTTAACTTTGGCATCCTAAGAATATACTTTAATACATTTTGTACATCATTTGTGGCAGAGACGGGCCTCAATGGAAAAGAAAACCCAAATCCCTCAATGGGAAGGGAAGTCATGCTCTTTGCTTGAATACAATGAGGGAGAGATAGGGGTGCGCGCGCGCGCACACACATACACACACACACACGGTACTCCAAGTCCAGAGAAGTAAGAGGCTTCTAACTTTGGAAGTAGTTATTTGCAAATCACTTTAGGCTGTGATTTTGTGTGCTGGAACAGTGCCCAACCATGTATATCCCTAGCAGACTAGCAGCATCTCACATTTGATGGGTTCTCAATAAGCCTTCTAGAATAAATAGATGAGGAAACTCAAAATTTAAAAAGTTAAACAGACCACAGCCCACAAAACTCTGCCCATCCCAACCGGGAGTCTTCCCCCCCGCCCCCCCGCAAATAAGGACCCGATTATCAGTTCTTTTCTGAAAATATTATTTAAGCAGTTGTATATTTCCCCAAATATACCGTTACAGAGCTCATGTATTTCAATCCTATCCATCAGAACACCACCAAAGACAATTATCAAATCCTCTGGAAAACACCTGCTATTCTGTCAATGAACTTCCCTTGACCTACCAGTCTAATAACGAACATAAGAAGAGCTCAAAGGATTCACTTTCATTGAAACTCTGCTGTTGACTATGCTAATACACTGGAACTAGGTGAGGGGCTGGTATGTCCCCTTGGGAATCAGAGCCTGAAATCCGTCCACCTAGAATGGGAAAGTGCTCATTGTTACCCTAAAGCCTTGTTCCCTCCTAGATTCTCCTTTCCACCATGTTCCCACTGTCTGGCAAAGCATTAGAATTAACCTGAGCCAGAGAGAAGGGTATAGTAGATTGACTTCTTGGAGACTGGAGGCTGATGGCAACATTTTGGCTCTGTGTCACATAGCAGTGTATCAGGACCGATATGCCTATCTCCATGGTTTCAAAACAAAATTCTTTTACTTTCTCAAGTATTTAATTCTGTCAAGAGATCTATTTATTTTAGAGAGAGAGAAAGCATGCGTGCAAGCAGACGGAGGGTCACAGGGAGGGGGAGAGGCAGAATCTGAAGCACACCATCCACTCCAGCATGGAGCCCAACGCAGGGCTCTGTATCACGACCCTGAGATCATGATCTGATCTCAAGAGTCGACACTCAAGAGTCAAAATCAGGAGATGGCCAGTCAACTGACTGAACCAACTAGGCGCCCCTCAACTGTTTAATTTTTGAATAATAGAAATAGTTATCATATTGTCATATTTCAGGAGTAGAAATGACCAAAAGGGGGAAAACAGACTGAAAAGCCTCTCTCCTAGTCCCTGTTTCTCATACACCAATTTCGGTTTTCCTATGCAGGGCACCCACTTGTATATGTATCCTCTCTCTTTTCTACAGCAGCAGAAACAGCCTATAAATACTGCTTAGCACATTGCTTGCTAATAATAAATCTTAGGGTTCTTTCTAACATAAAAATATAAGCAGCATCTCATTCCATTAGCTCTGAGCTTTAATTAGCTTTTAATTCCCATAGCTTTGAGAGCTATTAATGTATTATATTGTAGAGCATATGCCACAATTTATTGAATCAAACTCCTACTGATGGATATTTAAGTTTTTTCTATTATTTTATTTATGTAGGTTCATAGACTCATACTCAATACGTTTAAATCTCATAATTTCTAAATACCCCTTCTTAAAATAATTTTTGTGCCAAAACTCACTTGGTCACAAAGTCTAATCTTTCCTGATAAGAAGCACCATTTGTGTGTCTGTTCTGACAACAGCCCCCTGTGCCTCAGTCTCCTGACATTTTTGATCCATGTATCAGGTATTACATGATACATAATACATTTTGATAAGGTATTATTTGGTATTTGTTATTCTTTAACATTTTCTTCTGTTTACCTTCATTTTAAAGTTGAAAATACTTTTGGAATTAGACTGACTACTCTGGGGATAGTTAAAATCAGAAAATAGTGAGGGATCTGTTCGTTAGCGTGGTTTGTGTTTCCTCTGTGACAATGATGAACAAGAACTAGGGACACAGAAATACACACTGCATGGGGTGAAAAGTAAAGGTCGGGACCCTGTGCCGATCACATGGATGGAACGGTAACAAGTCTACCACGGATGTCTACCAGCAACTGGTTTGTTGGTCGTGACCCCAGCAGGAAGTGAAGAACTCAACAGTGACACTAGGCGTGGATCTTCAAGAGGCTGACTCTGAGAAAGAAGCACCCTGGTGAAACAGATCTGAACATCTATGGTGAAAAAGGTACTTCGACAAATTTCCAAAGATGATTCTTAATGAAAAATGGAATCTTTGACAAATGTATGATGCAGATAAAAAACACGGCACTGGTGCTAAATTCCTGGAAAGACCTTACTGAGAACTCTGGGGAGACAAAGTTATGAGATACAAAGGAAATAGAGATACAAAGGAATGAGAAACAAAGGAAAACAGTGTTCACGCTTCCTGGCTGTGTGGAAGCTATAGGAACACAGAAGGAGGATAGACACAGTTTGGAAAGCTGAACATTTGATATATTTGAAAGGTGTTATTTGATTAACTTGTGCATTATAATGCAAAATAAAAACAAGCATAACTGGAGGTTTATTTATCCTACCAGCTTGTAAGAAACTTTCTATCAGCCATGTGAACTCCTTTCAGATCAATATGATCGAAGGAAAAAAAGAAAAGCAAAAAAACTGAAATGTTGTTATTCATGGATGCGTATGTGACATCTGTAATATGCCCCTTCTAGTTCATGAAGGGCAAGTATACACACATTAAAAAGTATAAGGCTGACGTAATCAACACAAGCTGAAGAATCCAAGATTTCCCAAAAGCCTTCGTTCTGTTGGACATCAATTATATTGCTGATGTTTGGAATTCCATTGATAAAACAACATTACCAAGTGCTGGGCACAGGCTTTAGGTTACCAGCAATGTGTGAGGAGCTCTGCTCGCTGACCCTTTCACAGGATGATAGGAGATGATAGCACACCTCATCACAGACGCTGAAGTGAATCAGCCATGAGGGTAGGAAAGTTAGATAAAAAGCATTTGCCACGTATTACCTGAAGGATGGGGCAATTGTGCAAATGCTAAAATTCTTTTTTTTTTTTAAGATTTTGTTTATTTATTTGACAAAGAGAGAGATCACAAGCAGGCAGAGAGGCAGGCAGAGAGAGGATGTGGGGCTCCATCCCAGGACCCTGAGATCATGACCCGAGCCGAAGGCAAAGGCTTTAACCCACTGAGCCACCCAGGCACCCGCAAACGGTAAAATTCTTCACTAGAAGATGGAAGACAATGGTTGATCACTTAATTGCTGCACTTGAACACAGGCATTTGTCAGTGAACAAGAGATTACTATAGTTGACGTAATTAAACAAAACCTCCTCGACAGAAACCCAGGGTAATGAGATGGAAGACACCAGAAGTTTTTCCTCAGGCCACCCATCATGGGCTTTAATAAGGTTCTGGCATGGTTTTGTCATTTGAGACATGTGTTCGTGGCCCATCTGCAGGCATCTAACTCCAACCTGGTTACAAAGATGGTGCTCATGTGTTACTTTTCTGAGACACGCTGACGTAGAGAATGTTCAGTGTATGTTTATGCCCAGAGAGAATGAAGTTTTGTTCAACAGTATTCATGGAAAGAAGCCGTACAGCAGGATTATAGCCTATATCCATGTTTTCAAAATGTGATCCCGAGAACCAGGGGCACCAGAATCACCTGCTACCTTGATATAAATGCAGATTACAGGGTCTGACCTCTACACCCACTGAATCACATGCGCTGAAGTTGGGATCCAGCCAGGTTTTTGCATAAGGCTTTGGTTGATCCATATGCACACCCTCATTTGAGAATATTCCATTATTTCAAAGACTATAAAAAGAAGACAACTTTTTAAAAAGACTATCATAAAAAAGAACCATATATAAACTATAAGATTATTTATATTTTTTGTTTACACCCCTTGGTGTTAGCATATACACATTCCGCTGGGAATGTAGTAATACTTTAGATACTGGGAGCCGCCCCAAATCCTACCAAGTCCGTTATGTAATAGAGGAGATGAGCATGTGGTATCTTCCCCAAATCAAACACAAAAGCTGTATTCCCTAATACATTCAGTCCAAAGGGCACCTGTCCCAGTAATACAGCACTACATAATCTTGTCACAAGTGTGGCTGTACACTTTTGGGAATTCCTAGAAGAGGAATGGCTGGCTCCGAGAGCATACGCATTTGAGATTGTCAAAGACAATGTCCAGCTTCCTTACACAGCAATGAAACCTATTTGCTTTCTCACTGTAATAGACAATATAAACAAGTGCCTATATCCCCAACTCTCAACGACAATCCAATATTAAGCTGTACAGCGTGTATCCCTCTGACAGGTGATAAATGGGATCTCACTGGCTTCATTTGCATTTTTCTTATTATGACTGCAGCTGGTCAGTTTTGCCTTCATAATTCCTGGGTTGTGTGATCACACTCTTCATGTCCTTTGCCCATTTTTTCCTGCTGGGTTTGTGTCAGAGCTACCATATTCTCACATACTTAAAAGATCGCCATTTGTTCTGGTAAATATACATGTCGATTGTCTTGGCTGACTTAATCATTTTGGCATCTGATTTTGGTCCTACAAAAGCTTCTGATTTTTATGTTCTTAAATTGACCAGATTTATTTTTCTCTTTATGTTTCTTTTGTTATAGCTAGAAAAGCCTGTATAATTCAGAGATTAAATATACTTCTCCCCTTTTCTACTGCTTTTACAATTTGATGTTTTAATGTAAATATTTTATCAGTTTGGGATATTTGCTAGTATACAGTATGAGGAATTAACTGAACTTTATTTTTCCTGATAGCGAATTGTTTTCCCATGCCATTTATTGAAAGGTCTGTCTTTTCACCCTGATGAAAGATGTCATCTGACACTTGTAAGAAATTTTGTTTTTTGCATAAATTTGTTTCTGCTTCTCAACTTTCAGTTCTGACCCAGCAGTCTGTCCACATCTGTGGCAATGCCCCATTATTCTTCAGGCTGCACAGAAAGTGTAACTTAACACCTTCCAGGGACTGTTCCCTCTCCTTTTGCCCTTCCAGCATTGGCCTTTGGTTTTCCAGACTGCCTTTACTCGATTATCATTTCAGCCTTAATTTAATTTACCTTGCCTAGTTAAAGAAAATGGGTTTGCAATGTGTTGCTGGGGCTGATGTAAATATAATTAGCTGAACGCAGAAGACAGGTCGTATTTTGTCTTCCTAAGAAATAATCTATTTACATTCATTAACTCCCACCATGATACTGAAAGAGTTCTAATTTTTAACCATTTTGCCTCTTTGGAAGAAACTCCACTTGATATGTATTTTATTATTTTAATGTACTCTGGGTTTTGGTGCTAAATACTTTAGGACTTGGCTTTGACATTCGTAAGTGGAATGCACATTCCTTTTTGTGAAATCTTTCTAGGGGTTTGCTCTGAGTGTAACGTTACCTTAAGAGAATAATTCAAATTTAACCCTACTTTTTCCATACATTGGAACGGTTTGAATTACCTGCTCTTCAGAGGTGTGGAAAAATTCCTTGCTTCCCATACTAGTCCTTTACCATAGCCTTATAGGGTAATCAGTATCATGTATTAGTTTTGGTACTTTTGAACTGTGAATGGGATCAAATAGTGCTTTCTCTCGTGTCTGGTTTCTTTTACCCAGTATTATATCCGGGACATCTGTCCATGTTTGTGCATTCATCAATTTATTCTTTTATATTACCATGTAATTTCCCATTAAATGAATACATCACATCACTATGGATGGACGTTTCCAATGGGGGCTATTATATTAGATGGTTGTTTCCGATATGGGCTATTACAAGTAATACTAGTCAGACCATCCTGTCTTTTTGTATGTAACTCTGTATCTATCCATCCATCTATCTATCTAATCAATCATTTTTGCCAGGTCTATCCTCAGAAGTGGTCTTACCGAACCATGACAGAACTGATTCTTAGATGTGGGTCAAACGGTGTTCGAAAGTCACTATATTCCAGTGTCACCTTGGGGAGGCAAAGCATGAGGATTCTGGAAGCTCCCCAGTCTGCCAATGTTCATACAGTCTTTTAGTTAATCACTTGGGTTTTCAAGTGGTATCATATTATAGCTTTAATTAACACTGCTCTGATCACCAATACAATTGAGCATCTCTTCACATGTACTTATTGGCCACGTAGATACCCAGGCTGGTAAAGTGCCTGTCCTGGTGCCATGCTCGTTTTTATTGGGTTTTCTGTAGTTTCCTTAGAAATACTTAGAAATTCCTTAGAGATATTCCTTAGCTTTCCTTAGAAAGCTTTTTCTAGATTTAGGATGCAAGTCCTTGTCAGCGATACGTGTTAGAATGACCTTGTCCATTCTGTGGATTGCCTTTTCACTCTACCCTGAATTTATAAAATTTTAAATTTGTTTTTGTACAATTGATCAAACTACATTTATAACTACTGCTTTATTTGTTTCCTTTGCAAAGACATCCCTGCCTACCTCATGTTCACATCAGGAATCTCACCATTTTCTATAAGTTTCACTCATTGTCCTTTCGCATGGATACCTATAAACTCTTTGGAATTAACTATCATGAAAGCATGACATGTTAGTCTCATATTTTTAAGAATATGGATATCCAAGTAGCCTAACAACTTAACACAAAGATGTCCCCACCTGCTTCTGGTTTCACTTTTGTCGTAAGTAGACCTTTAAGACTGGGTCTGTTGCCGCACTGGCGTGGGACTCCGTTCTTCATTCATGGGCCTGTGGCAGCTGCCTACATGTCATTAAAGACTGCAAATCAGCTTGTGGCCAAACATTAAAGCTGACAGAATTTAACTGGAATGGCATTAAAACCACAGGTCAATTTTAGGAGAATTTATATCTTTATAATGTGGATTATTTCCAATATTTTACATGATAGTTATAATTACTAAGGTCCTCTCTAAATGTTCTTAAAAACCTTTAGAGTTTTCTGTATAGAGATCTTAAAATATATATAAAATTGATTATTTGTTATTTGTTTATTCTACTTGAAATATTTTTTTTTTAGATTTTATTTATTTATTTCACAGAGGGAGAGAGATCACAAGGAGGCAGAGAGGCAGGCAGAGAGAGAGAGGGGAAAGCAGGCTCCTCGCTGAGCAGGGAGCCCGATGTGGGCCTCGATCCCAGGACCCTGAGATCATGACCTGAGCCGAAAGCAGAGGCTTTAACCCACTGAGCCACCCAGGTGCCCAACTTGAAATATTTTATCATTAAATTTCATTTTCTCCTCTCTGTTATAATTTGTATGGGTTGAAACTGTATACAGCAGGTTTCCAAACCAAACTATTATTTCCGTAACTGATCTATAGATTCTTTGGATCTACATTTCTACAAATAAAATGTTTCCACAAATACAATAACATTATCTATGGCTATGTTTTTCTTTTCCAGATATAATTATGAATAGTCTTATGACTACTTAAGAAATTCAATACATTATGTAAATGTTTCATACAAAGGAAACGCCATCCCTAGATAGCTTTAACGGTGACGCTACCATATATAATTACCTCAGAAACTAGGAAAAGATAAAGACTTTCTCAGTTTGCTCTAGTAGAAGAGCCTAACTCTGATAACAAAACCTATCTAGGAAATTACAGTGTAAAAATATAGGCCAACATAGATGCAAAAATCTTGAACAAAATATGAGCAAAGTAAACCAGGAAATACAGAAAAAGAATCATTTAATACTATTAGGTTGGGGTTACTAAAGGAATATGAAGGAATTATTGCATTTTTAAATTAATTGATATATTCAACACTGCAGTAGACATTTTAGCCAGTGCAATGAAGAAGAGGCAAGAAAAAGATCTGTATGTCATATATGTATATATATTTTTTTTCAATTTGATTATTCTATTGGTATCTCATAATATTGGGGCACTTGTGACACCCAAACAAGTGAATATGTGTTCAGAAATACTACTTATTATCTCACACAAAAATATTTATTGAACACTTGAAATGGACAAAACACACTGTGCTAGCTATGGTAGGAAATACAAGGATGAGACAGACTTTACCTCCTATCTGAAGGGAACAAACAACCTAGTCGTCGGGGAGAACAATGAATTATTTTAAAACATAACACAATGCACTGTGTATCCTGCCTCCTTCCCAGCAGGCAACACAACAGGTAAATCCTTGAGCAAACCTACTCAATCTGGAGGCCTCCAGTACAAAATAAGGACAGTCCGTGTATTTTGCATACTCTGAACTATGACTCCCCCAGAGACTATCCTCCCCCATGTTATCTATTAGTTTTTCAATTTGTTAGTTTTGTTGAAATTTTGCTGGTTAAAGCCTTCCAAGCACTTCACACATTCGTCATTCAAGACTGGGGGAAATTATTTGAATCAAATTGTCTCCTTTTCACAAGTAGCCCACCTGCTCTACCAGAAGATGAACCCTGGTCTGGGGAAGAGCGGGGAAGCGACTTGGTGGAGAAGGGCGTCCCTCAGTGCAGGTGAGTGCAGAGCACTCTCACACAGACAGCAAGACTGACTCATGCGATGTTCACAGATGGACACGGTACTGCTGCTTAAAGAGCCACCCAAATCTTGACTTCAAACCACAAAATAATTTGCTTTTTTTCAGTAACCTGCCAACTTCTGGGGTTGGTGGTGGAATCTTACCACTGGTCCCTTTGCTTCACCTTGACTGGACCTGGAAATAATCTTTCCACAATGGGCTCACTCACATGACTGGAACGTCGGCGCTGGCTGGTAGCAGGGAACTCGCCAGAGACTGTCACACACCTCGGTTCTTTCTACAAGGGTGTCTAAAAGGGTTTGCTGAGCTTCTCCAGAGCCTGGGAGCTCAATTCCAAGAACGAGTATTTAAGGGAGAGGCAGTGGAAGTTCTTAGGTCTGGACATGGTCACCAGTGTATCTACCCTTCTGTTCTATTCTACTGGGCAAGCAGGTCACATCCTGTCCAGCACCAAGGGGAGAGCATTAGACCCCACCTATTAATGAGGGGCTTGGAAAGCAATTGGAGCCCATCTTTAATCTATTTTAGTCCTGAAACCCCTGACTCCTGGGGAAAGGGCTCTTGGAAAGAATGGGAGCAAACATGAGGTAAAGACCATGAATTTCACTCCTTTGGGAACTGAACTGCCATTTCTAAAACTGGGGAGAAGAAAGCAAACTCATGCTTCACAATGTCTCCCCCTTTTGCTGATGTGCTTTCTTCCTTTCAAAAAGACACAAAATGGGAGCACCTGAATGGCTCAGGTGGTCGAGCAACTGTCTCTTGATTTCGGCTCAGGTCATGATCTCAGGGTCATGGGATCAAGCCCCTCATTGGGCTCTGCACTCAGCTCGGAATCTGCTTGGGATGCTCTCTTTCGCTCTCCCTCTGCCCCTCCCCCTGCTTACACAGACATGTTCACTCTCTCTCCCTTTCTTTCAAATAAAATCTTTGGGGGGTGGGGCGCCTGGGTGGTTCAGTTGGTTAAACGACTACCTTCCACTCAGGTCATGATCCCAGGGTCCTGGGATCAAGCCCCACATCGGGCTCCCTGCTCAGTGGGGAGCACGCTTCTCCCTCCCCCTCTGCTGCTCTGCCTACTTGTGCTCTCTCACTCTATCAAATAAATAAATAAAATCTTTAAAAAAATAAAATTAAAAAATAAAATTAAATTAAATCTTTGGGGCGCCTGGGTGGCTCAGTCACTAAGCATCTGCCTTTGGCTCAGGTCATGACCCAGGGTCCTGGGATCAAGCCCCACATCAGGCTCCTTGCTCAGCAGGAAGCCTGCTTCTCCCTCTCCCTCTGTCCCTGCTTGTGTTCCCTTTCTCGCTGTGTCTCTCTCTGTCAAATAAATAAATAAAATCTTTAAAAAAATAAAAGAAAAAAAGACAAAGAAAAAAAAAAGACACAGAATGCCTTTCCCAGCTGAAACCTCAGGATTGTTATGTCTTACTGTAGAGATATATAATGAGTTAAATCAGCTTTGTGCAGGATAGACAAAAAAGCTACCAACATTTATCACTTTTTTCTTTAAAAATTTTTACAGTTTTTTTTAACAAAACATTTGTGAGTAGGGCACATCGACCGTCATCGATAAAAAATATTGATTAACTCCAGACAAATAATTATTGCCTGTGCCAAGATCACTAACTCTTAATGTTACATTGACAGAGACCCACACTGACATTTTCTGGAACAGCAGAGCTAGGAGAACGGCAAGCCAAGAAGTCTCCATGAGTCACAAGGCTGCGTCAGCAGCAGCTTATGGTGGAGTCGCTGAATGGCAAGGCAACAATAGTGGACCTTTGGGTGAGGCAAATGAGTCAGAGTCCTACTGAGGACAGATGTCTTGTAGCAAATTCACAAAATCCAAAGAAAGACTAAAGGGACAGAAAATGGCAAACTGATTCGTTTCCAAAAACTCAAAAATAAGCGAAAGGTCAGCCTTAGTCATCTTAAACGTTCCTGGAGAGTTAAGGGGAGCCTACTGACCAATGTGTATGTTTTTTAAGAAGCCAAACTTTCTTCCAAAAATGAGATCCAATTTTCCCCTAGATTAAGAAAAACTGTTTTGGTGTTACTCATATTGAGGCCTAAGTACAAAGCAGTCTCACTATTGTAAGCATTGGCTTTTCTGCCCTCAATAAAATATATGTGATTATTTGATGGAGAAAATGACAGGCAGGTTCAGAACCGTCATGTCATTTTGAACACAATGCATGAATCACACAGCTTATTGTACCCAAGACTGAGCTAGATGCTACACCAAGACAACCCCTGCGGCCTTTTCTTTCTGATGTGTCAGCAAGGCCAATGGCCAAAGGATAAACTGCTTGGTTGAAGGGACTGAGTGTCTCGTGACAGCCCCACTCTGCCAGTAATTTGGCTCCTCTGCACACACTTTTCTCATCTGCACACTGAAGTGGTTGGGCTATGTTCTCTCTACAGCCTTCTTTGGCTTTAATGTCTACCATCTTACTCTGGAAATCTAAAACATCCCAATGCTCTCTATGCCCTAACCCCACTTTTTTTATTTCCGTCATCAATCTCATCACTGCTCTTTTTCTCCTATTAGAATGTAAGATCCAGAAAGGACAAGGAACACATGGTATTCACTGTTGGATGTAAGAATGCCTTGCACATTACTATTTCAGTTCAATTCTGACTGATCTCAATGTCTATGTTTTTGCTACTATATCTTGCTCTGCAATTTTTCTTTGTACCTTTTTAAAAAAATTATTTATTTTAAGTAGGTTCCACACCTAATGTGGGGCTTGAACTAATAACCCAGAGATGAAGAGTCCAGCACTCTACTGACTGAGCCAGTAAGTCATTTTAAAAGTCTTTCTACTTTTAAATCTGTTCCAGTTTGGAAGCTTATTCTCAATGGTTATATAAGACTTTCCATCAAATATTGTACCAAGTTGAAAATAATCTTTCCTTACAAACCAGCATTTATTTATTTTTATAAAAGATTTATTTGAGAAAAAGAGAGAGAGGGAGGGCACACAACAGGGAGGGAGAGAGGGAAAGAAAGAGGGAAAGAGAAAGTCAAGCAGACTCAGTGCTGAGCTCAGAGTCCAAGGTGGGGATTGATCTCACAACTGTGAGATCCTGACTTGAGCCAAGACCAAGAGCCAGATGCTTAACCGACTGAGCCATCCCAGGATCTCTATGTATGGTTATGTATGGTGCCACTTCCTTTTCTTTCTACCTTTCAGTAATTCAGCTGTCCCTTCAGATGACTCCAGTTTTTCACCTGATCTCACCTCTGAGGTCTCACTATTTTTTATCTGTTGTGTTTCCAGGAATTAACACAGATTTTTTCACACAACAGGCAGTCACTAACTTTTTAATTAAACACACACATACACGCCCCCCCCACCATCCTTCAAAAATCAGAGCTGTCCATTCTGATAAACTGTACATAGACTTAAATTTTAGATTATATATATCAAAATAAACAGAAATTGTATTAGATCAAGTAAATTACCCAACAAAACCA
Source organism: Ailurus styani (assembly GCA_002007465.1). Taxonomy (NCBI): domain Eukaryota; kingdom Metazoa; phylum Chordata; class Mammalia; order Carnivora; family Ailuridae; genus Ailurus; species Ailurus styani. The sequence goes on from LNAC01000224.1 coordinate 1,236,433, forward strand.
TTGTTAACCATCTCCTCTTTGTATAGCCACAGATATTTGGGACAATAATTCATTCTTGTGATCAGCATCTTAAGCATCTTTCTATCACGCAGGAAATCCCCTCGTATGGCATAAAGCCCAACAGACCTGGCCCTTGGCTACTGGTTTCTAGACGCATGTCTTGGAGCTCCACCACAGATACGATCCATGTCTGCTAATTTCTGTAATGCACCACAGTCTCCATCCATCGCCCACCTTCTCTCGTCCATGCTTGAATCTAGAACCTCTTCACCTCCCCCTTTGCCTGACAAACATCTCATTTCTCAAAGCCATGGTGCTCTCTGGTCTGTGTGATAACTCTATGCTAAGCCTGGCTTACTTGCACCCTTAACTCTTGTCGTTTGCCTTAAAGAGGGCTCTGCTCGTTTCCCTTCATCCCATCTACTACATGGCATATTCATTTGGTCACTGCTGCTGTTTCCCAAGCATCTCAGCGTTATGCTTTAATATCTGAAGCTGCGACCGGTCATACCCTGAAGGCATCCCAACAATGCTGGGTAATATTGTCTTACCCGTCCCAGGTCTTCCTCACAAAGCCAAGTTAGCACAACTGTGTCTCCCAGCCTAAGGTCAATTAAGGAGATATCACTAGTGCCTTCCTCCAGTCCCAGGAGATGATCTGAAAAGTGTAATTGAATTTAATTGTATCATTTCCACACAGTCAAAGAGATTGGAACATTGCCCAGTTTCTATTCCAGTTTGGCAGCTCAGAATCAGCTATTGTGATGAAAAGAGCTTTCCCTGTGTTCATTAATTTGGTTTTCCAGAAGCAAAAGCGATGTATGCCAACCTGACTTTTTGTTCTCATTAGCTACCTGCAAAGGCTTAAAACCAATAAAAACTCTTTACTGTTTAGAGGATAAACTGCAAAATTCTTTCATTGACTGTCATTACACAACCTCCACATTGTTGTGCTTGGGTTTCATTTCTATCCTTATGTCATACTTCTTCCAAGCATGACCACTTTGTTCCACCAGACTTTATCTGCTGTTCCCAAACACACGCTGTTCACAGTGTTTGTTCCTGCTACCCCTAGTCCCAATGGGAATGCATAATTCTCAGCAAATCCAAGCCAGTATTTGAGATACAACTCATACCCCATCATTGTCCTGAAGCCACCCTGCTCTAACTGTGGAGTGACCCAATTTACTTGCTAATGCATGTTACCATCAGACCCCATCCCTGTGTTGGCTTCCTTGTTAGTATAGACTATCAGCTTCCCTTTGTTTGTCTATCCATAGGAAGGTGTAAACCAAGAACTGAAACATACTATATCCTTATTATTTGTAGGGACAATGACTCTAAAATAAAGCCTGCCATCAAATTGCATAGCTGAGGATTACTGTGCAAATTTTTGCAGCTGTGCATTAATCCATGGCAGAGATCCATGGAGAACTAATCAGTGTGAGCTAGAGATTATGTCTATATTAAGCTCTCAATCATCACTCTTGCTTATACCTCTTGAAGCACAAATGGATCTTTATGCCTGAAAACCAATTCAGGAAGTGAATTATTAGAAAACAAATACATTTTTCTACAATATGTTCAAAAACAAAATTCAACTGAGTACATTTGAGCATCTAATTGTGTTTTTTCGACTCATGAGTCGGGCTGTGTTCCACTGAACAAGTAGAGAGGAGCTCCCAGGAGCTGTACAAAATGGAAGGCTTTTATGGGCACAAGGGGGCAGGGACACGGAAGTCACAAGTAAAAGAACTGATTATTTCAGGCAAAGTCGCCTTCCTCTGGTTGAAGTGAGGGGCCTGTCACGCAGGTTACTTTACTAGTGTTGACCAGAAAATTCCACTCCTGGGAGAGGCTGAAAGTCAAATTAGGTTAGGTACTAAGTCCTGGTTAGGCGACCTAGGGCTCAGTGCAAGCCACTCCATGTAGGGTCTGTTGTTTCTTTTTTTTTTTTCTTTCTTTCTTTCTTTCTTTTTTTTTTTTTTAACAACTAAATCAAAGTGAGAACCACATGCATCCCTGAAGTGCTATTTACTTTTTCTTCTCAACTGATTTCAGAGAGACAAGCAAACATGTCAAGCCTTATTTCCTAGGATGCCATTCATCAGAAATGCACAGTTCTAGAGGTCAGAGACACAGAGAGCAGTTGTCACAGAATTAGTTCTTCTGCCGACAACCTGAGAAAAGAGTGTTGTTGATTCTGACCCTCATGCCCTGCTAGATGGAGAAAGGAAACTGTGCAGAACGTGAAAGACTCTTCAGTATATGCCTAATACTGAGAACGTGGCCTGTCTGAACTGTGGGGACTCACAAAATGTTGAAGAGAATACTGGAATATCTAGCTATGTGAACAAGTTCGTAATCTATAAGAATACATATTTTCATAGAATATATATGGCAGGTGAGAAACCAAGTGTCTCAAACTGTGTAGTTAGTAAGGGATTAATAGATTAAATTCAAAGTTTTGCTGTGTGCTTGCAAATATGTGACAAGAATATAGAAGCTGGTTTGGGGGCTACGCCAAACATCTGTTAAAAATGAAAAAAAAAGTTAAAAAAATATATCATTTTTAAAGGCTGGCTTCACACAGACATAAAAACAAATATCCCCTAAATTTTTAAATATTTTGAATTCTTCCTAATAATACTTTCAGTTTAAATGCTACCAGTGTTACTGTATTAAAGCTCATTTACTGGGGTGCCTGGGTAGCTCAGTTGGTTGGGCATCTACCTTCAGCTCAGGTCATGATCCCAGGGTCCTGGGATCGAGTCCCGCATTGGGCTCCCCGCTCAGCAGGAAGTCTGCTTCTCCCTCTGCCGCTCCCTGCTTTGTGCCCTCTCACATGTGCTCTCTCTCTCTCTCTCTGTCAAATAAATAAAAATCTTAAAATAAGTAAAATAAATAAAACTCACTTCCTGGTGAATCCAGAAAATTCAAGTCAAAATGATTGCAGGACAAAAGGAATATGCTAGCTGCACAGTTGGGATCATTGACTCAAACAACATCAAAAGAATTCAGTTTTTCTCTCTGCCTCTTATCATCTTTCTTCTTTCTTCTTCTTCTTTCTTCTTCTTCCTTCTCCTCCTCCTCCTCCTCTTCTTCTTCTTCTTCTTTTTTCCTTATCAAAGAGACTCTTTTCTCTTTGTCAAATGAGGAGGGTTGCTGACCCAGAACTGTATTCTCAGAACCCCACATGCAGCTTTCTGGTTCTGGCTGGTTTGACTTAGGTCATGTGCCCATCTTTGAACCAATCACTGTGGTCATACGGACGAAGGTTGGTTTTGTCCTCAGTTCATGTCTACCTCTGGGAATGAATTAAAAATATGCTATCATTTCGGCCTCCTGGGTGGCTCAGTGGGTTAAAGCCTCTGCCTTCGGCTCAGGTCATGATCTCAGGGTCCTGGGATCGAGGCCCACATCGGGCTCCCTGCTCAGTGGGGAGCCCGCTTCCTCCTCTCTCTCTGCCTGCCTCTCTGCCTACTTAGGATCTCGTGCTCTGTCAAGTAAATGAATAAAAAAAAATTAAAAAAAAAATGCTATTATTTAAATCCCATGGGCTGAATGATGGGGACCCAAAGCAAAAATGAAGTTCTGCTATCAGAAGAACCTGGATGTACTCTAATTGCTGAAAATAAATGAATAAATGTTCTCAGAAAATCCCAAATTATCTGAACTTACATAAATTTTACATAATTCTCATTATGAATGAACACATATAGGTGGAAGGATAGTTGACTAAGCCTGAAGTATGATCCTTAAAAAATAATGATTATAAAGATGAGTGAAAACCTCAGAGCATTTCTATCTGCTGAAATCAATATACCTTCAGTAATTCTTCCCAGAGCTTATCTTACTAATTACAAAATAAATTTAAGTGAAGTACGATAAGGATATATTAAAAAAACCCACATCTGTTACCATTCATTAAAATAATATACTGGACACTGCAAAACTATTAATTAAAACTGTGGAAAAATTTCTTTTCAGCACATATTTGACTGAGGATATATGTGGAATTTAGTGAAGACAAATTCCCAGCTTCCAGTGATCTCAGAAATCCTCACTAGCTGATGCCAAATACTGCTATAGCATAAGACCTGTAGGATCTGGTCAATACATTATCAATCTGACTCCTTAAATTATTTCAGCCAATGTAACATGAATAACACAGAAGGAGATTTAATATCCGTAAAGGAAGAGAAGTTCCTAGATGTATGAGAAAGAGAGGATATTAAACACACAGAGCAGAGAAACAGGAAGTGAAGATGTTGGTAATCAATAACTAGACTATCATTGATCATGAACACCTTCTGCACACCCCCAAACATCATTAACTGAAACTTGAAACTAAATTATTCCATAATTTAGTTAAAGACTTGTCATTTGTGAATGCTAGCTAATTATAACTGAACTATAATTTTTAAAATTATTATGAAAGATTACAGACATAGGAACAGACAACAGGATAAATGGATCCGCCCAGCCAAGTTAATAAACCATAGCCAACAAAGTACAAGCCCATGTGTACTTCTTTCTGACTTTGTCTTCCTCATTCTTCAATTAAAAAAAGAAGTACAACTCTGTTACTTAGCTCTGAAGCATTTGTGAAGAAAATATGTCAGGGATCATTCAAATGAATTATTTCAAATAATGGGTTCTCTGTGACTACCGTCACCACAGCCCGGTGCACACAGACACACAGATGGACGTGAAGGAGAGCACAGATAAATGCACGGTGACTTGATTCCTACTGCCGGAGCATAGCCTCTTCCCTCTAGCCACTCCTGACAAGTGCTGGTGGCTGTGACTTTTACTAAGCGTGTTGCTTACTGATTTGTCTCCTTTAATCTAGACTACATCTCTATGAGGTAGCCATTACTATATTCTTTCAAGAGATGAGGGAAATTAAAGATCACTCAGTGTAACTTCCAAAAGCTACACAGAAAGAATACGGTGAAGATGAGGTCTGACCTGCTGGCCCAAACCAAAGCTCTAAACCTTATCATTTCTGTTTGTTTGTCATCCACACTTGGTTCCCAGTAATGATCCATCTTTAATATCACTAAACATTTTCCCTGCATTCTTCTTTGAAGATCGCCTGTTTTACATATGTGTTGGGATATCAGTTATCATTCTTACTGTTACCATCCTCTGCAAACTGTGTCTTTTTTCTCTGGCTGCCTTCACATCTAAGGATGAAGGAACAAAGGGAGGGAAGGTGGGAGGAGGACGGACTTCTATTTTCAGTAATTTAACTATGATGTGTTTACATATGGTTTTACCTACTTGGAAATGGAGAGTCACATATCCAGAACCCGTCCCAAGTCAAGGACACTGAGTGAGAATTCCACTCCCCGTCTCTGAGTTTGCCCCTGTTGGCCTCAGCCATCGGCTCCTGGCTTCAGTGTTCCACACAGTCCTTTACCTACTTCCCAGTCCTGCTTTTGCTGTTACCATTCTAGGAAAGATATTCATGGGGACAGGTAGCCTTGGCAATTATTTTCCTGACAGTCTATATGAGAACTTCCTACAACTTTGAAGACTTAGTCTCCTCCACAACAACAAAAATGACAGAAAAGAAAGCAAGAAAAAGTATAACAATTAAAAAAATAAGATTCAAGCAGTATTTCAACCAATTGCAAGATATGGGTTTCATATGAATTTTTAAATAAAATATATGTATAATTTGGGAAATACCAATTTTTAAAGAAATTATATACAACAATAAATAAAATATTATCAATATTAATACATTATTATTATTTTTCAGCATTAAAAGACAATGAACTGTCAAGCCATGAGCAGGCACAAAGAAACTTAAGTGCATATTATGAAGGCAAAGAAGTCAAAGAAGTCAACCCAAAAAGGCTACATTCTGTATGTTTCCAACTATACGACATTCTAGAAAGAGTAAAACTGTGGAGACAGAAGAAGATCACTGCTTGCAGAGGTTCGTGAGGAGAGAGGCATGAAGAGGTGGAGCACAGAGCATGTTTAAGGACTTCTCTGTGTGATGCTATGAGGCCGTGCGCATGTCATTACACTCTTGTCCAAACCCACTGGAGGCACAACACCAGGAGAGAGCCCAACGGCAACTGTGGTGTCTGAGTGACTCTGATGTGTCAGTGTGGGTTCATCAGCTGTACCCAGAGCACCACTCTGGCGGGGGGATGCTGCCCACGGGGGAAAGCTGTGCATGAGTGGGAGGGGGACACAGGGGATCTCTCCATTTGCTCTCAACTTTACAGTGAGCCTAAAACTACCTCAAAAGGAAAGTCTACGGAAAAAGAAATTATTTTTAACCTATAGGAGAGCATGTTAATACCATTGTATTTTGGTTCTGTTCATTAAGAGGCATATATTTATTTCTAAAATGTTTAATCCCTGGGACTCGCTTCTAAATATGCAGAGTATGAGCGGGATTATGGAAATAAAAATCGTCAAGATGGAATGACCATCGAGGCTACGATGGGTACAGGGAGGATTTTTATAGGGTCTGCTCTACTTTTGTAACAAAGTGAAAGTTTCTTCTGAAAACCAAGATTTTAAAAGTCTTTGGTAAGCCCATCAGTGTTTTCCACCATATTCATTGGAATTCTAACTTAGGCTCAGGCTTACTCCTTCTATCTTTATCTAAATAATAGTACTCTCATCACTGTCACAGGGAAGAACATGGAAATGATTTGATCTGTTCTTTCCTTCAAAGTAATGTTTAAGTGCAGAAATAAAGAAGTACAGGGCTTAAATGGTGGGGATCAACATTTCAGATACTTGAAGAACAATGCTTCTTCCATTATTATACAGTTTAACAAAAAAATTGTTAAATGAAGCTACATTTCCAGTTTCTTATCACCAACTTTTACCTTCACTTTGGTTTTAATTTTTAATTCCAATTATTTTGTAATATTTTGAGGACCCTGACACATTAAAATTTTAGTATTTAGTCATTTGTATTCCAGATCAGTAAGATTGAGACTATTTGGACACATAGCTGCTCTGACAAATGCCTTCCAGAAAACAGGAGAAATGTAACCATAGCTACTGCTAGATGAAAAACAAAAGCCTCAGTACATTCTAATAAAAATGACAGCAAGGTCAGACATCCTATTCATTTGTGTACACTGGGAACATTCTTCTTTGATTCCAATAGGTATACAGAAAGAAATCTGACTTTGCGAAGCTTTCCTCTTTGCCATCACCCTTCAAAGGAACAAAATGCCACATGGGGAAGAAAATCCACCTCAATTTTGTGCAGCTGGCTCATTAGGAGACAATGCTGAGCAAAGTTTAAAATTATCTCTTTTAATCTGAAGCTTCTATTGAACTACAGTAATATGTGGGTTTGGGTGACAGTAGAAAGTAATTGCTCTTAGGTGGCAGAGTGTATTTTTATTTCACTACTAACGTGTTATGGGCTGAATTGTGTTCTCCCTAAAATTCCTCCGTTGAAGCCCTCCAAATGTGAGTCTGTTTGGAGATAGGGTCTTTACAGTAGTAACGGATTCGACATGAGGCCACTAGGGTGGGCTGTCCTCCAGGAGGACAGTGTCCTCACGAGAACACACATGCACAGAAAGCCGACCCTACGAAGACACAGAGAAGATGGCCACCTATCAGGCAAGGACAAAAGTTTCCCAACCCTGCCAACGCCTTGATGTCAGACTTCTCACCTCCAGAATAATAAGATGATACATTTCTGGCTTTTAAGCACCTCCATTAGCGGCATTTTCATATTGCATCCCTGGCGAACTAAGACATAATGTTAGGAAAAGCAACTGTTTTTTCATGTTAGGGAAAGTAAAGGACTTGTATCTAGAAATAAAATTTCAATGACCTCAAATGAGTGTACTATATAATACAACGGAAGAATCAAGTCAACCCTCCTGATTGGATTCTACTGTTACCCACGTGGGGCTGGCAGTTCAAGTTTCCGATAGCTGGTCAATTAGGCTGCTTTGCTTGGGACACCCTCACTGCTCAATGATGGATTCCAATACTCCTGTGGGGAGTCCTCAACCACTGAGAGCCTCTGTGCCTGGAGTCCCCTGGGGCTGCCCTGCTTCCCAGGGGGCCAAGGAAGCCATTCAGGACTTGCAGAGAGTGTGGAAAATACAAAACCTTACTTCATGGTCACTGCTGAACTTTACTCAGAGGAGAGCTGTAAATAGCCCAAGAGTATCAACAGTTTAAACACTGATGGGCTGAAATCATAGTGGGGAACTTCTAAAATCAGAAAATTATATTCTCTTGAATTGACATAATGAATAAAAGACTTGCTCATCAATACTTTCTACTGAGTCCAGCACATGGATACAAGCGGACACACTATAGTATAATATGCTATCTAAGGCCACGGGTTCCAGAGTCCGTGTGCCAGAACCGTATCTTCACTTCACAATTTAATAACATGCAAGTTACTAGAAACTCTCTTATGTTCCCTTTCCCTTAAAACAGGACTACTGTGTACCTCACTTTAACAGATTCGAGGAAGGTTAATTGTGTCTCTACATGCCAAGTGCTTAGAACCAGGTACCCAGTGGGCAATTAATAAGTGTTTACTGTTGTTACAGTCAAAAGTGAAGAATGATTAGGACCATCAAACCACCACCCTATCGAATACTGAAAAAGTGTTTATATACTGATGGGCTTTCTCAAAATAATGATAGAAACTAATTTCTTAGGAAGAAATACACCAGGTTTCTAACTCTTTCATGCTTCAGGTAACTATTTTACCAAACCTCATTGGTCCTACTCACTAAATTCTCAGAGACCTCAACATATCCACATTACGGTTCTAAGACATTTCTCTAGAGAAGCCTGTTAATGTTTCTGCTCACCACAAAAATTAATAGTAATAAAAATCATCCTTGTCATTTTTTTAATGCGCTTGACACTTGAACAAGCTCTAAGCATTCACCAGTGTGTTGAACATTCCTATCAGTCCCGTGACGTAGTTACAGAGACTATCCTCATTTTACAGGCTTGGAAAATGAGTCCAGAGTTCAAGAAACTTGTTTGAACTCATCTAGGAAGTGGTAGACATGGGATTTGAACTCAGGGATCCAGACTCTAGAGTCACTAAAACTGATTACTTTACCATATGTAGTCTACAGTACAACATTTTCCTTCCACCAAGCATCCACTGGAACTTTCTCTGCTCCTGTAAGATGTATTCACCCCCACACAACATTTGCAAGAAGACTTAAATTCTGGTGCTGTTTAGGTTTGGATGAGTCTAATTAAATCTTAAAACACAGAGCAGTCTTCAACAATTCCACAGTTGAAACACAGCCTAACAAATATATTTCACAGTCATTCATATGCAGTTACAAATTAAAGATATTCATTTCCAATCTAGATCTGCAGCCTTTAATCAGGGTTGCATGAGCTAAATCTTTTTCCAGAAAATATTTTAAGCAGTATCTGGCTCTTCAGAAGTATCTGCTCTTTTTTCTGGGAAAAGATACCTTCCCCACAGCCTTCTTTGTTCCTGTAATTCCTTGGTCTCTAAGAAATTTTTCTTTTTATTTGAGTTGCACCCAAGAGTTGTTTTTTTTTTTAAAGCAAAAACGCATTTCTCTCTCTCTCTCTCTCTCTCTCTCTCTCTCTCTCCTAGTAGGTTTATCATTCTGATGACTTCCATAGTTTTCATTTAAGCTGTGAAATTATGAATTCTCATTATGCCTGCTCCTGGCTCTTCAGTATTATTTAGGTGTAAAGGAGGCAGACCCCATGGGCAGAATCAATTTTAATTCTATCTTCTGTAATTTGTTTGCTGCACCTCTGAAAGTTACTCTAGGAAAAGAAAAAGAAATGCAAGCAGGTTTCTCCCTGTGGCACACTAACTCTACAGATGTTGGCTCCACTATTCTGTTTTCTGTGACCGATATTCTCCTGTTCAGAATCTCTACCACTTTTTCCTTGCAATCCATCTTATAAAGTACCTTCAAATGCTTTTCGATTACCAACTCTCTCCTTGAGTTCCCTGCTGAATTTTGAGAGGCTGAGCTCTGAAGAGGAGCTCTACCTCTTTAAAGCTGATGAGGACTCTGTCTCAACAGGCAAACCTGGCGGGGGGAGGACGGCATGATCATCTAGTGACTGGGATCCATCTCGAGGTGTGGACTGGATGCCTCCATGCCTGGACCAGATGCCCCCTTCTCACACCCTTCCCTGCCACCCCCAGCTGCTTACTCATGGCTGCTCCTGGAAGGAGAGCACCTCCTCTGAAACCGCTTCTGGGTGAAGGAAGCACCCTGACCAAAGTTATGCCATTCTGCCAGGGGCAGCCCATACCCCACAAGTGACAGGCAAGGGCAAAGCTCAGGTGCCTTGTCTTCAACTTCAACGTGGTACAACTCTAAAGGGCTCTTACAGGTTCCAGATCTTATGGGGGGGTCAACTGAGGCCTCTGGGGTAACTGGACTGCAGGTCGAATTCCCCTCTGATTTTTTTCTCGTCAGCTCTCCAAGCACCATCCCCGAGTGTGCTCACCAACCAGCTCCTGCCTACCAGCTACCAGCTCAGTCTGCTTCTAGGGAACTGGCCTAAGACGAGTCTGAAATGAATCCTGGCAGCCTGCATCTGATTCTGGAAAACCCCGCCAGTATTTTTGCTTGTGTAACTATGCGATTCGTACAATTGCCTTCCTTTCCAGATCCCATTCCCTCCACCTTCCGAAGGGCCAATCATCTACAAGGAAGAATCAACTGCCTATGGGAGTTACCTTGTTCAATGGGGATTTGATGCTATTACAGACTAATTCAATTTTAAAAACAAATTATCAACCCAATCTCTCAGTCTCTTTCTCTCTATCTCCCTTTCTCTTTCTGTGACACACGCATTTTTTCTTTCCTTTCATGAGCCAGGTCACCTGAGGAAAACAGGAATATTGCTGTTGGTTACAATATACTGGTAATGGATCTGTCTTATTTGAGGATATTCTTCCTTCTCTCCTCTCATTCAACTCTCAACTATAGGACGTTAATAAATCTATATAATATCCTAGACCAAGTATATAGGAGACATTCAAATAATCCAGTACACATGAATGAATGAGGTAAACCTCATAACCTTCAGGAAGCTGGAAACAGCAGGTACAACCCTCTTATACTTCTGATAATTATATTTGATTTATAATTTATTATAGTTATGTAATAATGTATAAATGTCATGTTATTTATTAATCATAATTATAATTAATATTTATTCATTGTAATAATTATTATAATAAACACTTTATATGTTTGATATATTTATTATTATAAATATTATTCATTATTTTAATTATTATTTAATATTATTAGTATTTATTATATGTAAATGTATTTTAATTGTGTATTATTATATAATATTATTAATATTTTAAATATTATTTAAATATTATTTGTTATACATTAATATTATATTATATTAAATTTATAATTTAATATTATGTATTATAGATATATCTTATAATTATCATAATAGTAATTTTACTATTATTATTATTAAGTAGTAGTAGTATAAATCTGACTCCACCTTCCAAGCAGTATTTGGGGGTCAATTTCACTGTCACACTTCAGGACAGTGACAGGCACTGACTCGCCAGGTCAATGATGCTTGTTGACCTTGCTCACGATCTCGCTCCTGATCACTTGATGCTAGTCTTCCTTACATGCTTATTTCCTTTAAGACCAACACAGCCACAGGAAACATCCTGCTAACATTTAGCTGAGTCAAAAGTACTCATCCCTGCTCTTTACTGGAGTATTTACTCCGTGCTCTCAGCCCTTTCAGAGGCTCATGCTGGTCCTCACCCGCCATCTCCCTCCAGGCTCTTGGCAGGGAGGGTCCTTATATTCTCACAGGCTTGCCCGGTAGGCTCCAACGCAGACAGAGTCCAGCCATGAAGGCTGTGCTCCCCTGGGTTCCCTGAAGGACCTGCTGCCCAGACACCTCAAGCAGAGGCACCAGGAGGTGACAGGGAGGGGACCCACAGGGCCTGGGGGCCTTGGTGATCTTCACAGAGGGCGTGGGTGTCACAGAGATGCACCTCCACACACTAGAACTTCCTCTGTTGATCTGATTCCCCTCAAACCTGTTTGCTTATTAGTTCTGTGGCCTTTCAGGTGATGGGAGGGCTGGGAGCCTCTCCCAACACATAGGCTTCTTCTCTCAGACACTGTCGATCACCCTCCTGCCTCCCAACCTCCTCCGGCAGGTCATCCATCCCTCCACTGCTCGGCTCAGAAAGCCACCCCTAAAACACAATTCTTGCTAAAGTGGGTCACTTAAAACAATTTAATCCATATTAATCGAGGTGAGCCCTCATAGATTTTGACAATTCACTTTCCCTTAATTAATAAAGTCATTTAGGACAAACAGCTTTCTTGGTCACACCAGGACTCTTGGAAATTACTGAGTCCTAAAGATTATGATTATGTACCGCATGGTTGGTCATAAATATAAGAGCTTACATACAAGGCAAAACCCAAGAATCTTGGGTTGGGATAACCTTGTGGGCGGGTTCTGTTAATGCCACTGATTTTCTAAGAGGTAATTCTTAACAGTCATAAGTCATAAGTCTCACACACACACACGTGCGCTCCTGCATTTACATACAACACACATTTATTTAACTTCCTTGGCAGCCACGGCTGATTTATTTTGAGTTGGCAGTCAACTAAATCCTAAAGTCTTTTTCACACAAATTGCTGTCAAGAACTTTTCAAATATTGATCGTTATGCAGCATATTAGCTATTTCTCTCAGGTTTTTGTCTTCTGAAAATTTTATAAGCCTGGATTTTTTTTCTTTATCCAAGTCACTGATAAAAATGTTAGATGGGACAAGGCTGAGGACAGAGTCCTATGTGATCGCGCTTGGAGAGCCACTGTTCAATCATCGGGATGTAGTACCATCCAGCTCTGACAAACGCGATTTTCTTCTTATCAGGTCTACATTTCTCCAAGTGGTAAACAAATAAATCATGAAAGATTTTACCATTTTTTTCCTGAAATCTAGATAATCTTGTGACCCTCCTCTGCTTGGCCATCCTTATTAGATACCACCTTATTTTAAAACTTTATGGGGTTGGCTAGGTGATGGACACTGGGGAGGGTATGTGCTATGGTGAGTGCTGTGAATTGTGTAAGATTGATGAATCACAGACCAGTACCCTGAAACAAATAATACATTATATGTTAATAAAAAATAAAATTAATTAATTAAAAAAAACTTAATGGGGTTGAGTTATGTTTTCATACTGACTCTGTATCTACGTTGACTCCCAGTATGACTGCTTGTCTTTTTAGGCTCCTGGAACTCAGCCAGTTTTGTGATCACTGAGCACCTGCCATGTATATATGACGTCGTGTGGTAGGTGATGCCTGCTCTTGGTGTCCTCACTGTCTGCTCCACACTATGTGATAAGGTATTTCCAGAATCTGACATCAAGCTCAGGTACTGGTAGTTTCTGATACTCATTCCTTAGAAAACTGGGATGGCATCGGATGATCACACGTACCCTGGTACTTACATACTATGACCCCTCAAAAAGTATCGCATGATACTGATGGTATAATTACCAGTTACTTTAGCAGCCTGGCATGTAATTCATCTGAAACTGAAGCCTTAAGTGCATTTATAATGATTCTTACAATCTTCTCTGTATCAGGGTTCCCCACCACCATCCATAGTATTAAAGATTTGCTAGAAGGGCTCACAGGATTCAGAAAAGTCATTATACTCACACTTATAGTTTATTATAGTCCAAGGACATAGATTAAAATCAGGAAAGGGGAAAGGGACTTGAGATAAAGTACAAGGGAAACCAGTCACAAACTTCCCAGGTGCCCCCTCCCAGCAGACTCATACAGAGACACACTTAATTTTTCCAGCAGTGATGTGTGGTAACACATGAAACGTATTGCTAATAGGGGAAGCTCACCTGAGCCCCAGAGTCTAGAGTTTTTACTGGGTATCAGTCATGTGGACATTCGGCAGGTATTCATCCTAAATGACACTGCTGGGATAAACTTATTGGGTCCAGCTGGTGCAGCAGGGCCCAAAGCCTCAGGCACGCAGAAAGCATTCTTATCAGGCAGACTAGTCCAAGAGATCAGAGGTTATCTCCTGAGAGACGTGAAAGGCCAGTCCTAAAGACAAACCTTGACTTGGGACTACAGCCCAGTCCTGGTGAGCCAACATTTTCCTGCCCAGTTATTTCTAGGTCTTTCACTGGACTCAGTCAGGCATTTCTCTATGTTTTTACAGCCCGAAATGCATTCCCCTTTTCAATAACATGGAAGCAAAACCGGCAGTTCTGCATTTTCTCTCTCTGATTCTTCACATTTGTACTGTCCCTTCTCGAAATATTATCAAAGAGATTCCTTTTCATTTAAAATTCAGATTCTGCTGTTATATTGAAACAACATACTCAACATGTACTAAAACTAATTGTCTCTTGACATTTGCTATAATGCATATCACTGTTTTTACTGTTTTGTGGAACACCTTCTTTTTTCCCTGTATATTCTCTGCCTCTGTTAGTGACCACGTGTTTTGTAAAGAATAAATTTGTGAATGAAGATAAATTATGAAAAGGAAAGAAAGGCTTCCCACCACTGTTTTGGTGCAAACACCAAAACAAACAAACAAACAAAATCATGAAAGCTCAGTGCTAGATGTCTTGTATCTGTGGAAATTACCTTAAAAAATGGTTAAAAAAAAAAGTCTAAAATTTCTTAAGAAATTCATTTAAATAAATAAAATATCACTGTATTACTTACTACCACTTCACAGCAAACTATCCAAAGAGTTAGCCCCTTAAAGCACAAACAGTTATACTGTATAGTTCTGAGACCAGGAACACAGGCACAAGAGCAAGCTAGGTCCCCTGGCCCAGGGACTCTCGTAAGACAGTAAACAAGATGTCATTAAGGGCTAAAGTCACTTCATGGTACAAATGAGGGAGGATCCACTTCCAACCTCACTCAGGCGGTTGCTGGTTGGATTTAGGTCCTCGTGGACCATTGGTTGGGGGCTGCCCTCAGCTTCTGTCCACTTGGGTCTCCATAAAGCAGCTGAGAAGATGGGGGCTTCCCATCATCACAGAGAGCAAGTAAGAAATCAAGACAGAGTAAGCAAGATGGAAGACAGAGTGGTTTTGTGGCTTCATCTCTGAAGTAGTATCCCATCACTTTTGGCACAGACAACTGGTTAGAAGCAAATCATTAAGTCTGTCTGACACTCAAAGGGAGGTTACACAAGAGCATGAAGATAGGGATGTGAAAATCACTGGTGGCCATCTTAGAAGCTGCCTACCTATATACCAATATCACAGAATGGCATATATATTACTCTAGTATATATCAGTGTCCCCAACTGATGTTCTGTTCTAGATACCTGGCAGTATCTGGAGCCGTTTTTGATTATTAAAACTGCAAGGAGTGACACATATTGGCATCTAATTGGTATAAGCTTGGAATGCTGCTAAACATCCTGCATTGCACAAGAACAATGCAACGAGAATTTTCCAGCCATAAAGAATTTTCCATTTCAACAGAGCAATACTGCTAAGTGTGAAAAACCCTGGTAAAGATTAGTAAATATTAAGATTAGTTAAATAACTCGATGCTAAGTCTGTAATAGCCTTGGCTGCTCTTTAGGTAAAATATGCCCAAGTCTTAGATAATAACATATCTAATCAATGACCTGATTTAGTTAATCTGAAATGCAAGTATTATATGGAATGATTATTACAGATGCTTTTGTGTAGAAGCCAAGTTACCTCTATGTTATGAAGAGAAAACTGCTTACTAGTCTCTCTCTCACAGAAATCTTTTTTTAAAGATTTTATTTATTTATTTATTTATTTATTTATTTATTTATTTATTTGAGAGAGAGCACACACAAGCAGGGCGAGCGGAAGAGGGACAGAGAGAAGCAGACTCCCCACTGACGAGAGAGTCCGACACGGGGCTTGATTCTAGGACCCTGGGATCAGGACCTGAGTCGAAGGCAGACACTTAACCCACTGAACCACCCAGGTGCCCCAACTTCACAGACATCTTAAATAATGAGCTCAAAATTAAAAAATAAGAAGTGATAGAGGATAAATGTTAACATATACAGTTTAAAACATCGACAAATGAGTTTCTACATATTTAGAGTCACCCCCTCTTCCTGGTCCAGTGAGGGAGACGGCCTTAGAAATGGAGATTTCCCTTATAAATGAAAACGTCTCCTATAGAAGACTAACTTCTACTCTGTTTCCAGAGCTTCTCTTGTCTGCTCATTTTTAAAAACCAACAGCCTAAAATAATCCTTCTGCCACAGCAAATTCTGGGGTGACAAATTCTGCCTCTCTTCATAGCCATGGCCATTTGTATCTGTATTGTTTATGGCTGCTTTTAAGCTATAACAGCAGAGTTAAGTATTGGCAACAGAGACTCTCTGGCCTGCAAAGTCTTAAATATTTAATATCTGTCCCACTAAAGAGTAAGTTTGCCAAGCCCTGGTCTGTTCAAATACCAAAAGACTTTCTTCTTTTTGGACTTAGTCTTGGTATTTATTATCAGTTGTTTCTATGCTTTCCTTTTATGATGTATTTCAACATGATGAACTTAGGAGGAGACAATACAGAACAAGGGTAAATTCAAAAGCAAGCAAGATTTTCTTTGGATTTATGTTACATTTATTATGTGTTACATTTTATTATGTAAAGATGATCTCTCCTGATCAATTTTCAATTACTTGAAAGAAAACAGGTACTTCCACACAATGATTTTTTCCATTAAGTCAGTTGAAAAAGTTAGCGATCACTCTAAAGATAGTAATAGCAATCATTTATTGTAACTTACCTAAGGTTACGTGTTAATATGCCAATCCAACTACAGAAGGCTATCTCTGGAGTCTGGGATCTTATCCAAAAAGCCAAACATGTTTCTGTCTACAGGATAATTTCTTATTTTAACACTGAATATTCCAAAACTCCTCAAACTCTAAATTAGACAATTTGTATTCTTTAAGTTGTCTATTTAACATACATATATATAAAATTATATTATATATAAATTAAAAATTTAAAGCTATATGATACCTTTTGCCCATAAAAACAGGGTGATGTAGGTACCTTAATGAAGGTACTTGGGGTTGCAAATACAGTCAGTTCTGCTATCACACTTGTTTTGAAAACACAACATTGTTCCAATGCAATTCATTTACTAGAGGACAATTTGATAAAAATGCAAATTTTGTTTGCTTACATGAGGTTTCATCTGTAAGAAATACTAGGTGAATACAGAAAACTGAACTGAGCCACAGAGGAATACACAAAACATATATATATGCACACACCTCAAGTATCTCTTCTATCAGCTTACTGTTTACTGCATGTGTTATCCGGAAAGATGGTGTTTTGCTATTATTTTGCACCTGTGTACACTCATTAAACATCCAAAACATATCTAAGTGTTCTGGTTAGAAGATAAAGGAGAACATGAAGAAAGAAAGCTTTAAGCACTCAGCAGAAACTTGAAATGATAACATGTTTTGTTGCTAGTTCTCAAGAAACAAGCATACAGGAACCCACATCGGGGGCCATCAGAGACAATGCTCTGAAAGCAAAGAAATACCTATGATTAGAACAATGTGAAGCACTGTAAACTCAGTAAGAACAGGGCCTAAGGAAGTAGAAGTAATGGAAGGAATGCTAAGCTTGTGCACTAAAGACCAAACATTAAAGAAGTCAGGAACATCTTTTCTCAATCAAATATAAAGCATTATCTATAAACTAAGACCTTAAACAGAAATTGTCAAATCCTGCAGAAGCAGCTCCTATTAGTATTAGAAGTGCCTGGTTTGGTGATTTTAGAAATCAATAAAATTTCCAAAGTGTTCAGCTGTTGAGCAAAGCCCCGAGTTAAGATTAAAAAGCAAAGGAATTTCCAGAAGTGATGCAGAAGTTAACTGAAGATGGTCATACATCATACCAACTTTAAATTTTCACGAAACAGGTTTCTACCATAAATGTATGCCTTGAAGGACTTACATCTCACAGGCAAAGAAAAAGCATGCCTCCAGTTTTAATGTTGTAGAAGATCACAAACTATGTAATGCTTCTTCTACCTTTCATAACAACGCACAGACTTCAATCTATCTCATGTCCATTTATACAAAGGTCAGCTTTTCCCCAAGGTAAAGTACAATATTTATTACAGTGTTTATGTTGTTATTAATCATTTGACATGTGAAGGGGTGCAGGACGAGACACCCCAAAATGTGCCACTATGGAACGAAGATTATTTTGAGTTGAAAGTAATTAAAACCGAGTGCAAGCAGAGCTCTCTGCCTCCGGACAACTACCTGAATTTGTACTGGAAAGGAGTGTCTGTACCAGAAAGAGAACTAGTAACAGAGACCTCTTTTCTTTACGAACTCATCTACATAATAGGGCAACCTATTCATTTAATAGATAAAACAAAGAATGAACAGCAAGAATTCTATGTATGTCACAGTAGAAACATATAGAAAACAAAAGGCAAAATGGCATGCATAAACTCACCTATATTAATAATAATGTAAAATGTGAATGGATTAAATAACCCATTCAAAAGGCAGAGATTGTCAGACTGGACAAAAAAAAGGTCCAAATATATGCTGTCTATAAAGGACAAACTGTAAATTCAAACATATAAGTATTGTGAATTTAAAAGGAGAGAAAAGGACACATTATGCCAACAAGCCTAAGAAAGATAGTGTCTGTGCTAACATTAGACAAGATAGACTTTAAGACAAAAAGGTTAATAGAGATAAGAGGGAATTTTTATGATGATAAAATGACCAGTCCATCAAAAATATATAACAATTACATACATACATACACCTAACAACAGAGCCCAAAATACATGACACAAAATCTGACAGAATTTGAGACACTCAATTTAATATTAATAGTTGAAGACTTCAATTTTCATTTCAGTAATGGATATAACTAAAAAGAAGGTTGGCAAGGAAACAGAAGGCGTGAACAACAAGGAAAATCAACCAGACCTAGTAGAGATAAAACTCTCCACCCAACAACAGCAGAATACACACTGTACTCAAGTGCACATGAAAAAATTGGGCAGGAATCAGACATAAAACAAATGTCCATAACTTTAAAAGAACTGACATCAAACAAAATATTTTCTCTGACCACAACAGAATGAAATTGAAATTAATCCCAGAAAGAAATTTCACATATATGCAGAAATTAAAAACATACTCCTAAGCAATCAATTGATCACAGAATAAATCAGATGAGAAATTAGAAAATACTTTGAGGTGGATGAAAATGAAAACTACAACATATCAAAACTTCTTGGATTCAAATAAAGCATTCTGACAAGGAAACTGAAACGAATGGAAAAAAAAAAGATAACAAATAAAACCTACTTTCCATCTTAAGACATTGTAAAAATGAGCAAACAGAATCCAAATTGACTAGAAGGAAAGAAATAATAAATTAAATAGACAAAAGGAAAACAACAGAAAAAGTCAATGAAGTAAAAAGCTGGTTCTTTGAAAACATCAACAAAAGTGACACTCTTCTAGCTAAGCTGACAAAGAAAAAGGAGAGGAGATTCAAATTACTAAAATCATGATGGAATAAAGCAACACCAGAGACCTTACAAAAATTAAAAAGGATTATAAGGAAATACTTTGAATAACCACATGCCAACAAATTAAATTATTTAGATGAAATGGACAGGTTTTGGCAAAGACACAGAGTACTGAAACGGATTCAAGAGAAATATAAAAGCCTATAATAGAGCTACAAAAACTAGAGATGGAATTTGTAATTTCACAACTTCCCACTGAGAAAAGCCCAGACTCAGCTGACTTAATTGGTGAGTTCTACCAAGCAGTTTTGGAAAAAATACTAATCCTTTACAATCTTACCCCAAACATAGCAGAGGTAACACTTCCCAAGTCATTTTATGAGGGCAATATTACGGTGAAACCACAATCAGGCAAAAGTAAACAAGAAAACTAGAGACCAGTTACTTATTATGAATACAGGCACAAGCGTTCTCAACAAAATACTAACAAACTAAATCCAGCAACATATAAAAGGGATTACATACCAAAGTAAAATGGGATTTATCCCAGGAATGTTACCCTGATTTAACATAGACAAACAAATGATGTAATCAACCATATCAACAGGCAAAGGACAAAACTCACATGATCATTTCAATAGACACACACACGAAAGCATCTGACTAACTCTAACACCTATTAATGGTTAAAACATTTTTTTAAAAATTAGTAATGGAGTCTACTTCTTCAATTTGATAGAAAACTCAATTATCATGCTCAAATTCTTATCATACTCACATAATTATACTTAATGGTGGAAGACTAAAATGCCCAAGAGAGGAATAATGCAAGGACATCTAGGCGCTCCCCTATTTTAGTTCCTCTTGTATTGGAGGTTCTAGCTAGAACAGTTAGGCAAGAAAGTGAAATAGAAGGCACCCAGGTTTCAAAGGGAAAAGCAAAATTATCTCTATTTGTAGATTGCAGGGTTTGCATATTTATGACCTTAAGGAATCCACAAAAAACTTATTAGAACTTATAAATCACATCAGTGAGGTTGCAGCAGTATCCTATATCAATATATACAAATAAATTATATTTCTATAAACTAGCAATGAATAATGTAAAATCAAAGACAAGTAAACAATTCCATTTACAATGGCATCAAAATTAATATGCTTAGTATTAAATTTAATATAAAGGTGGTGCAAAACTTACATCCTGAAAATCATAAACTATTTTAATAGGGAAAAAAATTACAGAAGACCCAATAAGTAGAAAAACAACCCATACTTATGAATCAGGGGCATGACCACTGTTAAGATTGCAGTACTCTCAAAGTGATCTACAGATTCATCCCAATTTCTGTCAGCATCTCAGATGGCATTATGGCAGAAATGGACAACCTACTCTTAAAACTCACATGAAAATGCAAAAGATGCAGAACATCCAAAATTGTAGTGAAAAAGAACAAAGCTGGTTGTCTCATACTTTTCAATTTCAAAAGTTACTACACAACTACAGAAATCAATATGGTGTGGTACTGACAAAGGTTCAACATATCTAGAATTGTGTTTCCAAAAACAAATCCTCGTATTTATGGTCAATATCTTGACAAAAATGACAGAACAATCTAATGGAGAAAGAAGAGCACTTCCAACCAATGAAAGTAGGTCAACTGGATATCCACACGCACTGTATGCAACTGACCTCCTTCTTTACACCATAGGCTGAAATTAACTTAAAATGGATCATACACCTGATTATAAGTTAAAACTATAAACTACTGAAATAAAATATTAGAATAAATCTTTTCTTTTTACCTTGGGTTAGTCAAATCTTTTTATATACGCCACCAAATGCACAAGCAACAAAGAAAAAAATATATAAATCGGACTTCATCAAAATTAAAAGCTTTTGTTCTTCAAATAATACCATCAAGAAAATGAAAACACAGTCCACAGAATGGGAAAAAACATTTGCAAAACATATATATGATGTGAGACTTGTATCCAGAATATAAAAAGAACACTTGCCACTTAATGATCAAAAGACAGAAATTAAAATGAATAGACAAATGATAGGAAAAGACATGTCTCCAAAAAAGTTACACAAATGTTTAATAACTACATGAAATGACATTCAACATTAGCCATGAAGGAACTACCATTCAAAACCATAAATACCAGTTCATACCCAGAAGAATGGCTATAACTAAAAAAAAATAAAAATAAAAAAAATGATAACCGCAACTGTTAGCAAGAAGTCAGAGAAATGTGGAAAAATGAGCACCCTCAAACACTGTTGGTGGGAATATAAAATGGTGCAGGCACTCTGGAGACAGTTTAGTAGTCTCATAAAAAGTTAAATATTGTGTCCATGTAACCCAGCGATCCTACTTCTAGGTACAGATTCAATATAAATGAAACCAGATGTCCGCACAAAAACTTACACATGATTGTCCACTACAGAATTATTCCTAATAGCCAAAGAATGGAAACAACCTAAATGTTCATGGATAAGGAAACTGTTGTCTACCCACACATTGCTATTGTAGTCATCTATACAAAGGAATGAAATACTGATCCCCACTACAACATGAGTGACTCTTGAAAACATGTCAAATGAACCAAGGCAGTTACAGAAGACCACATATTATATATAAAACATACATAAAATTTATGTAAAATATACAGAATAGATGAATTATGAAGACAGAGAAGTGGTTACTTAGAGCAGGAGGGTTGGGGAGGAAATGAGCAGGGTCTGTTAATGGGTACAGGGTTTTTTGGTGGGACAAGGAAAATGTCCTAAAACTGAGTATAAGTATAGCTGCAAAATCCTGTAACTGTATTGAAGTAATTAAATTGTACACTTTAGATAAGTTGTCTGTTATATGAATTATATTTTAATAAAGCTATTACATTAAAAAATTGCTCCCCCTTTTTTTATCATCTCTGTATAGACTGTACATTGCCAATGAAAATGTCAAGGTCTAAACTATGGACTAAAATACCAGCAGGGTAGACAAGCCCCAGCCACTACTAAATCCTGGACGACAGGAATGGCACTTTCAGTCCCAACCGACCTCTACTGGTGTTGGTCAGCTCACTGCCCAACCTCCCCACATTGTCTCTCCCTTCCCGAAACTCGCCAGCCCCTAGGCTCCAGGCTTTTCCTTGCAGCTAGAGAAATTTCATGCAGAAAAGACAGAAGAACTTCAGTGTCTCAGTATTCCCAGAATTCATGAGGTTTATGCTGATGGGACCAGTTTAGGTCCTACGATCAGCCTCTCATTCTGAACCCGTCGCAGTAGCAAGAAGACAAGAGAACTATGTTGATTCAGGTAGGCCCACTGTTCCAGACTGCAGCGTGGGTGGTGAAAGAGACAAGAAGCACCACCAAAGCTAAGTAGGAAGTAGCCCGGCAAACGCAGTGCAAGAAGGAAATTGAAACATTCAGCAGTCTATTTATGCACATACTGGTTAGGTATGTTAATTGGTTTATGTTTTATGCTAAGAAATACCCTCTGTAAACAGTTGTAAATATGAACACAGAGTGTTCCGATTTGTAGCTCAGAAAATTTATTTTGGCTGCAGTGAGAGATCTATTCCCCTTCAGGACTGGATTTCCAGAGACCCCTAGGCCTTCTTGGGCCATACCGCCCTCCCCAACAGCTCTTTAAAATTCCCAAGTAATTTTACAATAACTCATAAAGTTCAGGCTAAAGGTCAAGAAGGGACCTTATCAGGGAGATAAAGTATAAGCCAGTAAATCACGGGCCACCTGCACTTCCAAAGGTAGCTTCCTGGAATACAGCATCTTTTCTCCACACAGTAAGATCATTTCACCCATCATTTACCTACTAGGTTCCTGAAAGTGTGCAAAGTGCTGTAAGGATACAAAGATAAACAAGACACTCTCCCTGCCTTTGAAGAGTGAACAGGGAGGCTGGAGAAGACATTACTACCCTCAGGTCTATGACAACAACCCATGGAAACGGTCTTTCCCCAAGGTCAGGGATCTGAACTTGTCCAGCCCTGGTCCCTAGTGTGTAAAGCGGAGCCAGGCACAGAGCAGGCATCCGGCAACCACATGCTGGATGGCTGAGCTAGAGGGTGCATAAACTCAGGTAGCCATTGTGCAGACCATCATTTCTGCTGCGGAGGTAAACAGCAGCCAGGAACAAGGTAGCATTTCCTTAGGTCTGGAAAGACAGCTGAAACACACACAGTTAAAGAAGGAACTAGATGAAGAAAGCATGAGGGACTTCCTGGAGGAAGTGTCGTAGAAACCAAAAACAAAGACAAGGTGGCAGGAAATGAAGAGAACATTTAGTAAAAAGAAAACTGAATTCTCTAAATTTGGATCAAGAGAAAGGAGTAGAGAAGGAGCTACATAAAAGAAACAATGGCTTTTTAGGGATTAGGGCAGAAGTGACAATTCTCTTCTGACTACACAGCTGAAGAGCTTAAAGAGAGGACTACAAGAGTCTATTTCTGGATTTGATTTGTGCTGGTGGGGCAATGGCCGGGGGAGTCACTGGCACTGGGAACCCAAAACAGAGGCAGTGACCTTGGCCGACCAAAAACAATCACAACCTGTAGGAACTGTATCACATTTTCATTAAACTACAGGCTTCCATCCTAACAAAATCAGTAATAATTCTTATTTCCCTAAACGTGCCTTACAGAAATATTTCCCTACCCCAATAAATTCTGTAATGAATCATCAGTTTTTTTTAAATGAATGATTGAAGGCCTTTTCTCCCCAAGATTTTAATGATACACAAACAAGCAAACACAAACACACATTTTTAACAAGAACAATATTGTTACTTTTTTCCTGAAAGAATGCATTGAAGCATTGTCTCCTTACCTTAAATATTTGTATTATATTTTACCTATCTTATTAAATATTTTAACAAGTTATTCAATATTGGTTATGCTAATTTTAAACCTGCTATGTGACTCAAATAAGTAGAAAAGCCATTGTCACTGACAGTGATTCTAAGTAGGTGTCACTATTTTTAGGTGAACGCTTTAATCATCGTAATTGTGTTAGTAATTCTGATACTTACTGTTGGAAGCACGAGGTTGAAGACAGTTAGCCAGGCCTTCGGGGTCTCATCTGGTGGTACAAAGAAAAAATAAATGAGAGCTGATTCCTAAGAAAAGTGAGACTTGCTCATTATGTATGAACACAGGAGAATGCTGCAGATATATTTCCAATTAAACAGTCACAGCAGTACATTTTGTAGGGGGCTGATACTCTTAGGAAATGCTCTGAATTCCTTATGGAACAGGGAATAGCTCTTGTTTCCTAAAATGAGAAAGATGTCTCCAGGCATCATCAGAAACTGCTAATTGTCTTTGAAAAACAAGAAGCCTGAGGGTGATCCAAAGAGCACCAGGCAAACTTGAAACCATCAGGGAAGGTGTTCTGGTTCACTGTGGCTCCCCGGCCCACGGTGGCATTTCTTAAAGAGAGCTACAGGACAATGGCCTCACAATAGCCAGGGGAGAGCAATGAAGATACTTGAACTGAATCTCAGATCTTTACCGTCAGTATCCACAAGCAAGGTTACCCTAGAATCAGCATTTTTAAAAAGCTTTTTGGGGCGCCTGGGTGGCTCAGTGGTTAAGAGTCTGCCTTCAGCTCAGGTCAGGATCCCAGAGTGCTGGGATCGAGCCCTGCATCGGGCTCCCTGCTCAGCGAGCCTGCTTCTCCCTCTCCAGCTCCTCCGTGTTTGTGTTCCTTCTCTTGCTGTCTCTCTCTGTCATAAATAAATAGTCTAATAAAAAAATAAAAAAACCAGAAAGCTCTCTAATTTCCTAAAACTAAGGTTTCAGAATTCTCTCACAAATGCCAGTAATTGCCATGGTTAAAAACAAAACAAAACAAACAAAACCCACCACCACCACCAATACTATTTTAAAAATGTTTTCCAAGCTACTTTATTTGGGGGGTGGGGTACACTCAGGTGGATCTTGTGTAAGGACAAACAAAAATTAAAGACAGACAATTCTCTCTGTGGAAAATGAAGAGCAGAGCCTGCTCTGCGCTCCTTTTTCTCAGAGCACACACGTTAGAAACACCATCCTTACAAGGGCGCTGTCCTCTCTCTGAAATGGATATAAATCCTCAGGAAAACGAGACGGGCCTCTGCAGCCCTACCGTCCGGGAAGGGCTTTCTCAAGGGCCTGAGAGGCCCCTCCTTGGAAGGCAGACGTTGCGGTGGCGCCCCTGCTTCCCAGCGCCCGTGGGAGGACAGGAGGCTCGGGTCCCCGCACTGGGCTCCAGTTCGTGCGGCGACGCCCTGTCATAAAGGTATGAGGTCTGCTCTCCCTGTGGACCGAGTCAGTAAGTGGCCCCGGATGGTCACTCTGAGTTCTTGCGGTGACAAAAGGTGCTGCCGAGGCCGGTCCCTGAGGACTCGTCGGGCCTTGTCGTGGAGCCCCGGCTTGTACCTGCTTGGCTCGGAGGGCATGGGGCTGCTCTCCGTCTTCCGCCGACGGCCTGTGACGGGTATGACGCCCTGTTCATTCGGTGACAAAAATGCTCTTTCTCTACCGCCCCCGTGGAGAGGACACCTGAGGTGGGGGGAGGCTCGGTCTTCAGTGAACTCTCCGCCACGCCCGCCCCAGGGGGCCACGGCCGAGGACGTGCGAGCCGCCGCGCTGCAAGGACGCGTCCCAGGGGTGACGACGGGTGACGGCAGTGCCCACGTCCCCGCTCGTGGCGGCACAGCTCGGCTGCAGAGGCGCGAGGCGGGAGACACACACTCGAGGCCGTGGGGCCCGTCACGGCTCTGCTTTACGAGCTGGCTGTGCTCCTGGAAAACAGACACCCGGACACGTGTGTCGTGCACGCCGCAGGACGAGCGCCCCGCAGCGGAGCTGCTTACCCTGAGCCTCGTCTCCGGCCTGGGCTCCGACGGGGCGCCCTGGAGCTGAGCTGCGTCCCGTGTGAGGCGTCCGGAGAACACAACTCCGGTTTCGGCCTGACAAGCTGGTCAAGCTCCGGGAATCTTCTGGAGCTGCGGCGGCTGCAGGGGAGAACAGTGGAGCCCAGGGAGGCTCGGCCTCGTACGAGGCGCGCGAGAGGAGAGGAGAAGGGGTCTGGGCGCGGCCCCGGCGTGAAGGGTGCAGGGGACGTTCCGGCTCCTGCACCGTTTCCGCCGACCAGGCCGAGGGCCGCCGCGGAAGTGCGGGCCGCGGGCTCCACGGAACCCTGTCTGGGGCGCGCTGGTCCGAGGCGGCGACGGCACGGCCGCTCGCTGGCTCCGTCCCACAG
>LNAC01000224.1:1263873-1303798 GCA_002007465.1 Ailurus styani
AGGCTGTGGGGGCCGGGGGGCCGGGGGGCGCCCGCACCCGGGCCAGGGGCACGGACGGGGAGCTGGCTTTCCGCGGCGGGGCCAGAGCTGCAAGCAGAGGCAGGGGTGAGGCAAGTGCCAGATCTGCAGCGGGCCCTTGCCACGTGGAACTAACCCTTGTCGGGGGCCACTGGTTTCCTAGACTGGTCACTGGAGGGTCCCAGACTTAAGGCCCCAGACTTGTAGATTTGAAACTGTAAAACCTACAGTTTAACGTGCAGATTTTTTTGGGGGGGGAGGTGAGATAATCTCTCACGGGTGGGACTCCTGGTCCCCGAATTTTATTTCCCCTGTGAACGCTAACCGGCCTGGTCTCTAATGCAGTGATCTCGGCATAAAATTACCCGTGTGTAATGACTTCACAAATGCTCTTTGAACCTGGTAAAACATGCTACTGGTTCCTTCATTAATGAACGACTAAAGTTTCTGGTAGGCGTTCATTGTATATGTTTATGAATCCTGCTTTTAATCTTTTGAAAAGTATACGTTTAACACAGATGTGTTAAAAACACCACTAGGTGTGCTTTAAGTTCTTCCACTGTTTCTCCCCTACAGGTCTTCACCCAGAGCCTCGCAGGTAACATCTGTCCAATACATGTTTGATGAATTAATAAGAATGGCTAATAGTGACCCCAGAGATACATTTCTTTCATTCCTTTTTAATCACAGGAGTAGAATCTTGTAATCTTTAATAAAAAATAATATTTGGATAGTTCTCTTTTCATGAGCTAGTTGAGGGTATTTGGCTTACTCAATAAGCTGATTAAAATGTGGAAATAAAGTGTATATATTTACTTATCTATCAGAGGACAAGAAATACCCAGCATTTTTCAACAAAAAGTGTGGAGTACACAAATAAGTCATAATTCCAATGAAAAAGGGCAAACGCCACTCTCAAAGGTCCACACTGGCAGGTGATATTTCTCAGAATAGGTATCTTTATAAACTCCACACACAGAATGTGGCCTGAAATAAAAGGCACTTGAAATGGATTTAATTTCTCATGACAACATAAACAATTTCAGAGAGAAGTTTTCGACATCCATGCAAGGGAGTCCTTCAGCTACCTTATGGAAACCAGTCCACGGACTAGCCAAAAAATACAATGGGCTTTAAGTAGAAAAACATGAGGAAATAAATAAGCTACAGAGACATTGCATGGGGAATAATGACAGAACTTTGAGCTTTGAAACAAACATACAATTTTCAGAAAGTTAAATATATTTGTGAAGCAGTTCTAGTCAAAAGAAAAGCAGTTTCCTATAAATTGCAGCAGCAGTATATAAAAAGGATGATACATAATTCCCAGTAGGCTTTATCTAAAGAATGAAGAGCTATGTTAACTCTAAAAAAATCAATCAATGTAATTCACCCTATTAGGAGAGTAAAGGAGAAAAACCACATGATCACCCTAATAGGTGCAAAAAAGCATTTGACAAAATTTAATACCTATTCCTGAAAACAACTTTGCACAGATGGGAATAAATGGAACTTCTTAAATCTGATAAAAAGGCATCATAAGAAAAATCTACAGCTAACACCAGACTTAAGAGTGAAATATTAAACTCTTTCCCAACAAGATGAGAAGCAAGTCAAGGATCCTCACTCTCACTATTTCTATTCAACATTGTACCACAGGTTTGCTTATGTAAAAACTCCTTAAGGTATCTAAAAACACCTACTAGACCTAGTAAATGGTTTCAGCAAGGTCATAGGCAGAATACAGGTTAACAGGTAAAAGCCTAGTTTTTAAATACATATTAGCAGCAAAGATTTCAAATACAGTTTAAAAATCCATTTACAATAGCATCAGGAGACACAAATTATTATTTTTTATTTATTTTTTTTAGGAGACAAATTATTGAGGACATTTGTATTCACCTGTGATTATGGGAATTCTGTCTTAACAGTCTAGATACATGCTGTATCTTGGGCAATATTTCATACACAGTCTAATTTAACCTTCAAAACAGCTTCTGAGGTAGACTTTTTTTTCTATATTACTTGTCCAAATGACACAGTTAGAAAGAGAAAGAGACAGAGTAAAAATATGTACTGAGGGACCCCAAGCTCATCTGGTTTCCACTATATGTACCTTAGGGAAAGTCAGAAAGTATATTATTAGTCCATTAATATTCTAATGGATCATTTTCTCATAGATATCAATAGACCAAAAGTAGTTTTGGAAAATTGTGTGCATTTTATTTTTTAATTTTTGAAGATTCTATTGTTTAAGGTAATCTCTACACCCAGCATGGGGCTCAAACTCACAACCCTGAGACCAAGAGTCATGTGTTCTACCCACTGAGCCAGCCAGGCACCCCAAATTGTGTGTATTTTAAAGTACTTTTATTCATTATAAAAAACGTTATAGGATAAGTGAGACTGATTCATGTACAGAGAAAGCAAAACAAATTTTAAAAGAAGAAAATGGCACTAATAGAAATAAAAATGGGTGTCCTGGCTGGGAGAAAAAGAAATATACTTCAATATGCTTAGGTTTTTTAATGTCTTAAAGTATTAAAAGTATCAAGTCACATGGAATTAAAATGAAACATTAAAAAATGCATGCATAAAATAAAAAAAAACTATATTGCTGTCTTGGCAGTCCCACCAAGTGCTTTGGTGACTTCTGGAAGAACTCACATGGCTCTACATTAAAGTTATACTCACGGCTAAGATTTATTACAGGAAAGCATAAAGGGCAAGAACAGCAGGGAAAAAAAAGGCACAGGTGAAGGCTAGAAAGGACACTTAAAAAATTTCTTGTCCTTTTGCATGGTTTGCACGAAAATATCTTTTATCTTTAACTGTGAACTATAAGGACACATAAGAGAAGTTCTTGCCCGGGGAAATTCTTTAAAGGTGGCTGGTCATCAACCTACACATTACCAGCCACAGTGTGGACCCCGAACTTGGCATCAGGTGTGCACCATAAACCTTGATGTTCACTTTCACCATGCTGACAAACTTTCATTGTGACCCACTGCTTCTCAGTATGTTAGAACTTCTCGGAGTCTGATAAAGGATCATCACCATGACTACAGTCATAAGTGGAAACTAAATGAAACAGATCGGTTACATAAATTATTTCTTTGCAATTGCATGAGGTCATCTATAGGAAGAATGTTGATGGGACTTCTGCTCGGAATCCTGATAAAGGCCTTCCTTGAAGGGTAAGAAGGTATCAGCAAAGGACAGATCAGGATAATAGAACAGCCTGTCCAAATTCTAAGGTCAAGAGATAACTTTTTCTGGGCAGCATTACAAGCAATAATGAAACTTCTGTCTATGGTAGGACTATCTCTACCAGGGGTCAAGATCTCGGAGTGCAGGTTCGGGTCATGAACAGGGCACAGCCTAAGAGTTTGAGTTCCTCCTAATTGTGCATTTTTGTGTAGTTTCTTAACATTGCTAGAGAGAGAGCTAAACTCTCTCTATGGGAGCTACTTTTCGAACTTCTGATAAAAATAAATATGTAAGAGATGTGTGTCCTCTAAGTATTAAAAAACTTAGGGACACCTGGGTGGCTCAGCCGTTAAGCATCTGCCTTCAGCTCGGGTCTTGATCCCAGGAACCTGGGATTGAGCCCTGCATTGGACTTCCCAATCTGCTGGGAGCCTGCTTCTCCCTCTCCCACTCCCCCTGCTTGTGTTACCTCTCTTGCTGTGTCTCTGTCAAACAATAAAATTAAAAAAATATATATATACCTATATCTGATACACCCTTATGTACCCTGCTTTAGCTCAATACACACTTAACATTTATTTTGGTATACTGATGCAGTCTAAGCATGTTAATAGATTGATATGCATAAAATATTTTTTCAAATATCATTTAGATTCTGTACATGAAACATAAACAGACTTTAAAATCTTTATTATTATTACCCAAAAGGACATCTGTCATATGGTCCATAAATATGCATTCAGTTCATACTGTAGGCAGTGCCATAATCAAAACACCATTTTGGGAAAAGGAAACAAAGTTCCACTGCAGACTTAGCTTAATGAGCAACAGCTGCAGAGAACAGAGTCTACAACTGCATCTAAGCAAAGAGTGAAAACACAGAGGTGGACTCAGAGGCTATGAAAGGTTTGCTGCTGAAAACAAAACTGAGATAAAAACACTAGATACTGTATTTAACAATTAAAGAAGTATTAAAGGAAGGATGTGTCATTATCTGTGTTATTTACTTAGTGTATTATATAAATTCAGCATTACAGAAGTATAATCAACCCAAATTGATTTCCTGAGTTAATATGAATTTATTCATTTGTTATAATCTAAGGAGAGATGATTGTATTGTTTCATACTACATGTAGGAACTTATATAAGAAAAATGGCTCTTATTTCAAGTAGTTTATATATTTTAATGACTAAAGATAATGTAAAATAATGAAGAAACAAAATAAAAAGAACAAACAAAACCAAAAATGCCTAAAACCCTTTTAAATATCATCTGGAATAAAAAGCAACTATGAAATTAGATATATAAAAATACAAGAACAACAATATGTAGAGAAATTAATCCCTAGAGTTTAGAAGTGGACATTATCAGGATACACAGAGATGGTATGCAACTTTAAATTTTTGTCATCAGGGTCAAATCAGGAGAAAAAAGATGGATTATATTTTTCCATTTAAAATGAAAATAGTTCGGTTGAGCAGAATTGGGGAAATACTTAAGCTGCTTTTTTCTTCTTTTTAAAGCAAGAATGTCAATTAAAAAACTGGTAAAAGACAAAAGTAAATATTCAGGAATATTTTTAAAATGGACATCCTAGTTATAAAAGGATGAAAAACACAGCACAGGAAATATGGTCAATAGTACTCATATAACTTTGTAAGGAGACAGACTTACTACGGTATTTTGCAATATATATAAGTGTGAAATCACTACGTTGTACACTGGAAACTAATATAATACTGTATGTCAACTATACTCCCATTAAAAATTTACAAGAAATAAAGAAAAAAATGTAAAGCATACTTCTCATCCACTCTTGAAATTTTACCAATCTGTATTCTCTGAGCATCTTGTATAACTAATAACCATGTTATGTGCAGGAAATAAATGTTTATTGTTTTATCTATCTTCCCCCCCAATTAATCCCTTAAAACAACTTTTGAAAATATTGTGGCATGAAATAAATTTCCTAAAATATTTCTACAAGTAAAAGTATAAAGTAATGAGAAAAAAAGAAAAAGAAAGGAGCGAAGGAAGGAAGGAAGGTAGGAAGGAAGGAAAGAGGAAGAGAGGGAAGGGAGGGAGGGAGGGAGAGAGAGAGAAACAACTTTTAGTTTTGAACCTGGGAGTGTGTTTTGACTGCATTGTTCAAGGAGTTGATCTTAAGTGGTTCGTAATCTTGGTTTTTTGGAGACATGATTGGTGGACCATCAAGAGAGAATTCTGGGGGCGCCTGGGTAGCTCAGTGGGTTAAAGCCTCTGCTTTCGGCTCAGGTCATGATCTCAGCATCCTGGGATCGAGGCCCGCATCAGGCTCTCTGCTCAGCAGGGAGCCTGCTTCCTCCTCTCCCTATCTCTCTGCCTGCCTCTCTGCCTACTTGTAATCTCTCTCTGTGTGTGTCAAATAAATAAATAAAATCTTTTAAAAAAAAAGGGGAGAATTCTGAGGGAAAACCAATCTTGGGAAGATTAGCAGAGGTGGAGGACCCAAATACCAAGAATGAGAACGAATACAGCAGAGGTACAAATTACCCCTGCATAATACTTAACAGTCAGGGCAGTGAACAATGAAAAATGCCGCACAGGTGGATGGGGAACAGGAAGATGTTTGATTTGGAGTTTAGGTGATTATTGATGCCTTCGGTGAAAGCATGTTTATTGCAAGGCAAAGTAGAATAGATTTTTCTATTATCTATGACTGCATAACAAACTACCTACACTAAAGCTTAGTAGCATAAATCAACCACTTTATTTTTTTCAAGATCTTGTGGGTCAGGAATTTGGGAAAGATTCAGCTGGGTAGTTGGCTCTGACATGCTCATAAGGCATCAGCTCTGGTGCCTGAGTCAGGAGGATCAGCTCCCAAGACAGCTTTACCACTCACATGTCTGATACGGTAGTGCTCTTTGATCTCTCCCTCCACCCCCTCACCACTCCGTCCCCTCACTGAACATAGCTCCGCACTTTCTAGCATGTTCTCACAGCACAGTGATCTCTCGGCAACTATACTTCTTACATAAGGCCTTGCTACTAAAAGAAAAGCAGAAGCTCACAGCCCAGTGAAAGGCTAGGCCTACAACTGGCACAAAGTCACTTCTGCCATATTCTATTTGTCAAAGCCATACGCAGTTTGGTGGTATTCAAATGGCCAAATACTATGGGTGGTGATATTGGCTTTCCTGCTTGATGGAGGAGTTCCAAGTTCACACTGAGGAAGAGTAGGTACCATATAGAAGTCATCTTTAGAAAATGCAGTTGGTCACAGAAGAGTTAAGGAAATTCTAAGCACTACTAGGATGATGAGGAAGACTACTAGGAGACTACAAGGATGAGGAGGGAGGTTCAGCGTGTTTGGTAAACACTGAGTAGCTTACAGTATTTTCAACAGAAGACAGGGTTAAAGAGACTGGAGGGGGAGTAGATAGAACTCATATCATGAGACCAGAGATGTGAAGGCAGCCTAAGATATAGTTACTTCAATAGGTAGTTATTTTTAGTTGTGAAGTAATTTGGCCAAACTTGAAACTTCCATGATATAATTTTGTTTTGTTTTGTTTTCCCAGGTGACAGGTTATTCGACCTGAGTCAATGAGAGCAGTATGGAGAGACTGAAGTGGGAGGCCAGTTTGGAGGCTACTTCTTTATGAGTAATCCACATAAAGAAGCAGTTTCAATTAAAATTTAAGCAATAGAAATGGGGAAAAGGGAACAGACTGAAAAAATGATTCAGATCTAGAGAACAGTGGAGTAAATGTGGAAGGGAAGCCCACAGAAAATATCACAGAGATTTTCTGATTCTAGGGAAGACTGAAGAGAGAATTATTTTTTTCCCCCTCAGAGATCTACTGAAACGGTGCTGTAGAAGTTTTTCAAAAGACTTCATTTAGGCTTACATAATCTCCACAGTAATTGCTGAATATCTGAATACTGTTGAATAACCGTTCTAGAGTACTGAGCGCCAGAAAGGGGTCACAGTTGGAAGACAGAGGGATCCTTTTCTTAGGGAGAAGGACCTCTGCGTCCCCAAAGCAGAGAAGACAAAACTTCCCTGTGGGACTCTTGTGCTCTACTGTGTGAATCTCCTGAGGATGGAAGAGAAGTTGGGAAAAACAAGGGGGCCTCTACAGCAGCAGAGACACAGAAGATATGACTTCACAAAGTCTCTTATAACCATTATCGATTTTTTTAAGGATTTTATTTATCTTTCTTATGGGGGAGGGAAGAGAGGGACAGAAGGAGAGGGAGAGAGAGAATTCCAAGCAGACTTCCTGCTGAGAGCAGAGCCTTGACACAGAACTTGATCCCATGACCCTGAGATCATGACCTGAGCCAGAATCAAGAGTCAGATGCTTAACCATCTAGACCACCGAGGTGCTCCATCACTATCTTTTTTTTTCTTATCATTTAGCTTCTTCTTAGCACCTGCTGTTACATGTACTTTTCCTAAAAGATAATAAGGACTTCTGAGAAGATGGCAGAATAGGAGGGTCCTGAGCTCACCTCCTCCCATGACACACTGAGATAACAGCTACATTTGTGCAACTAACTCTGAAAACAGCCCAAAGACTGATGGAGCAGGCTCTCCAGAGTTAATGCTAGAGAGGAGGCCGCATTGGTAGAAGAGGTGGAGACATGATTGGGAATAAACTAACGGTGAGACTGACCACAAATGGGAGGGACACCATGAGCACAGAGAAGTGCGAATATCAGACTTCACCCCAGACACAGAGGACCAGCACTGGAAAGATGAGTCCCCATTACCTCTGGCTTTGAAAACCACTGGGGCTTAATTTCACAAATTTTTATAATCTGCACTTAACTCCAGGTGGTTTAAAAACCAGCAAGCTTAGCTCCAGGGAAGCAGAGGGTGAAAGGAAACTGAAGCCCCCATCTTTAAAGAGCAAGCATAATAAAGAACCTGGCCAAGATGCAGAATAGAAGTAGCAGTTTGAAAAGCACCTGGTATATGCATGAAGGTTTATTAATTAATCTCAGAACATGCATTGGAAAGGCAAGGATCCATAGGAGACTTCTCCAAGAACAAAAGTGCTGGTGGGCACCATTTCTCACCCACCCATTACCTGGACAGCCAGACACATGTGGGCAACAGTATAAACACTCTCTATCTTGCTAGTTCTGCCTTTAAAAATATATCTATTATTTATTTATTTATTTGAGAAAGAGAGCAGAGCACAAGCGGGTTGGGGGAGGGGAAGAGGAACCGGGAGAAGCAGACTCTCTGTTGAGCAAGGAGCCCGATGCAGGACTAGATCCCAGGACCCTGAGATCACGACCTGAGCCAAAGGCAGATGCTTAACTGACTGAGCCACTGAGACTCCCTGCTAGCACAGCCGCTGCCTACATTATCTAGCCCATCCAATCTGCTCCACTTGGCAGGTATCCCTCCTATGCAGCCTCTTTTCCAACACACTCTACAAGCAATCCCAGCAGGGATCAATGCCACTCCAAAGTGACTCTCATCCTGGGGAGAAGGGAAGACAAACAGATGCAACAGTGCACCCACAGTTGAACAAGCAAACTTTATGGCAGGCAGTGCAGAGAGAGCACCCTGATTAGTGTGACAGCAGCCCTGACCAATAGATGGGGTACAGACACCAGAACTGACTGGCAGTCCTGCCCACCAATAAAAACCTCTCAGAGGGCAGCACAGGGAGAGAACCCTGTAGTTAAGTATGACTATGGTCCCTGCAGCCAGACCAAAGGCAGGCATCTGATCTGGCTTCTGACACCACACAACTAGAGGGCCATCATGGCCCAAGAGAAGCGCCTTAGTAGGGCAGGGACAAAACCATGCCTGGTGCACCCACAACAGAAAAATTGGGTCATTGTAGCCAAATGGACTGAAGGCAAATATGGTTCTGCCACAGTATGGCACAGGCAGCCCACATAGGAGACTCCCCTGGAGCCCCTGGTTGTGAATAAGGAGCACTGAACTACAGGTCACCACAAGACCTCTTCTTCATAAGGCCGCTACTCTCAGGATCAGGACCACAGCTGACTTTCCTAACACATAAAAGCAAGAAGAGAGAGTTGAGAAAATGAGAGATCTAGGAATATGTCCCACATAAAAGAACAGGACAAAAACACAGTAGAGGAGCTAAATGAAAAATAGATATGCAGTATGCCTGATAAAGATTTCAAAGTAATGGTAATAAAGATACTCACTGGACATGAGAAAAAAGTAGAAGTTCTCAGTGAGACATTCGAAAAAGAAAAAAAAAATTTTTTAAAGGAAGAACTCAATAACAAATAAAAAATACACTAGAGGGAATCAGTAACAGATTAGAGGATGCAAAGAAAAATTCAGTGATCTACAGGACAGGGTAGTGGGAAACAGATAAGCAGAACAGCAAGAAAACAAAAACAAAAACAAAGCAGAATAAGAAATTAGACAAGGTTAATGGACTTCAATGATATCATCAAGCATAGTAACATTTGCATTATAGGGATCCCAGAAGGAGAAGAGAGAAAGAAAGGGGCATAAAATTTATTCAGAAAATAATAGCTGAAAACTTCCTTTATCTGGGGGAAGAAAACGGAAATCCAGATCTAGGAAGCAGAGAGAGCCCCCAACAAAATTAATGCAAGGAGGTCCACAGCAAAACACATCATTAAAATGTTAAAAAGTAATGATAGAGAGAATTTTTAAAGCATCAAGAGAAAAGAAAATAGTCACATACAAGGGAAACCTCATAAGTTCTTCAGCTGATTTTCAGCAGAAATTTTGCAGGCAAGAAGCGAGTGGCAAGATATATCCATAGTGCTCAAAGAAAGAAAAAAAAACAAAACAAAATCTCAAAAACTTGCAACCCAAAATACTCTACTTGTCAAGGTTATCATTTAGAATAGAAGGATAGAAAGAGGTTCCCAAACAAAAGTTAAAGAAGTTCACCACCACTTACACAGCCTTATAAGAAATGTGAAATGGAACTGAGTATAAAGAAAAGGCCATTAATTGGGAATAAGAAAATTAGCAAAGGAAAAAAAATCTCTCAAGTTAAATGCAAAAATATAATAAAGGCAGGTTAATCCCTTATAAAACCAGACGGGAGTTAGTACACAAAAGCAGGAAAACCAATTAGATATATAAAAGCAAACAAGAGAGTTACCAAAAAAAAAAAAAAAAAAGGATGTAAGGTATGACATCATATACATAAAATGTAGGGGAGAGTAAAAATTTAGTGACTTCAGAATAGGTTCAAATTTAATTAACTATCAATTTAATACATGTTGTTATACACAGAAGATGACATATATGAACCTAATAGTAACCACAAGTCAAACTCCTACAATGGATATACACATGCACATACTAAAGAAAGGAATCCAAGCATAACAGCAAAGAAAGCCATCAAACCACAACGGAAAAGAGCAAAAGAAAAAACAAAGGAATAGAAAAGAACTACAAAACAAACAAATAAAAAAACTTATAAAACAAGTATAAAAATGACAAAAAGAAAATACCTATCAATAATTATATTTAATGTGAATAGACTAAATGCTCCAATCAAAAAACAGTGAGTAACTGAATGGAGAAAAAAGCAAGACCCATCTATAACCTGTTATGTAGGAGACTCATGTCAGACCTAAAGACACATGCAGATTTGAAAGTAAAGGGAAGGAAAAACATTTGTCATGCAAATGGAAGCAAAAAGAAAGCTGGGGTAGCAATACTTATATCAGACAAAGACTTTAATATAAAGATTGTAACAAGACACGAAGAAGGTCACTATATAATGATATAAAGAACAATGCATCAAAAGGATTTAACAATTATAAATATCTATGCACCCAATATGGAAGCATCTATGGATATAAAGCAAATATTAACAGACATAAAAGGAGAAATTGACAGTAACACAATAATAGTAGGGCACTTTAACACCTCATTTACATCAATGGAGACCATCTAGACAGAAAATCAACAAGGCAACAGTGGCCTTGAATGACACATTAGACCAGACAGACCTAAAAGATATGTACAGAAGACCCCACCCAAAAAGTGAGAATTATACATTATTACCAAGTGCACATGGAATTTTCTCCAGGTAGATGTTGGGCCACAAAGCAAGTCTCAATAGATTCAAACAGACTGAAATGGTATCATGTAATCTTTTCCAACCATAATAGTATGAAACCAGAAATCAATCACAAGAAAAAACCTGGAAAGAACACAAATAATGGAGGCTAAATAACATGCTACTAAACAAGGAGTGGGTCAACCAAGAAATCAAAGAGGAAATCATAAAATACATGGATATAAGTGAAAATGAAAACACAATGGTCAAAGTCTTTGGAAAGTAGCAAAAGTTATTCTAAGAGGGAGGTTTATAGCAATACAGACTACCTCAACAAGAAAGAAAAATATCAAACAACCTAAACTTGCACCTAAAGGAGCTATAAAAAGAACAACAAACAGTGCCCAAAGCCAATAAAAGGAAGGAAATAATAAATAAATATTAGAGCAGAAATAAATGAAATAGAGATGAAAGAAAGAAGGAAGGAAGGAAGAAGAAAGAAAGGAAGAGAAAGCAAGCAAGCAAGCAAGCAAGCTAGCGAAAAGATCAATGAAACCAGAAGCTGGTTCTTTGAAAAGATAAACAAAATCAATAAACCTTGAGCCATAGTCATCAAGAAGAAAAAACCTGGAAGCATCACAATCCCAGACTTCAAGATATACTACAAAGCTATAGTAATTAAAACAGTATGGTACTGGCACAAAAACAGATACATACAACACTGGAAAGGAATAGAGAGCCCAGAGATAAACCCCATGTTTATGTGGTCAATTAATCTTTGACAAAGGATACAAGATTTTATTTATTTATTTGAGAGAGAGACAGAGAGAGTAAGTGAGCAGGACAGGGAAAGCCGGAGGGAGAAGCAGACTCCTGCTGAGCAGGGAACCCGATGTGGGACTTGATCCCAGGACCTGGAGATCATGACCTGAGCTGAAGACAGATGCTTAAACCCACTGAACCACCCAGGAGTCCCCAGCATACAGATATTACTTTAGCCTCTTTGTATTCAGTAAGAGTGAATGCCCCTCGTCAGTGTGCTGGTGTCTCTGAGCTCAGAATGCATTGCATGAACATGTCCAGAGACTAGATTCCCTGTCTGTGGTTGCAGGGGAGGGGAGAGAGGGAACACTGTTGGCTAGCCTCTGAGATCTGCTATCCATGTCTCATGTGCCAATGTCGCTGTGTTTACTATCATCTGACATCTTCACTCTGGGAGGTACCATGTATCCTCTTCCAAAACACTTTTGGAAGTTTTGGGAGCACAAGTGAGCCTCCTTCTTAGTTTTTCTCCAGTAGACACTTAATGTTTCAACTTTCTTAACTTGAACAAAGCAATTGATACTCATATCTCAGCTTTATATACTCAAAACCTTTACTGATGTGTCTTGTTTCTGGTGTGCTCTAGTACCATTTTGGTCCTTGTAAATTTATACTTTCTATCTAACTTTGTGGCAGGGAGGGGTGTGACAGGAGGCATTTTTGTAATTGTGTGTCTTATAGTTCCTGTTTGCCAGGATGTCTGTGTTTTTTTTTTCTTTTTAACTTTAAAAAGATTATACTCTTTCCTACTGATTATATTATGAAGAGTTAAGATGGAAGATTACAAAAGATAATATGCTTGGCCAACGTGGGAAAAAACTACTCATGAGGATCAACTTGAAACCACATTTTCTGACTTCAAGTCTCCTGGTCTTTCTGCTATTCTATCCATCAAGAGTGGGTCAGCTAACTGCTGTCCAGGGGGCAGATTCGGTCCACTGTGTTTTTGAAAATAAAGGTTTATAGAAACATAGCCAGTATTTTTTTATGAACTATCTGTGGCTGCTTTCACACAACAATGGCAGAGTTGAGTATTTTCCAAGGGTACTAAAAAGTCCGAAATATACGTCGTCTAGATATTTATAGAAAGAGTGAGTCAATCCCTGCTGCAGACTCTTACGTAAACGATGCCCTGATCACTTTGCTCTGTGAGCCCCACCTGTGCCTCTGGACACAGTACTCTGGAAATCTTTATCTCACTGTATTAAAAGGTGCGCGTGTGCACGTGTGTGTGTGTGTGTGTGTGTTCAACTGGATCCTCAAATGATTAAATAAGATAAAGAATGTCTGACTGTCTTTCTCCCAAATAACCAGAGTCAGCATTTTGCATTTTTTTAATTCATTTTGGCTGATAAAAATATTTAGAACGGTCTAGATACCTAGCAGACTGTTGGAAAAGAACACCTGGACAGTTTCTTCAGTTCTTTGGTCCAAAAGGGCCTATACGGTTGAGGACTTCAGAATGCAACCACAAGCTATATAAACACATCTGGATTTGGTCAAACAGCATCACTGCATCCTTGCTAAACAAAGATAAGCATCTGTCATGTCTGCATAGCTTCTTCATCCTAAATAATGCTGGTCTTGTTAAGCATGGACATTCAAATCACATCTAGGGCTGTCTCTCCTTCATCTGGTAATTCATTCATGTGGATCTTTTCCTAGCTCTGAACCCACGAAATAAGATAATCCAAAAAGGTGATCTAGTGGCACAAATAGGTAGTCCTCCAGCATGAACTCAGTGGCTTTACTATTTTCATTATGTTTGTAATTTGTGTAACATTAGGAGCACTGTTTTCAATTCAAGGCATGGTCGTGATGAAGAGTTTTCATGTTTATAATTCAAACCACAAGAATCATCATTTCCACATCATGGAATGTACTGTTCTGCCATCAAAGACACATTCTTTGGCGATTAGCGACTATATAACAAAACCTCACTTTCCAAAAAAATGAAAAACTGAACCAGCAATGGAAGAGGACATTTCAAAGTGAAAAGAAAACCCAAAATGTGTTGAAATACTTCTGTTTGACAAAATATTACCAGAAGGATACTGAAGCAGATTCAGAAAGCACAGCCCAACAGTATTAGAGAGCAGTATATAAAACAAAAAGAGGCACCTGGACTGAGCATCAGGGAACCTGATTTCCAATCTCGCCTCTGTGCTTACTTGCTCTGTGATATTTGCTCCACGGAGCCATTAGCTTCATCATAAAAAGCTAAAACATGAACAAACACATGCTTGTGGGCTGGATTAGGTGATTTCATAAAGTCCCTGCAGCTCTCTCAATTTTAAAGCCCCACTGTACAATTTACTGATAATTTTGTTACACAGAAAATGTTAATAATCGTGTAAGCTTAGTGTACAAAGAAAATCCTCACTATGTAGTCTAGTCCAATAACAACTGATAACATTATTCCCTGCCTGAAGATTTCTGACCAGACCTTCCCTAGGACTGGTCACTCTGAGGCATGAATAAATCTTCCTTGATGTTTAAGTTTTGTTTTTGCCTCACTAAAATAACATTCTATCTTCTTATGCTTCCCCTGCTAATTCAGGTATGCCACATCTCTGCATATCTTCACCCCATAGAGTAACAGACCTAAGTAACTTTTAAATACATTTCCATGCTAAGCAGAAGAAATATTGAACAGAAACATTAAAAAGGGAGGTTCAAAAAAATGAGGCTCACCAACAATGCCCAGGCACCGCTGTGTGAATTATCAGTTAACTGAGGCACAGATTTTTGATTAGGAATCTTCAATAACTGACCATTGTTAAGAAATCTGGAAATTAAGCCTGGAAAATAAGCAAGAGCCCCCTTTTCCAAGGGGATGAAACATTCAAAGATAGTGGATTACTATCTCCTAGAAAGGAAGTAAGGTATTGAGGATTTCTTCAAGAGAATGCTGTTGTCTCTTCTACTTACGAGGGTCACAGGGACCTAAGGGAGAGCGGCTCTGAGAGCAGGTTCTGGCTGCACGTAGCCCTACGAATATTTCCAGTTTCATCACATCACAGAGGGGATTTTTAGCAAGGCAAATACCCTCACATTCATAACC
This sequence comes from Ailurus styani, assembly GCA_002007465.1. Classification (NCBI taxonomy): domain Eukaryota; kingdom Metazoa; phylum Chordata; class Mammalia; order Carnivora; family Ailuridae; genus Ailurus; species Ailurus styani. Next base: position 1,279,028 of record LNAC01000224.1, read on the forward strand.
AAGAGGAGGAGGAAAAAAAAGGAATACTTCCTAACTGAAGAGAAATGAGTGAGTCAGCTGACTCAGGAAGCAGCTTCCACAAGTGCTCCCCTGAACAGAGACCTAAGGAAATGGCTCTCTGATGAGAACACCCTAAGAGGAAATCGTCGGAAGCCGAACATCCTTGCCGGGGCCAGGAGTGTTTTGATGGAGGGCATGTAATTAGCCCTGTGTATATTAAAATATACCAGAAAACAGCTGGAATTATGTTATGAAATAGTATTTTCAAGGCTTTAAAAAACAGATTTACGTTCACGGCAAAAACTGAGGGGAAGGTGGCAGAGATCTCCCACATCCCCTCTGTCCCCCACAGCCCGCCCCACACAGGGCTAGCCTCCTCATTACCCACATTCCCCCTACAGAGAGCACATATGTTACAGGTGAGGAGTCTACACGGACACTTCAAAGTCACCCTGAGTCCATGGTGCCCCTGCCGATTTGCTCAGCAGGTACAGTCCGTGGTGTGCACACACATCTAGTAACAGGCATCCAACACCACAGCATCACACGGAGTGTTCTCCCTGCCCTAAATCCCTCCGTGCTCCACCTGTTCATCTCTCCTGTCCCCAACTCCAATCCCAAGGCTGGAAAACCCCTGACCTTTGTCTCTGCAATTCTGCTTTTTGCAGAATGTCATACAATTTGAATCATGTAGTAGGCAGTCTTTTCAGACTGGTTTCTTTCACTTAGTAATAAGCACCTAAATCTCTTCCATGTTTTTCAAGGCCTGATATTCCTTTTCTTTTCAGGGCTGAAGAGCATTCCGTTGTATGGACATCAATTCATTTAATTCCATTTACCTAATGAAGGAGAGCTGGTTGGCTTCCAAATTTTGTCAATCATGAATAAAACTGCTAGAAGCATCCGTGTGCAAGTCTTTGTGTGGACGGAGACAATACTTTGACCAAACTTTGTGTTTGCACCCTGTCCTGCCCAGATGCTTAATTCATGTTGACTCCCTGACTGTTAACATCAGGTATTCATTTCAAAGAAAAGTGGGTTGACAATATGCTATGGATTGAACGGTGTCCACCAAAAAGATTATGTTGAAATCCTAACTCCTGAAACCCGAGAATGTGACCTCCTTTAGAAAGAGGGGTCTTCAGAGCTGTAATCTCGTTACAATGAGGTCAGACTCAGGGGGAGGGGGAGGGGGGTTCGCTAATCCAGTGTCACTAGTGTCCTCATAAGAAGAGAGGACGCATAGACACATGGGAATGCCACGTGAAGATGGAAGAGTAAGCAGCCAGGCAACTGGGGGCCAAAGAAGAGCAAGGACTTCGGGCCATGACCGAAAGCTTCAAAGAGGAAGGAAGGATCCCACCCAGAGTGTCAGAGGGAGCATGGCCTCGTCGACACCTTGATTCCAGACTCCCACATCTGAGAGGATAAATTTCTCTTGTTTTAAGCCACCCAGTTTTTAATGCTTTGTTATAGCAGACCTAGGAAGCTATACAAATATGAAAATTAAGTTAAAGAAATTCAGATTATTGGACCCATCTTCCACATAAAAGTTTTTGGTTAATAATAGCTACCTTGAATACAAAGAAAATAGGACAGCAAATTTGAGAGAAACAACACGTGAATTAAGTAAATCTTGAGAGTGATTACTTTAACCTCATTTTTTTTTCCCAACACAATATATAGTTGGTTTCCACGGAGGAGGCCATATGGGAATTTAAACTGCGAATAACCAACCTGATTTGTTTGGTTTTTGGGGGGGGGTTAATAAAGCATATTGATCAATTTGATCAGGCACCTTTTAAATGCAAGTTTTCATGCACTACCTTCCTAAAACCTGGAATAAACCTGAGTTTCACATGCGGATGTATTTAGGCATTTCTTTCAGATTCATTTTGTCAGCCTTCTGGAAAACATTAGTGTAAAATATTTCTGATCTCCTATGGGAATTAAGATTTCATTATGTAGATAATGGTAAGTAAATTTTTGGTTGGGGGAAAAAGTTGCTGGAGGCACGTTTAATAAATGTGCCATGTTAGTCAGGCTTGGTTGCCTATGTTTTAATATATTAGCTAGATGCCTTTATATATCAATATGCTGTAAATCTAAGATATTGAACCCTTTCTAAGTAAGAATCATTGTCAAACCGAACATGAGTGATACCAGCAATAAATAGAGAATGCATAAGAAATAACAGGAATAAAACAAGAGTTGCTTTTTGACTAAGCATCTGCAGTACTGCTATTTGTAGAAGATGATGCCACTTGCGGATTTTAAACAATTTAAAATTTTAAGGTTTAAACTGAAATAGGCTTGCTTGTTCAGAGCTTTGATCCTTCTAGCTATTGTGAAATCTTCTTGACCTCTGAGAGGCACAGTGCAAAAAGCAATTGCCTAGAGAACATTACTTAGCCAACTACACAATTGACCACTTTTGGGGGCTGGGGAGGAAATCGATATGTGTTGAATGATTATAACCAGTATCATTGATACGTCACTAAATGTAGAGCCTGTAATTAGTAAAACACACAGGTTTCTTCCCTCCAGTTCAGTCTTCACAAGAACACGAAAAAAGAGTTACTCAGTGCAATCTTATGGATGAGAAAACCAAGGTTCGAGACTTTGTGTCTGAGTGCCTAACACAGAGTAGGAGTTCAAAGAATGTGAATGGAAGAAAGTGGATGGATGGATGGAAGGAAGGAAGGAAGGAAGGAAGGAAGGAAGAAAGGAAGGAAGGATGGGAGGGGAAGGAGGAAGGGAGGAAGAAAAGCCAAAAAAAAAAAGGTAACAAAAGGAGGGGAGGAAGGAGGGAACAAACGGAAGGCTGGCTGACTCAATAATACCACTAAAGTATCAAGTTATAAGACTCAGAACTAGGTAACCGTTCCAACCCAAGTATTTTCTTTGGTATTGTTTCTTTTTCTTTTTCTTTTTCTTTTTTTTTTTTTTTAAGATTTTATTTATTTATTTAACAGAGAGAGAGAGAGAGGTTACAAGTAGGCAGAGAAGCAGGCAAAGAGGGAGAGGAGGAAGCAGGCTCCCCGCTGAGCAGGGAGCCCGATGCGGGCCTNGGACCCTGAGATCATGACCTGAGCCGAAGGCAGAGGCTTTAACCCACTGAGCCACCCAGGTTCCCTTTGGTATTGTTTCTGTAGTTTTTTTTCAAGCTCTATCAATCTTTATATTCACATGTGCTGAGAAAGAGATCCTCTCCTTCTCCTAAGTAGCTGACAGAATACTAACCACAGAGAAAAGATGTTGAGATCTTTGTGTGGCCTTATATGTTTTATTCCCATCTTTTGTAGCAATTTTACATTCAAAAATATGCGGTCGAAATAGGACAAGGAAAGTTACAGAAGGAATTAAGTAATACAAATAAGAGAACTAATACAAAGGATAATGGTTGAATGAAATTATTCTAAGATCCTTATATTTTACAGGAAATGATACATTATTAAATCTAAGTAGATTAGGATAAATTAAAGAAGCATATTTTAATCCCCAGAATAACTATTTTTTAAAAATTTTATTTATTTGAGAAAGAGAGAGCACAAGCAGGAGGAACAGCAGGCAGAGGGAGAAGCAGACTCCCCACTGAACAGGCAGCCTGATGCAGGACTTGATCCCAGGACCCTGGGGATCGTGACCTGACTCAAATACAGATGCTTAACTGACTAAGCCACCCAGGTGCCCCCAGAATAACTAATTTTTAAAAATAATACAGGGAGGTGTATTTGAAAAACCAGCAGAGGCATAAAAATGAAATAATACCAAAATATTGTTAGCGCAAAAAAAAAAAGACAAAAAAGAAGAGGAGCAAACAAAAGGTCATATGGGACAGATTAAAATAAATTAAGAAAATAAATTAAGAATATAAATTATTATATTAAATGTATATGTATTAAACACCCAAGGAGACATTCTCCAAATGGTTAAAAAATCCAAATTCAACATTTTGTTTTCTGTAAGAGATGAACTTTAAATATAAACACAATTTCAGTTAAAAGCAAAGATATAGAAAGAGATATTATGGAAGTAACAAGCATATGAGAGCTGACATGCTTAGGTTAACACTGGACCAAGTAAACTTTGATGTAAGGAATATGACTAAAGAGGGGCATTTCATAGAAGTAAAAAGACCAGTCTAGACAGAAGACATACAACTCCTGAAAGTGTTTGTACTAAAAAGTAGTTTCAAAACACATGAATTAGACAGAATTAAAGTGATGAAGGGCAAGAGAAATCCGAAATTCCAGTTGGATTTGACCCTGCTGATTGAACTGTGGTTAGAAACTGACAGAACAACTGGGAAAAAGTCTCTAGGTGTGGAGAGGATCTGAACAGCACCGTCCAGTAAATGCGCGGATACGAGTGACGTTCATGGAACGCCACACCCAGTAACCACAGCACACGCTCCCCCCAAGGATATACGGCCCCTGGTGCATATTCTCCGGGAAGGAGAGGATTAAATCAGAAAGCTGTACAACTACATACCTTGAAACTCACTCCCAGGATCTGAAAATTTAAACAGCTTACTTCTGCAGGAGCACTGACGGCTGAACTAAGAAATCAGAAGGAGAATTATAAAATACTTAAGACAGAACAGCAATGCATGTTTAACACATCAAAGCTGACGGGACGCCACTAACATAGCTAAAGAGGAAATTTGTAGTTTTGAAGAATTATGTTGGAAAAGAAAACAAGAAAAGTTAAAAAGCCATTATCTACATTTTAATCAAAATGTAAAGTAGAGAGGAGGCAGAATATTACTATTATAAAGGCAGAAATCAGTGAAAGGGAGCATGATCATTAGAGAAAAGAATCAAAGCCAAAAGTGGATTTATTGAAGAAAAAAGCAGTATAAAAACTGATAAACCCACAGAAAGGCTAAATTAAAAAGAGAGGGAAAACAAATGATCAATCTCTGGAATGAAAAAGGAGCTATCAAGCTCCTTTGGTCTTTGAATAAAGAATCTGATGAATAATCTACAAAATAATTTGACCACTAAGATGAAATAGGACAAATTCCTTTTAACTTAACAAAATGATGAAACGGAAAATTAGGATGAGGTTTTTGTTTTGTTTTGTTTTGTTAAGTAAAAGGTTGAATTATCAAAAACTTCCTCATAAAGAAAACAAGTTCAGGGGCGACCTGGGTGGCTCAGTAGGTTAAGCGTCTGACTCTTGGCTTCGGCTTACGTCATCTGAGATCAAGCCCTGTGTGGGGCTCCCTGCTTAGCGGGGAGTCTGTCTGAGTTTCTCTTGCTCGCTCGCTCTCTCTGCGCTCCTCCAGCTCCCCGCCTCTCTAAAAACAGAAAAGTTCAGATGGCTTCACTGGTGAATTCTAACAGTTAAGGAAAACATATTACCAGTTGTACATAAACTTTCAGAATATATAGGAAAAGAAACAGTCTCCAGCTATTCTTACGTGCTTGGCATAATCTTGATACCAAAAGTTGAGAAGACATGAGAAGATATTAAAAATTTGGACAAAATCTCTAAAAATATAGATTTAAACATTCTTAAGAAACTATTAGCAACTAACATACAATGCTCTATAAAAGAGTAACTCAACTATAAGGCAGAATTTGAAAGAATGCAAAAAATGCCAAGATTTGTTTAAAACTGAAAATCATTCAGGGTTAATCATCACATTAACATAATAAAGGTGAAAAACACATCTCAAATCAACTCAATAAATGAATATCTGACACAATGCAATACATATCAGCATTTTTTTTTAAGAAGATAACGGAAGGAAAGTATCTTAGGAAACTAGGAAGAAAGGGGAAATTTTAGGCCCAACAGAGGGAGACAAAGAAGAATTACAGCTAACAGAAATACTTACTGGTGAAATACTGAATGTGCCCCCACTAATACTGAAATCAGGTAGGAGAGTATTTAGTAATTCTGTCCAACATTATACTATATTAATAGCTATATTAATAGCTTAAAGTTTGAATAGAAAGTACATTTCATCATTCAAAAGTGACACAATTGGTTATCCAAAAAGTCCTGAGGACTATACAAAACAATACTTGAATCAACAAATAAATTTAGCACATCACAGGGGAAAAATTATATTTGTAATTACCAGCAACAAATAATTAAAAAACAAAATTTAAAACTCCATTTAAAAATTATTTCAAAAACACAATATGAAATTAACAGGACATGTTCAAGATCACTATACCATGAACTATGAATCATTATAAAAATAAAATTAAAAAATACATTAATGGAAAGACAAACTGTGTGTTGGACTGAAATACTCAATATTGTTAAAATGCCAGCTATCCCCTAATCAATCTACAGATTCAACATTTTCATCATAATCACAGAAGGTTTTGTAACAGAAACAAATTGACTGAAAAATTTATATGGAAATCCAAAAAACTTAGATTTAATTTTGAATAACAGTAAACAAGTCCATGTGATATTAGTGTAAGATGACTCAAATCAACGAATTAAACAAAATAAAGATTCTGAAAGACACACACGTGGAGATTTGATTCTTTCAAAGGCATTAAATCCATTATTTAAAATAAATTATTAATCATTATTTAATTATTTAATCATTATTTAATATTTAAATTAATTTTTTTAAGTTTTTTTTTTTTTGACAGAGAGGGATCACAAGTAGGCAGAGAGGCAGGCAGAGAGAGGAGGAAGCAGGCTCCCCGCTGAGCAGGGAGCCCGATGCGGGACTCAATCCCAGGACCCTGAGATCATGACCTGAGCCGAACACAGAGGCTTTAACCGATGGAGCCACCCAGGCACTCTAATGTTTAAATTATTAATCATTATTTAAAATAAATGAAAAAATTTAAAATAAATGAAAAAATGTTATTTTCTATAAAGATGCTTAAACAACTAGACATGCTGTCTCAAAGAAAAGAAAACCATCAGCCTGTCACACACCATACAAAAAAGTAATTTGAGGTGGATGGTAGATTTAAGTTAATATGTCACAACTAAAATAGTTCTTTTTAAAAAGATTTATTTATTTATTTCAGAGAGAGAGCAGGGAGAGGGCCAGAGGGAGAGAGAGAATCTCAAGCAGACTCCCTGCTGAACACAGAGCCTGACACAGGGCTCTAACCCATGCCCCCAAGATCATGACCTGAGCCAAACCAAGAGTCAGACGCTTAACTGACTGAGCCACCCAGGTGCCCTGGAGATAAAATACTTCTAAAGGAAAATATAGGAGAACATTTTTGCCACCTTGGGTTGACTAATGTGTATCAGAAAGGACAGAAAAACCAGTGACTAAAGAAAATTGATAAAACAGACTCTATCAAAATGAAAAGTGTCTTCTCATCAAAAGACATCGATAACAGACCTAGAAAGAATACTCAGTAGTCCCATCTCGTGAAAGACTTACATCTAGCATATAAAATATGTCTCCAACTTGGGAAAAAATAGCTCCGTAAATAAATGGACAAAGGACTTGAACAGTCACTGCACAAAAAGAAGACATGAAAATGGCCAGTGACACATAAAACAGTGGCTCAATATTTCTGGTTTTCAGGGAAATTAAAATTAAATTAATTATAATGAGATACCACTATACATATAATAGAATGACTAAAATTAGGATTCACAAAATTGCTTGTGGTAATGTAATATAATACAAGTACTTGAGGAAAATAAAGTTTCTTTTAAAGGTAAATATTTACCTCCTTATGGCCCAACAATTACATTCCTAAATATCTGCATAGGGAAATAAAAACTTGTTCATAACAATCATATAATATTCATGGCATCTTATTTCACAAGAACTAACAAACATAAATGTCTGCTGAAAGGGGAATGAACAAACAGGGGTGTATGCGTCCCATGACAAACTACTAAAGAACAAAGAGAATGAAGTGCCGCTACATACAACCCCATCAATGAGTCTGAGTCATTACACAGAAAGGAAGAAATTGGACACCAAAGAGTACATATTTCATCCTATTTACCTAACCTTCTAATCTAGGAAAAAACTAACCTATGGGGGAAAAAATCAAAAGAGTGGTTGCTTTTAGGAAGGAGTGAATCATAAGGGATCTTTATCCCTTATGAAATATTCTGTATCTTAGGCATGTGACCAACAGAGGTGTTAATTTGCCTCTAAAACTCTACTCTAAAAATACACTGAATTATTTAAGATTTGTACATTTCACTCTATGCCAATTTTACCTCAAAAAGGAGCGGTAAACAAATAGTGACTTTTATTAGTAAGTTTGCTTTTCATAGTAATAAAGGGGTAGGAAAGCTGAAACTAACTTCTGTGTCTCCACATTTTAGCAAATGAATAAATATGTTGAGAATAGTGGAAGCCAGTTTTCTCACTATTGAGAAGGGACACACACAGATATGACAGCAGCTGGGAAGTTCTCACTCTCACTGAGCTGGAGCTTATAAGAGATTACGGATGCATATGAAGAGACAGTAGAGATACATGCTTACATGTGTGTGTAGACACAGACATGTGCACTCTCTCATAGAAAAGGCCTGGAGGCAATGGCATACCCACAGTAATGAGCATACCTAGGACCTAGGTCTTCTCTCGCACACACCATTCAACGTAAAAAGGAGCCAAGACTTTTTGTAAAAATGCTTGATCCCAGGGCTGGGGAAAGAATAGTTCAAGATGAAGCTGAAAATGTTCAAAGAATCAGGACATGGCAAGATGGCACTGGAGCCTTCTTGGAAGGACTTCCACTGGCCAAATCTGGGAAAATTGTATCAACAACATAAATAATGAGAATCACAGATTATGTAGAGGCCAAGGGCAGCTTGCCCCAAAATGGGCCACTCTGGCATGAACATTATTTTGAGTCCAAAGTAATCAAAACCCAACAAATGCGGGAAGGGACTTTCTGGTCCTCAACTACCTAAACTTATGTTGGAAAGGAGAGTCTGTACCAGGAAGCGAGCAAGGAACAGAGAGTCTCCTTCACCTAAAAAACTCATCCACATAACAGGGCAACCTTTGTTTTTCAAAATGTCCTCCACTTTCCTGCTAATGCTCTTCCTCCCCTTTGTGTCCTCAGACCCTGCCCCCGTCCTGAGCTCAGATAGCCTTCATGTTGCCTCACTGTCTTTGGAATTCCACATCTGTGTGGATTCCCTGTATGGATCCCCAGTAAATATGATATTCTTCTGTTAACCAGTCTCATGTTAATTTGATTCTAAGTCCAGCAAGAAGGACCACAGGGCAGAGGAAGCTCTCCCTTCTCAACACATCTTTCCACGTATTGCTGGTACAGAGACACGGCCATAACTAAGCGATAACACTAACGTGGCCAATATCAGGAAGGACTAGCATCATGGGCCTCCTCGGGTGATGCACTGGGAAGAACAGGGCATCTAATCAGTGGTGCCCCTGACATAATATAAAGCTAATTGTGAGGAAAGCTTAGACAACCGCACATCTGGGAGTATTCTTCCCAAAAAATAAACCCAAAAAACAAAAACCCCACAGTCTTCCAAAAAATTAAGACCAAGGAATAGAAACAAAGTTAAAAACCATGTTCCAAATGGAAAAGGGCTTAAGGGACATACAGTGAATGCTTAAAGGTGACTGTTAACTAGATATTGGACCAGGGGAAAACACTGAACTATAAACATTATTGTGATAATCAATAAAATGTGTATATGGAATGTCATCTCCACAATAATGTATAAATGCCATAATTCCTTATTTTGATAAATGACCTTTGGTGTTGTTGTTTTTTTTATCTTAGGAAAGAGACAGGAAAATACATAAGGGAAGTAAGGACCAGGAAGTAAGGACCAGGGAAACTTTACCCTTGGTAAACTTTAAATTTTGTAATAGTTTTTAAAAATTCACATGCATAAACACATGAATAAGATGTAAACAGCCAAATGTAAACAGCTGGTAAATATTGGCCGGTATATTGAAGGGCCTTGTTTTATTTGTGCAAATTCTCTGAAATTTAGGAATAAAGTGAAAAGAAACAACAAAAGAAAGAAAATCTGGAAGAATTCTACACAGGTGGGTTGGTAAATTGAAAGTTACAACTGGTTGACAGATGGGGCCCATCAGTCAGGAGACTGAATTTTTAGGGAAGGACTACCTTTTTCAGTAGTAACTTTGGTGTGATACAACCTGAACAACTTAAAATTTGAGGGGACCCACATAAGGATCCCAAAGCCACAGGGAAGTTATGTCTGTGCTAACTACACATTGGCTTTCACTGCAAATAGCAAATCCTTTTATTCAGAAGGCTGCTCCCAGGCAACTCTTCACACCCAGTTGACTGCCCCTCATCCCCACATCCTACTTTTCCAAAATAGGTCACTTGCAGCCTTAGCCCTGTCATTTCCCCCAGATTCTGTATAGCTCCTTGCAGTCATGTTCAAGATACCCCTATGGTCATCAACTACCGTGACCTTCTTCCTGCCTCAGAAGCAAAGCAGGTCCCTTGTCCAAATTCAACTTCTTTCTTTCCAAAACAACCTCTCCCTCAACTGCTGAGCTCATCCAGTCTGGCCTTTAACCTAAGGATCTCGCTCTATCACACTGTCAGCAGCTCCCAATCCTCCTCTTTCCGTTTATGTCTTTATTGTAGCTTTACTCTGTATTAATATATTTTCCATCTGTTCACATGTATGTATATAAGTGTGTATAGTCACTTCCTTGCCTTATATTCATATAAAGTATCTACATGTGTACAAAATATATACACGTGCATACATACACCTATATATGCAATTTCCTGACCCTAAAAAATAACAACACAGAAACCCAAAATTTCCTTGAATCTGTTTTCTCTCTGAATGATGTCCTTTTGTACCCCTCCTTTAGGCACTATAACTTCTGTACCTCCAACATTATTGGAGTTTTTAGAAGTCTTTATATCTTAGAGCAATTTTCGGTTTACAGTAATACTCAGTGGGCGGTACTGAGACTTCCCATGTGCCCGATGCCCATGTGCTCCACACAGACAGCTTCCCTCATTATCAACATCACTTACCAGAATGGCCTTTTTTGGGTTTTTTGGTTTGTTTTTCTTTACCAAGAGTGAACCCATATTGACATATTACACTCATCCAAAGTCAGGGGTGCATCTTAGGGTTCACCGTGGTGTGCACTTAGTGAGTATGGACAAAGTATAATGACCTATCCATCATTAGAACAGAAAGAGTGTTTTCCCTGTCCTACTCACCCTCTGTGCTCTGTACAGTCATCTCTCCCACCACAAAGAAATAATTTTTGAGTGACTGTGTTTACTGTGTACCAGGATGCTTAAGTGAGTAAAATGTTCTTAGAAAAGGTCATTGATTCAATAGTCACCATGCACCTCGGATGTCGATGCTGCTATTAACCTCATTCTACAGAGAGGGAAAAGAGAAAAATCAAAGAAATTAACTAACTTACCCAATGTCATGGGGCTACTTAGGGGTAGAGTGGGTTTGAGACCCAGGAGTCTGACTCCCAAGTTGGTCTTAGTCAGTATACTATGTTCTACAAACCTAAATTCTTTCACTGCTTGCAACATGATTCCCTCCCCACATCCTTCGTGCAGAACTGGAGAGACTTTCAAGTCAGCCGCTGCTCTCCTCAGTGTCCCTAGGGCTTGAGTCATTCAGAAAGAGTAGAACACTGGTTGAAAAGCTCAGTTGCTGCAGCAGGAAAGAAATGAGCTTGAATCCCAGCTCGAGTGCTCTTCAAGTTGTGTGATTTCAACACTGACCACTCTAAGTCAGACTCTTTATCTGCATTAAATGGGAGTACAAACAGACTCTTCCTCTTGTGGTTTCCCTGAAGAGTGACATCAAATGTGGTCCGGCACAGTCAGCCCTGTAATGACCACTTCCGTGTGCCACACTTATGTTCCAACAAATGGTAGCAAGGGTACAAACTAAATATAAGACAGCCTGATAGGACTGAGAAAAGAGACCAGTGCAAGCTCTTGTCACTTTAACTTACTTCGATAGAAGGCTATTTTCAGCAGCAGATAGGGACAAAGGGAAATGAGTTAAAGGGCCAGCAGACTAGAGGTCTAAAAACAATGCCTTAAAAAATCATTGTGGTGACTAAGAACATTGTACATGGAGAAGAGGTTTGGGAGAGTCTCGAATATCTGAGGACTGTTACATGGAAGATGAAGCAGACTGCCCTGTGTAATCCCAGAGGAGGGAAAAATGACCAAAGGACAGAACTTTCAAGGAGGCAAATGTTGATTCAATGCAAGTAAGAACTAAAAATAGTCAACTGCTGGTCGCTTCCATGAGAATCCCTGGACGACAGAGCTGGAAGACAGAGGTAGGAAACGGACCAGAGGTTGTAAAATCTGCCTGCATGACAGCAGCAACCAGGAAGCTAATCAATGTGCAAATGCCAGAGAACCCTATGTTCCAGAGACTCTGATTTAAGAGATGCAGGATTGGGCAGGGGCATCATCACTATTTCAAAAAATCCTCCTGGATCAATCTGACCTACTGCCATGGCCAAGAATGAGTGGACCCAATGGTCTCCAGGGTCCAATAAAACTCTCTAATTCTGGGATAGTTTAACTGGACTGAATTTCTGCTTTAAAGATGAAAAGATGTAATAGAACTGCATTCCTTTTATCACAGTCATCTTCTGAGGGGCCAAGCATAAAGATAAATCAATAAGACTGCCTTTCTCTGGCCCATTTTCTGCAGAGGTCCTCTTCTAAAGTTGTGCTTAACTGAGGAACAACTGCTGCCCCAATCCATCAAAGTGTCTTGCTCTGAACAGCTGTTTCAATCCTCAGTGTTCTATCCCTGTGGTCTCCAGACATGCACTTTCTTAGGTTGTGTGTTCTCCTGAGGAAGACTGTTTCTCTGGCCCAGTGTACCTGATGGACACCATCCGATGTGGCTGCACCCTTAACCACGAAGCACCCCCAAACTTTCATTTCTGTCATAAACCTTTTTAATTTGAACAACCAAGGATACTTCCAGAATATACCTCTAGTGATAAAGTCATTTTTCCCTATCTATAATGAGGACTTCCAGTGAATCTTAAAAATTGTATTCAAATTCTTAACATTTTGACTACGGTCAATAAGGGCTGACGTCCTGTCACCTCACTTATGCTCTACAATCATCTTCTGTTCCTCTCCCCATCATTTACTCTTTTATAGGTTCATGGACTTTCTTGCTCTTCCTTTTTTTTTTAAGATTTTATTTATTTGAGAGAGAGAAAGAGAAAGAGATCACAAGCAGAAGGGAAGGGTAGAGGGAGAAGCAGACACCCCACTGAGCAGGGAGACTGATGCAGGACTTGATTCCAGGACCCTGGGATCATGCCCTGAGCCGAAGGCAGGTGGTTAACCGACTGAGCTCCCCAGGCACCCTCTGGCTCTTCCTCTTGCTTCCAAAGATCACTTCTTCTCTTTAGGATCAATGCTCCCTCTTTCCTCTGACTCCTTCACTCTTCCTGGAAAGCTAGGTAACACTCTCCTACTGTCTCCTAACCACTCCCACTCCATCAGGGATGCCATCCATGACCAAACTAACTCTCTAATGCATCAGCATTTCCTCTACAAGCGCTTCTCACTCCATGACATGAGTTAAATTTACTTGCCTTATCTTACCATCTTCTTCCAACTAATAGGTAAGCTCCACAAGGGCAGAGACTCGGTTTTGATTACTGGTTTATCCACATTGCTCCTAAAGGGGCCTTATACCTACCAGCGGCTCAGTAAATATTTACTGAATGGAGGCACAAGAGAAAGAATGGGTAATGGGGAATTTTCATTTCTGGGGATCAGGATTAGCCAGTCAACCTAGGGCTGGTGCTAGAGCTAAGTTTGGAGTATCCAGGACTCCTGCTTTTCTCTGTATCAAAGATATTGAATGCAGTAAGAAGAGTCATTTTAAGGAGAAAAAGGGATTTGAGAGTTAGCTAGAACTTTAGATTTTCACTGTTTCCGTGAGGTTGTAAAAATGTGTACTGGTTAATTTAACTCTTAATGGAATACACGAGAGAGTCATCATGGACGAATACGGAGGCGAGCAAAACTACAAGTACAGGAGATGTAAATTCCAGGTCACGCACAACAGAGGTATATGCTGTGCACTGTTATGCTTTGGAGGTAGAATATTATCTTGGTTTTTACAAAGCATTTCCCTAAAGCCATAAACATAGTAATTCAATTATCAGTTCAATTTAATTACTGGGTAATATACTTAATTGATATACTCTCATTTCGGTACTGTTAAATGTAACAAATCTCTGGTGTGAAATAATTTTAACAATCAACATAAAAATAGTGATCACATTAGTGTAATTTTACATTCTACAGAGATTGTACAGTTTAGCTCAACCTATAATTACAGCTTACATTACAAATATAAATGGTTTGTATATGTAAGTAGTTTGAGTTTAAAACAGCTACCATTACGAATACACTGTATAGATGCATTTATCAACTGAACTTGATTTCCAAATTCTCTGGAGGATATATTTGGGGGAAAAAAAAGTTTGAGCTAGCAGAAGTCTCTGTTTATAGAATTTCTGGGGCGCCTGGGTGGCATAGTTGGTTAGGTGTCTCTTGGTTTTGGCTCAGGTCATGACCTCAAGGCGTTGAGACTGGGCTCTGCACTCAGGACGGAATCTGCTTAAGACAATCTCCTGCTTTCTCTCTGCCTCTCCCCACTGCACTCTCTCTTTCTCTCTCTCAAATAAATGACTGTCTAAAAAACATTTTTCAACACGGCTGCCATACGTATAAGGCATTTACCAAAGCCAGTTAACCATGTGGTTTCTAGATTGTCTGCTAATGCTTCCCATATCCCTATGTTGACAGCACAAAAACAGGCCCTAGTCAAAGGACTTGTTCTCTATATGGCAAAGTCCTACATCCATTCTAAAATGAGTCAGTACAAATCTGAATTACTTGTTTCTCACTCACTACCAAATTTTGTTTAATTTGAAATTATAGGAACATTTGTATAGACATGAAGGGAACTGATAAGGAAAAAGAACTTACCTAATCAAATATCCCTCAGTATACACAAGCCGATCATAGTTAAAACCATAAAGCAATGGTTCAGATAAATAACCAAAGTAGGAAGAAGGAGGAGGAGGAGAGGAAGAAGAAGAAAAACAGTAAGAAGACGAGAGGGAACTTGGAAAGCTCTTCTCAGGCACCGGGACAAAAACATACATGGGAAGAAAAATCATGACCCCAAACCCAGTGCAAAAATACTAAAGCCCATTGCCCCCTGTTAAATAATGAAATATACATTTTCCTAAACTTGATTTTAGAGTGACTCTTCTGCCAAAAATGTGTGATGATGACAGGGCAGAAAGGATTCAGCTGGAGGCCATGGAGACCACACACTTGTTCCACAGTTTTGCCTTTGCCAGAAAGTCACATAGTTGGAATCAAACTATACACACGTCTTCCGCCTTTTTTTTTCCCACTTAGCATAAAGCATTTCAGTGTCCTCCATATCTTCTCGTGGCTTACTACATCATTTCTTTTTAACACTGAGTAATAGTCTATTCTGTGAATGTAACAGTTTGTTTATCCACTCACCTACTGAAGACCATCTTGGTTGCTTCAAGTCTGGGGCAATTATGAATACATGAAGTTGTTAACAAATCTTCGTGGGTAGGCTTTTTGTGGACACACATTTATAATAGCCTAAGTAAATATGAAGAGAGAGGGCTGTGGGCTCATGTGGTGAGGGGATGCTTAGCTCTGTAAGAAACTGCCCAGCTGTCTTCCCAAGTGTCTGCACTATCCCCTCGAGCAACGAGCAATTACAATTCTCCGGGCTCTACACCCTCGTCAGCATTTGGTGTCATCAGTGATTTGGAGTTAAGCCATTCTGGTAGGTGTGCTGTGGTTTGTCACTGTTGTGTAACTTTCAGTTTCCTAATGACACGTGATGTCGATCTTCTGTTCATACACTGGTCTTCCATTTAGAGATCTCCTTCGCTGAGATGTCTGTTAAGGTATTTTGACCGGTTTTTACCTGGGCTGCTTCTCTTATCCGTGAGTTTTAAGAGCTCTTTGTGGATTTTGGATAACAGTCCTTCATCAGCTACATCTCTACAAATATTTTCTCCCAGTCTGTGGCTTATAGTTTTAATCTCTTAATACAATGAATTTTCATTCAGGAAAAGCACTGTCCTCTAGGTGAACCATCAAACGGAAATATTCATTGAATGTGGCAGGCATCGTGCAGAGGAGATAATGCTGACGAAGACAAACTTAGCATTCGTGGAGCCCAGAACACAAGGAGAGAGAGAAAACAGATGAACAGATGATTAATCCACAGTGCACATTATGGCAGGGATGTAAGGAGGACATTTTTGGGGCAAACATCATAGCCCAGAGAGAATTAGTCAAGGCCTGCTGAAGGAAGTGCCTTCAGATCTAACATTTAAAGTATGCTAGTAGGGGAGGAAATGACTCTGCAAATAAAGGAGGCCCTGTGAGGCAAGGCGTGGACAAGGGAAGTCCTGTGGTCTGTGGGGCACACTTGAAGGCTTCGGGTGTTCGAGGTAAGGAATGACACAGGGTGAACCTGGAGGGCTTAGCTGGGATTCGATTGTGGAGCCCCTCTTATTTCCAGTTAAAGAGACTGGAGTTTGTCAAGGGTGTCACAAATCTGGAGAGAATAGAAACCTACATAAAACTGGACTTCTGTGACGAAGAAGGAAGGGCAGGTACTGAAGGCCACGGGCCAGGAGCTCTCTGCAAAGGGGCCTGCCATCTAACGTGAAGCCATGCGGGCTCCGGGGAGGGGGGCGCCTCGCTGATTTCGCAGAAGCTCACCTGCAGGGCAGGGATGCTGCAGCAGGCAAAGCACACAAAGAAAAGAGAAAACGAGGAATCACGCACGCAACTGAAAACATGACAAGGAGGCGACAAGTCCAGGCAGAGGACGGCTTTTCCTCACGAGCTTTCTGAAACAAGTCCTGGTGCCTAATTTGTATCAAATTATCTCCATTTTCAGATGCAGTTCTATCTTCATGATGCGAATATACAATGATCCATGTAGTGATTCTTTTTTATTTATGGTATTAGTGTATTTTGTAAAACTCCAAGTCAACTCTGGAGGATATCTCCTTAGGTTTCCAAGACAACTAAACTGGAGAGATTAATTTGCATTTAAAATATTCAACGCATTTCTGCCAAGGCTCGCCTTCACTGGGCAGCTCACTTACCTAAAGATTGTTCATTTAAACGTGCTTAAGAGCATCTGAAATGATAATTTGGCCTCATTAAAAAAACCTCAGCTTAGCTAAGCTTCCATTTGGGACGGAGAAAACTGGAAGGAACATTGCTTCTGCGTTAACAACCAGAAAAGAACAGACTACAGAATCATGCGTTTCTTTGAACGTACCTGAAAGCTGGTGCTGTGTGGCGAAAAGTTGAGACTGAGATCAAAGAAAGACACAAGTTTCCTGGATGGGACAGGACAGGAGGCCAGGATTATCTGTAGCAGAGGAATAAAAAGCATTAAGAAGTCAGCTATGTTTTTTAACACATTCGTAAAGGCAGAGTGTGGGCGAGCGTAAGTGTGCAACAGGACAGAGCTCCTGCAAGCCACGGACACGCACGTTCTTCATCCACAGCCGTGGCCCTCCGAGGGGGCTCACCGGAAAGTCTGGAACCAGGCAAGAGGCCGCCTGGCAGTTTCTTATAAACATACATTCACAATACAAGTGAGCGGGCCCACACCTCTTTACCCAAGAGAAACTCTTTTATTCATACAATACCCCAGATGTGGATCTTAGTAGAGCTTTTAGGCATACCTATCCAAACCTGGAAACAGCCTAATACCCACCAAATACAGAATAAACAGACTGAAATGCATCCACATGTAATAAAATACTAGTCAGCAAGAAAAGGAAGTATGCTTTGGATAAACTCCTCACCATGTCTGGACCTCGCGCGCACTACACTAAGTCTAAGAAGGCAGAGTGGAAAAGCCACCTGCTAACCCGATTTCATTTACGGTACCTTCTGCAGGGACAGGCAGGGACAGAAAACAGATCAGTGCTCTCCAGGGGCCGCGGGGGCCTCTTCCGCACTTTGGAGGCACTGGTGGTACCTAACAGTACGTGTGCGCTTGTCACAACCTGGAACCGTGTGTTCAGGAGGGTGAGTCTCACTGGATGCACACCGTCCCCTAATCAAAGCACAAGGACTTCATAAACTCTGCTCTGCTTTTACAGTCAGAGCAGTTGCTGTTGACGTAAAGGGTGAAAAGAGAAGCAGGAAAGCAACTCCAGCATCAGCGGCCAGCCCGGTGCCCACGTCCGGCTCTCCTGCAGCTCTGCTCCGTTCCTTCAAACTGAGCGGCGCCTGGCTGCACCGTCTGTCGGGACAGCTCAGCTCAAAATGAGCCGAACTGGCCAGGAATGAAATTTAGGCCTCTATGTTTAAATCTGGAGCAATGCTCTAGAAATATCCTGAACAAAATACACGATATTCTGAACAATGTTTATGTTCAAATGCTGTATGTTTACGACAAAATAAGAATCTTTTACCGGCTTTGAATCAACAAAAATATAAAAGGCCTTGGAGCAAGTGCTACCTACTACCGTGTAATTTTAGGAAACACAGTTTCACTCCAGTAAAATAATGTAAAATTCAGGCCGTAAAGGTTGTGTATGTGTGTGTATGAGCGTGTGTGTATGAGTGTGCACACGTGTGTGCATGTGTGCATGAGTGTGTGTGTGTGAGATTAGCTTACATTTTTATAAACTGCTAACTGGGACATTATCTTTACTACAGATTAAATTTGCTGTGAATGCAGAAATAGTCGGTGCCCTTGGACTTCTCAAAGTAGACACATACCATCTATAATCTTCTAATTCCTATTGAATGATGGCAAAGCAACTAGGACTACTGTGGGGGAGAGAAAACAAAATTTAAATACTGTGCTTTTAGTTGAAAACCTGAGGAAAACCGTGCGCAAGCATACCGGCGCCTGGCCTGCCACAAGGGAGCACTGAGGCCCACCTGACATCACAGATGTCATATGGGAAGCAACTGCTCTTTCCACACTGTCTGGCGACTTGGCAGACGCTTCCAGAAGCAGCTGGTGAGAGGAGCAGCTCGGAGCTGCCTTGAGGGCTGTCACATGCCTTGGTGGTTGTTGAATTAATCTTCCTCTCAGCTCTCCTGACCCCAAATACTTCTAGATTGCTTAGACTATCGAGCTAAATGAACAAATGAAGGGAAATGAAATAGAGCGAGAGTCACTGTATGCTTTCAGCCACCACACGAAATCCCACGGCGGCCACACCCAGATTGGACAGCGTGCGCTTGAGGTTGAGCAACTGGTCTTGCCACGTCAGGTCCTCGGCCGTGGCCAGCGTGGGGGGCCGGCGCTGGCCGCGCACCGTGGGGGAGGCCTGGCCTCGCGCTCGGGTCCTGCGCGCCCGGGGATGTGGGCATCACGGCCCAGCAGAACCGAGGTCAAGGTATTATTGCCTCGTCCGTCAGGTCTTCTTCTGGGTCCACTCAGGGAAGTCCCTCTACTGAGGAGAGGGACTTCCTCCCCCTCCTTGTCCTCCTCTTTTACCCTTCCCTTCTCCCCCTGCTCTTCTTCTCCCAGTCAGGAGAGGGTATGCTGTGTTGTGACAACAGATCCTTCCTGACATTTTCACGGCCTAACACGTTCATGATTTATGGTTGACTCAATAAAATTATGCCAGTCAGGGAAGCACCTCCATTTGGGGCTCTCAAGTCAGACACGTGGACCTTCCCGCTCAGGATGGCAGGGGAGCAGGGCCGAATGCATGGAACAGTGTTTGCAACCGGGCTACGTGACTCTCACTGCCATCCCACTGTCTGTCGCCCGCCACTCGGTCTAACTGCCGGGGGTACCGGGAGCGGGCTCACAGAAAAGGAACATAAAACAGTATTTGATAGAGAGCCCACAGCTTTGTCTCTGCCAAAATTTTAATCTTCAAGATGTTTAGAGGTGACAGCATTGGGAATCTTGCTTGGTACTCAGATTTATCCAAAGTTCCTTTTACTTTCTTGTGTTCACTATGACTGTCTCTGTGGCTCCAATGGGTCCTAAGGCTGCAACTGACCTTCGTTACGCCCTTCTTCTGAGGACTATTCTAGATGCTCCTCACCCCTGGCCAACAATCCTGCTTTTCTTGGAGGCCAGACCTTCATCCGTGACGGTTTAACTCAGATCGTCATCCTGGTTATGATGCCTTTCAGACCACGCTTGCTACAGCTGCCTGCGTGTATTTATCCGCAGGCATTAGAGACCACGAGGGAGCTTGGCATCCCTGACGCCGGACCCGCTGCTCTCCAGCCTGGTCACCGAGCACCAGCCTTCACCTCAGTAAGTCAGCATTTGAGGGAGAGAGCATGCAGAGGGAGGGAGAATCCGCAAGCAGACTCCCCATGAGCACAGAGCCTACACTCTGATTCCCAAACCCGGAGGCATCCAGCCTGCTCTCCAAAATGTGGCACCGTGTGAAGGCTGTTGGCTTCATCAGCTCCAGTCCTGCAAGGATCCCTCCCAAAGAGCTCGACTCCAATGTATCTTTTATGAAGTCATTCTAATGTTCTATTAGGAAACAGTTTCTAAAGGACCAATGACTCTCATCGTCCTCTTTTTAAGATTTTGTCTGACAGAGAGACACTGTGAGAGAGGAAACACGAGCGGGGGGAGTGGAAGAGGGAGGACAGGCTTCCCGCCGAGCAGGGAGCCTGATGTGGGGCTCGATCCCAGGACCCCGGGATCATGACCTGAGCCAAAGGCAGACGCTTAACCAACTGAGCCACCCAGGCATGCCTCATCCTATTTTTTAATACCTCTTTTACTGCCAAATAGGTCCATCAGCTCAAGATCATGTTAGGAAAATCCATGATCATAAGAGATACTTTGTGATGGGCACCTGGGTGGCTCAGTGGCTTAAAGCCTCTGCTTTCGGCTCAGGTCATGATCTCAGGGTCCTGGGATCGAGGCCCATATCGGGCTCTCTGCTCGGCAGGGAGCCTGCTTCCTCCTCTCTCTCTGCCTACTTGTGATCTCTCTCTCTCTGTGTCAAATAAAGAAATAAAATCTTTAAAAAAAAAAAAAAAAAAAAGAGATACTTTGTGAGCCTGAGATGGCGATGCCACGTGAGACGGTGAAGACAAACCATCCCCAGAGAGCATGTCAGTCTCGGTAAAGATAAAGCACCGGCAATCTGACGTGATCAATGTGCCAGTAAGTAGCTGGTTAGTGTCCACGAGGGGCTGTGCCCACTGAGGGATCGGTGTCAGTCTCTGATCTCGCTGGCTCCTACGGTCATCATCAGCAACGGCTCTGTCCGTCGAGGAGAGAGGAAGCCGTGCTGCTGTCCCCGCGCCCGGGCTTCCTCCCTGGCCTGTGACCAGCCCACGGATGAGACCGCCAGACTGCTTCGACAGCAGTGAGGCACCGATGGGAAGTTTACTACCCTGCTCGTTGGTCAGGGCTTCCTCTACGGTATTTGCTTTCCTTGGAGCAACCTATTGGTGATCTAGTGTTGTATCACAAACCAGCCCCAAACTAAGCAGCTTTAACAAAACAAAATAAACAACATTTACCGTCTCGAGGTTTCTGGGGGGAAATGGGCTGCTACGTTGTAACTCCTCCCCCGAGAGGCCCACGTGGGGAGGAGCTGACGCCCCGGCCCAGGGCCAGCAGGTGCCTGACACCTGCCGACAGCCACGGGCCTACTCTTTCCTGTAGACCTGGAAATTTCAAGGGAATTGGGGTGTTCAAGATTTTAAGACACATCCCCTCCCCCGTCCCTCTCTCACACCTATCATTCCTGTAATACTCGCTGGGATACGAATCCGGCTTGTTCGCTCCCGATCAGATCCCAGGCTCATGTTCTGCCTGCAGGAGACAGAGTCTCGCTAAGTGTTACCAGAGACGTCTTCTGGGCTTCCTGTCTGACCCAAGTCTACAGTTTTTCCCTCCTATGTTTTGATGGCAGTTGACTCAAACCAACCAAACCACACAACCTTTGTAAGTACTCCTGTCTTCAAAGATCTTAAATGCCTTTTCTTTTTTTCCCCCACAAGCCAGTGGACTAGGTAGATTAATGGCCCTAAAGATGCCCCCATCTTAATCCCCAGAATTTGATGAACTGTTAGTTTACATGGTGAAAGGGGATTTGCATACGAGATTAAGGTAAGGACCCTGAGATGGTGAGATTAGATTATTGGGGTGGAACCAATCTAATCACACATGTCCTTGGAAGCAGAGAACTTTCACCCGCTGGGTCAGAGGTAATGTGGCTATTGGAAGGATAGTCAGAGCCAGGCAGTATTATAGGTTCTGAAGGTAGAAGGAAGCCAAGGAATGAAGGTGGCCTCTTACCATCTAAGCTAGGATGGAAACAGATGGGCTCTGACAGCCTCCAGAGGGAACACAGACGCCCTGACACCTGACAGCCTAGGGAGTCCTGTACTAGACCTCTAACCTTCGGGAATCAAAAATCACCAATGTGTGCTGTGTTAACTCACTAAGTTTGCAGCAATTTGTTATGGATGCAACAGAAAACGAATACATCGGTGTATCCCATTTCATCCCCTTTTGTCTTCGACTAAGTTTGCAGCAATTTGTTATGGATGCAACAGAAAACAAATACATTGGTATATCCCATTTCATCCCCTTTTGTCTTCATTCTCCTCAGGAGAAAGCATTAGTAATTGCAATGCTGAAGAGCACCAGGAATTACCTCAAGCAATTCAATGGAATCGCTGGTGACAGAGCCCTAGAAACAGGTTCAGTGTTAGCATTTCAGTCTGTGGATCTGTAGGACTACTTCTAGCCTCACTCTCTTCATTTGGCTTCTCCTTAAAACACACCTTGAAAAAAACAATTGGAATGGGAAGTGATCCCAGGAAACACCAATGGAGAGAGGTAAGTGATACAAGGAAGGAAAGGAATCCAGTGACAGGCACCTATACTCTGGGAGCCTAGAGCTTACTCCTACTGAAACACCGAGGAAGACAGAGGAGAACAAGCACTTGGGAATTACTCCAACCAAGAGATGGGGAGACAAGCTAATGATCCAAACATTCCCATCAGCCCCAGGTAGAGGGATGCTTGGTCCTGAGGACTATCCATGCACCATCAAGCGGGGAGGAGAGGCTCTGGTGGTCAGGAGAAACTCCAAGGCCAAGTCAGAGGTCCTGGCATTTGGAAGTTGGCCCAGAGTGCAGAGAAATGTACATGCTGAGGAGAGGAGAGGGGGTCACTTAGTGTCTGCCATGACCATCCATTCATACTTGTTTCACTCCAGGGTACCCATCATGGCCCTTCTGCTCGTTCCAGGCCATTGGCTGCTCTCTACATCACATGCTCCTCACCTAGACCTCATCTGGCCTCCTCAAACTGGTAACACTTTCCCCCGACTCCACTGTCTTCCCACAACTTTAATTTACCCTCAACTCTTTATTATCTCTTCATTACTTCATTCAGAGTTTTACAACGTGGTTCAAAAACTCCCCAAGATTGCACCCCACTTTTTCCCAGACTTCTTTGTTTCTAGTACAACCATGTCTGCACACAATCTCACAAGCAAGAGATGCAAAAAGGGCAGCATTTGATATATTGTTCTGGCCCATGATACCTCTGCTACTTCTATCTCCACCGACTTCTATCCTGAGTTATTCATCCTTCCCCAAATAGAGCACATGCTTTCGATCCCCCATTAGCTCTGTGCCCACAGCCTTTTATGCCTTGACTCATCTCATTCTTCAAGGCTCAGCTTCTCCTGAGATCCTTTTCTGACTTCCTGGACAGAGTCATCGCCGTATCACTGCTGCCACGGGGCTGTTTCTTCTTCTGAGTGTCTGACTCATATTAACAGCTATGGTCTCTAACGTCTGCCAATAAACGGTGAGCTTTCCAGGTCACACGCACACCTGAGAGCGTTCACCACAGCAGGTGTCTAACAAACGGGCCTTGGGTAGCCCACAATCAGAGTCAGATTAATGAGTCTAAAAGATGGGGTGAAAAATGGTGGTAGACAGAAGTGTTGTTTCAAAAGACTGACGCCCAGTCAAGCACTCTCAGGACTAAAGCACACACAACTTCAGTCATCTTTCACAGCATGCCTCCAAAAATGATAAACTAAAATGAATAAATATTGGAATGACCACTTTGTCATGACCTAATTCTTGTTTTTTCCCCCCCCCCTTAATATTATTTCAAGCACTGCTTGTGGACTTTATTTACTTGGTTCTTCAAGTACCCTGGCAGAAGGAATCTTCTGAATATGGTACAAATGGCAGCCAGCTGTCCCATGGCAGAGAAAAGGTGCCGAGGTGCCACGGACAAGCTGGCCGGAATGCAGCCTTGTGAGGGAGCCGGCTGGAGCTGCACAGAGCAGACTCTGTCTTATGTTTTAAAACGATATATGAAAACAAAGCAAAACCAACCAAAATTAAAGTAGATTGGGCAACAAGCAGTAAAAATGATTAAATGGCTAGAATTAGCCCCGTGTGAGAAAAGGTTACTGGAGTAAGAGATAGTTATTAAAAACAAAACAAAATAAAACAAAGACCCAGGGTGACATTAACTGTCTAAAAGTATACTAAGGGTTGTTTATGAAATGAGAATGCTGAGCAACTGAGCTCTCTTTGAACAATGCAAAATGAAAATGAAAAATAAATTTCTCTAAGAATTTTCTTAGATCACTCTCAATAGATGCTGAAAAAGCATTTGACAAAGTACCATATCCTTTCTTTTTTTTTTTTTTTTTTTTTTTTTTTTTTTTTTTTTTTTTTTCCCCAGGGGGACAGGGTT